>CP094635.1:7115921-7258361 GCA_023657505.1 Camelina hispida | reverse complement strand
CCTCGTTACCGGTGTCAAGCCACACAAACTTGTCCTTGTGGACATAACTTCAAGTTTCATGAACAGGTTCTTGTTTTCATTCTCTCAATAGCTACATCAAGTTTCTACATTTAGAAACTGTTCGATCATTTATAGTAGCTGATCATGAGTAATTATAAAAACCCGATTTACGTAGGCGGGGATCCATGACTTGCCGGGACTGCCCGCTGGAGTGAAATTTGATCCGACGGATCAAGAGGTGCTGGAGCATCTTGAAGGGAAGGTAAAAGACGACGCAAGAAAGCTTCATCCTCTCATCGATGAGTTTATCCGTACCATCGACGGTGAAAACGGCATCTGTTATACCCATCCTGAAAAATTGCCAGGTGATTCTATGTTGTTCAATCATCAATAACTTTGTTATTTAAATGAAAATGTTTTTCATTTTCATATGATCTAAATAAATTATCTGACATGAAAAAAGAACATATAACTTTTATGATAACTTTTTGAAATTGCTTACATTTTTTTTATTTTTGTATATACAGCATACACTTAAAATTTGAATTTCTATATATTTAGTGTCGTCCATTTGAATGTTATGTAACATTAAATCATCAACATTGTAATAAGGGTGATGATCAAATGTTGTCATTATATTTACACTAGCTAGTAATGACTAGTAAAAAAAAATGATTAAAAGAAAATAATGAAATCATATTTGATAAATGCTGAAATAAAAGAAAATTAATTTAGCTAAGTCATTTATATTAATTTAATTGAGTTTGATGAATGCTAATTAGTCGTTGAATACATATACATATAGGAGTGAACAAGGACGGGACGGTCCGTCATTTCTTCCACCGACCGTCGAAAGCATACACGACGGGAACAAGAAAACGGCGTAAAGTCCACACTGATTCCGAAGTCGGTGGGGAGACACGTTGGCACAAAACCGGCAAAACACGGCCAGTTCTAGCAGGAGGAAGAGTGAAAGGCTACAAGAAAATCCTAGTGCTCTACACAAACTACGGCAAACAAAAAAGCCCGAGAAGACTAATTGGGTAATGCATCAATATCATCTTGGCATCAACGAGGAAGAGAAAGAAGGCGAGCTCGTTGTCTCCAAAGTCTTCTACCAGACTCAACCACGCCAATGTGGTGGCTCAGTTGCTGCAGCAGCCACCGCTAAGGACCGTCCTTACCTCCACGGCCTCGGTGGAGGTGGCCGCCGCCGCCACCTTCATTACCATCTTCATCAAAACAATGGTAACATCAAGAGCAACGGCGGTGGAGGAGGAACCGCCGGAGCCGGTGAGTATTATCACAATATTCCGGCTCTTATCTCGTTTAATCAGACCGGGGTACAGAACCATTTGGTTCATGACTCTCAACCTTTTATCCCTTAAAAAAGAAAAATCAATTTTATATCGACGGTCGTAAAATAAGAGAAAGGGTATATAATCTAAGCATTATACTTTCATACTACTACACATACATACAATGAAAATAACTTAAATTTACTGTGCAAACTTATATACGTAACTTGTCTTTACTTTTGTCATAAAACATTTTTCTCACCCTTTTTATTGCTTTGTACAATTTAAATTCCTTGGACGATAATGACAAAATGTACAAAGATCTCCTTGTCTTTTGGTACATTAGTTCATTTTGATATCTGTCGGCAGAGATATGCATGTGGGTGGGACTAATTAGCTCCAACATACTTTGGACGTGGTCTAATAGACCAATAACTCTTATTCTTATATGCTTTGGACGTTGTCTAATCAATTAACTTGGTTTTACATCTGCAAGATCATTTTTATAGAAAAGTTAAAAGCTTTTAACAATGTACTAAATTTTGTTCATTCGCAAAATATTGCCATTTAACTCCAATTGCCAAATCTCATATATATTTTTTCTCCCTAAGCGACAAGTTTATTACAATTAACTCATTCAGCAAACAGTTATTTTTTTTGGAAGACCAATTTTTTACCTTGAGGTATAGAGATCACAAGAACCTTAAAAAGTGTTTAGTGGTACATATCAAGCTTTTGTTCCAACGGATCCGAGGAATTGAAAAGACGACATGAACCACATAGGATTTTACTTAAGGCTCTCTACTTCTTTGCATCCACATCCAAATTCATCCCTTGTAGATTAAGCAACAGATCGTCTGAGCTCAAGTACACTTTGTTAGCTGAGTTAGCTATGGTCTGCGCAATCTCTCTTGCAGCCTCGATTTTCCTGAGTGTTATGAAAGCTTGGTTGTTTGCAATTGCTTGACCAATGAGCTGAGCACTCTTGGCTTCTCCCTACACAAGCCATGACGAGTTTGTCACACAACAATTTCGATCTCAGATTTTAGATAAGTGGAAATGTAGAGAAACTCTCTTTACCTGAGCACGGATAACTGCACTTCTCTTGTCTTGTTCAGCCTTCTCAACGATGAACTTAGCCCGCTCAGCCTCTTGAGCCGCCACCTGCTTTGCTTCAATGGCAGCCGTGAACTCCTTCCCGAATGTCAGGTCGTGATGGACACATCATCAAGCGCAACGTTGAAGTTTGCTGCTCGTGCAGTCAGAATCTTCCTGATCTCCCTACTGACCGCCTAAGAGTAACACGAAAAATATCTCTGATAACTTCACACTAAGAAATAGTAAAAGATGGATCATATATTTACAGTCACTTGTATACCTCTCTCTGAGTAATAAGCTGGCTTGCATTGTACTGAGCAACCACAGCCTTCAAAGTCTCGTGGATTATAGAAGGCAGAACTCTCTCGCTGTAGTTCTCACCAAGGGACCTGTAGATTGTGGGTAGCTGGTCTGCCATGGGACGTGTGAGAACCCTTAGCCCAATTTTCACCTGAAAGTTTCAAAACCCACAAACTTAAAGTTCACGAAGTTTGTGTGTCGACATTACACCACAGTGGCATACATGTAAACCATATGATGGTTAAAGAGGACTTCACATTCTCTAAATCCTCAAAACAAAAGTGACTGAAAATGGGAGGAGTTGAAACAGAGTACCATCTGGAGATCGCGGCTTCCGGATGTACTCTCAACAAGGTAGGGTCGAGCGCGAACGTCATAGATGACCGGCCTTTCGAACCAAGGAACCATAAGGTGTGTACCTTCAGGGTAAACCTGCGTAATGAAAGGTTACTAGCTACATTCTTGTAAATTAAGAAGACTGTTATTATGCTCAATGGGAACAGCAGAACAACAAGATTTCATGACTGATCAGCCCCGAGTATAAACAAAAATTCCATTAAAGATAATCAGATTTAACTAACAATCAAACAAGACAAGTTCATCCAAACGTCAAAAACCACAAAAGAACTCATCAGGAAAATACATTCACTTTAAAGCCAAAAGACCCAATTTGAAGAAAAAGTGACAAACCTTATCTTTAACACCGACTAAACGATTGAACATGATGGCACGATGACCTCCATCAACATTGTAGAGACTGTGTGTGGCACCATAGAGACCAAGCCCACCGATAATCCCAACCTTAAGCAACGCAGAAATGGCACCACCACCTGGTATCTTCGGAACTTTGACGTTGAGATTCATCCTTCTTTCTGAAACAATCCCCCAATAATTTTAACAAAACAAAATCAATATCCAGTTGTGGAGAAGAAACAGAATAAACAAACATGCACTGACAAATCCTGACTCAGATCTACTCACTTATGCAACTTCAAACTCTACATCATCCAAAAGACTCAAAATACCAAAATCAAGTAAAGATTCAGCACACCAAAACATAAAAGATAGCAAATTTAACAAACCCACATACTCAAAATACTTCTAAGTTCTAATCAAACAGTGATACTCGCATCTTTGGCATAATAATAAACAACAATTGATTAAGAACTTCGAGCATAAAACTCTCTCTCACTCACCCACCTCCAAAATTCACTTGTTCACTAAAATTTCTACAAGAATCGATTGATACACACACCCATTAAAACAATATACACAAGCGAAATGGCGAGAAGCGTACCTGGAAAACTTAGCTACTGGAGAAACGGGAAGATCGTGAGAAAGGGGGTTTAGGGTTTAAGCTCTCTCCTATTGGAGAAATGTGGACGGTTGTCACATTTTTTTTTTTTTTTGGGAAAAAACCTTTGGGCTCACGTTATAGTCCATTAGTTATTTTAGATGGGCTTAACGGTGGATAAGAGTAGGCTTAGTTTTGATAAAGCCCATGTAGAGAATATAAGACACTTGTCATCGCGGCTAAACATGCAACCGAACAGTTGTCGAGTCAAGTCCACAGCAGATAGAACGGATCAAACACGCCTAGTGTCGCCGCGTCTCTCTCATGTGTCACCTTGTTTTCCTCTTGTCTCTATTTTTCATTCATTAAGTTCTTTTATTTTGTTTATAAAATAATATTTTGGCTGTATCTAGTATACGCTCTTCTTCGATCACATCGCCAAAAATATTTAATACTTGTGGACACCGGTGATGTAACGATGTGTTAATTGTTAAAATTAGATTTTCTTCTCCCGTTTAAGATCAATTACATATCATGGTTAAGACATTCTAAGACGATGATCAAAGATAAATCCAGTAGAGTTTCTATTTATACGGATGGATAACGAAGCTAAAAATGAGATAGATACATTTGAATTTGTCGTGTTTTGACATATGCGGAGAGTGAGCTACGCACATGAACATCAAGAGACACTTGCTCGAGCTCACAGACTGACGTGTAAAAAACATAGACTCATGACCCCATGCAAACCCAATCTTAGGTGGCACAAACATTGAGCTCACTCGACAATATATAAACTCCTGCTAAGTCCCGCTCTCTTCATCCATCATCTCTCACAACTAACAAAAAGAAAATGGTTAAGCTCAGCAATCTCCTCGTTGCAACATTCGGGGTTCTCCTCGTGCTGAACGGCTGCCTTGCGAGGCAATCTCTTGGGGTTCCTCCTCAGCTACAGAACGAGTGTAACCTTGATAACCTAGACGTTCTTGAAGCCACCGAAACTATCAAAAGTGAAGCTGGTCAGATCGAGTACTGGGATCACAACCACCCTCACCTCCGATGTGCTGGTGTTTCCGTAGCTCGTTATGTAATTGAACAAGGCGGTCTCTACTTGCCCACCTTCTTCACTTCCCCAAAAATCTCATACGTTGTTCAAGGTCTATATCAATCTCTACATACATAATACTCCTTCTAATCAAATATGTATATATCACGTTCTAATTAATGAAATATACAATTGATTCACTGTACGATAAGTGTGTTCTTTCTGTATATAAAATTATTTTATATTATAGGAAGGGGTATTAGCGGAAGAGTGGTCCCTGGATGTGCGGAGACCTTCATGGACTCGCAGCCCATGCAAGGCGAGCAACAAGGACAACAAGGACGAAGACAACAACAGCCATGGCAAGGACAGGGACAACAAGGACAGGGGCAACAAGGACAGCAGCAACAACAAGGGTTCCGTGACATGCACCAGAAGGTAGAACATGTTCGACAGGGAGACGTCTTTGCCATCACTCCAGGCTCTGCCCACTGGATCTACAACACCGGAGAACAGCCACTTGTCATCATCGCTCTTCTAGACATCGCCAACTACCAAAACCAACTTGACCGCAACCCTAGAGTAATCATATATACACAAGACGCATATTCAAATTTAGAAGATCTATACCGTATCAGATTAACTAATATTACATGTTTTGCAATTGTTGATTCTATGTTATAGGTGTTCCATTTGGCGGGAAACAACCAACAGGGTGGCTTTGGCGGTTCGCAGCAACAGCAAGAACAGAAAAACATGTGGAGCGGCTTCGACGCACAGATCATAGCTCAGGCGTTGAAAATCGACGTTCAGTTGGCTCAGGAGCTTCAGAACCAACAAGACAGCCGAGGAAACATCGTTCGTGTTAAGGGACCTTTCCAGGTCGTGAGGCCGCCTTTGAGACAGCCCTACGAGAGCGAAGAGAGGAGACGCCCACGTGGCCCACAAGACAACGGCCTTGAGGAGACTATCTGCAGCATGAGGGCCCACGAGAACATTGACGACCCTGCTCGTGCTGACGTGTACAAGCCCAACATTGGTCGTGTGACCAGCGTCAACAGCTATACCTTGCCCATCTTGCAGTACATCAGGCTCAGCGCCACCCGTGGCGTTATCCAGGGTGTAAGTACTACATTATATATTTCCAAATATCCAAATATATCCTATCCATACACATAATTTTAAATCAATATAATTTATCTAATCTATTATATTTACGTGGTTAATAATTTCGTCAGAATTTTTTTTATTAATTTATTTCTTTAGCAAAACGTAATAAAATCGTAGGCTACCGATGACTGATCACATGTTCTTATCACATGTTGCAGAATGCGATGGTGCTTCCGAAATACAACATGAACGCAAACGAGATCTTGTACTGCACTGGAGGACAAGGAAGGATCCAAGTTGTGAACGACAACGGACAGAATGTGTTGGACCAGCAGTTGCAGAAGGGACAGCTCGTGGTCATTCCACAAGGGTTCGCATACGTCGTCCAATCCCACGGAAACAACTTCGAGTGGATCTCTTTCAAGACTAATGAAAACGCGATGATCAGCACTTTGGCAGGTCGAACCTCGCTATTGAGGGGATTGCCACTAGAGGTCATATCAAATGGTTTCCAGGTGTCTCCTGAGGAAGCTAGGAGGATCAAGTTTAACACCCTTGAGACCACCTTAACCCGATCCTCCGGTAGGCAACAACAGTATATCGAGGAGATCGTCGAGGCTTAAATGAATCGTTTTTCTTTTTCCTAATAAAAGTATGGTCAGTTTGTAATCATGTCCCACTGCCTTTAGCGTTTGTGTAAACTATGTGTCTGCGGCACTTACTTGTAATAACTCTTTTCTTTTCATAAATAAAGGAAAGGTTCGAGTTACATATACAATGTTGCGCCAGTTTTTTGGTCTATTGATTTTACTTGGATTCTTCTTTTCACAAAGCATAAACTTTTGTAGAAATTTTTTTCTTTTATCTTTGTTTAAACTAATTTCTTCCTTTAATCAGAAATTTATGGTAGAAAGTCCGAATTTCGTAGTACAAAACGAGAATTGTTTTCATGCATCTTACACATTTTGTTTGAAATTACGGTATAGTTTATATGAGCCTGAAGGACGGCCCAAACGAACTAAAGTTCCGTCACGTGATTGATGTCCAAACCCCAAAGTCCAAACAATCTTCGAATTCGTTAAATCGTATGCGTCTCTTTTGTTTTACGATGGAAATGGAATTTCCAAAAAAATGCTTTTGTTCTCTTTTCATTTTGTGTCTATTAATCATCATTACATATAACCTTCATCTACTCTACCTTGATTTTAATTTACTCTCCCGGAGAAAAGGTTTGGTTAGTTTCGACTTTTGAAGAGAAAAGTAATGTTGGATTTTGACACTTCAAGATTCCTCACTCTTTAAATTTTTTAGCTTCTAAAGCTGAGCTAGCTAGTCTCTTCATTTCAAAATATGTTTGTGTCCAAACAGTTTTTTCACACAAATTAAAAAAATATATATCTTATATTTTATTAATTTTAAAATATGTTTTTTTCTTAGTCAAAATTTAAAGTTTGGATAAGGTTAAAATTTTAAATCGTAAAACGATAACGAATTACTGAAGACATAGAAGATAAGCTTGGAAGAGATTCTTTTTAGCTTGTAAAGTGACCTTAGTGCAGTGGCCAAAGGTAAGTCCTTAATGCACAAGGCACCATCACACCAGGAATCGAGTCCCGTTTCCCTACGAATGTAGGGATGTTAATAAACCTGTCAATTCAATGTTGAAAAAAAAAAAAAAAAAAAAAAAAAGAGATTCTTTTTAACTTAACTCAAGTACAAAATTCACGGCTACACGTCGTTATTTACTAGCAACCTAATTTATTAACAAAACTAAGAGCAACACCAACCTAATTTATCAATTTAAATACTATGTAGTTATTTATTTAAATTTAAAATTTTCAGATTTTTTTAAATTATATACAGACGTTATTCAAATGTCTTAATGAAAAGATACATATTTCTGTTCACATCTCAATCAGTTAGATATTCTTTTAGTATAAAGTAATATTATTATTTTAATATTATTACGACTCTTTTCTCGTTTACACTGCTCCTATCTTGATTGAACTTTTTTTTCGTAAATCTAAAAATAATATAGTTTGCTAGGGAATGTAAAAAAAAGACTAATTAACCAAATGACAAACTCTAAAAGAAAATATAATCTGAAAATGTAAGATGACCGATGATAAATAATGAGTATCTATAACATTATTTACAACAAATTAGAAGACTAATAATGACGATAATATAATATTTATAGGCAAAGGAATTACATATAATTTTAAAATGAGAAATGAAGAAAACCTAAAAGCAAGCTAATTATAACAATCTCCTAAGAAACCTAGAATCACAAACCCTATACCCAAATGCCACACAATTCATATGCATAATAATGTAAATCTATAGACGAAATAGTTGTAAATCATGAATCAACAAATCGGCCAAACCCTTGATCAATAGTATGTTCAATGAAAAGGGAGGAGATTGTCGGTCTCAAAACTTAAGCCACCACATTCCATATGGAGATCAGAAACCATACCGCCATCCGACGATGATCCCATACATGTCTTGTCATGCTCCAAACTCGTCATATCTGGTGACAACAAAATCTTCTCATAATTTTGATGATGATCATCAGTGATGTTGACAGTACTGTTGTTGTCGACGTAAAGCAGATTTAGCAAGGACTCGTGATCAGGGCCATGGCTCGACGATGAGGACAGTGAACCGATAATCATCTGCTCCCAACCACATGCTACGGTTTGATGAAGACAATGTTGATGATAGGGATGTTCAGTGGTCCTTGAAGGCTGCTTCATTAGCTGCTCCCACTGATCACAAACTTGGATTTTTTTCATCTTCTCTTGTTGCTGATGACGTGGAGGAGACGATAATAAAGGTGGCAACTGATTGTTGTAATTACGGGAGTAATTAAGATCCGGAGCGTCAATGATTTCAAGCCTTTGGGTCTGATGATCATTGTTATAATTATTGTCTTGTAGTGGTGAGTCTCTGCCTTTGTTGAACACTCTGCACAAGACCCAGTCTTCCTGTGTCCACATACCGACAGAAAACGAGAGGACATTGTCAATAAAAATAAAAATAAAATCATATAAATGTAATGTATAATAAAAATGCATGAAATGTTACGTTACGTGCGGTCTCGTGCATGCAAATAACCAAACACGCATTAAAGTCACTTTTGTCTCTTTCTTCCATTTATCTATTGTTTTCTTCTGCATATATGTGTCATTCTTTGTACTTGCTGCCATCTCATCATGCGCTAATGCCATGCACAGTCATGCATTCATATATACGTACATATATATATACATACACTAATGCTTGGTTTATATCTATATATATGAGATGTATTCACGTTTACATATATATTGAGCGTGAAAATGACCAAATACTGGTATCAATATAAAAAACTTGATGATATATCCATAAGGGTTATCCATAATCCATCCAGTTATTTAGTTTTTTAGAAAGATATATATCCATATATTTGCCAGATTATATTGAGATAGATCTCATGAATTCTATATTGTAACGAATGCATGTACATAAATATAGAGTAATGGATTATGACGATTTCTGATGAACTTGATCAAAAAAGGCTTGATCAAGTTAATATTTTTCTAGTGAGCTTACTTAATAGTATAATTTTGCACTTAAAAAAAAGAGAAAAAACTGCTGATATCTCTCGTTTTCCTTTAAAAAATACTGTTGGCATAAAAGACCAATACGCTGGTACCATTAATTTGGTGTATCTACTATATCTAGTTATCTATGTATGGCAGCATGGGACATCCACGAATAGACACATGTCATCGTGAGTTTAGGCACGTTGCAAGTGATGCTCATTAAAAAAAAAAAAGTGATGCTCATTAAGACGTATTTATTATGAAAGAATGACTATACTAATTATGGTTAGTATAGCATCAAAGAGAGAAGGAATAATCAAGTACCTTAGGTGGGATGTTAGGACACTCAAGACGGAACTCGTGCATGATCCAGGTAGTTTTGATCCCATTTGGTGCTCTGTTCCTGTAGAAAACAAGTGTTTTTCTCATCCCTACCAATTGTCTAGTGCGTGGATCCATCACTGTTCGATCTTTTCCTGTTGCTTTCCAATATCCGCTTATTGTCGCTCTGTTTGTGCGATATCCAGTCGCATATTTTCTATCGCGAAAACTGAAGAAGTACCATTCCTTTGCGTTCAGCTTTGCCACATCTTTACATAACATACCAAGAGTAGAAAACTGTAAGAATAAAATTATATCCTAAATTTTGAATGTTATGTAAATTATAGAGTAATTAATCACAAACGATTGTCTGGTTATAAGTTCATAATTTTATTTTATTTTCTTAATGATATGTTTATATATGAGTCTAATTATTTTAGCATTTAGATTGGAAAAGGCAAAAGTAAATAAATTAAGAAGCTTTCTAAATCAGAAAGAAACATTATAAAAAAATTATTTAGAAATTTAATTTTTTACGTTATTCTTCTTTATAACCGGATATCATAAATAAATACTAAAAAAGTACCTATAAACTTATTTTTATTTTTATTTTGCTATTTAAAACGTCCATTATAGTGAAAAAAGACGTCTCCTAACCTCCTTTTACTTTTTTGAATCGGTTTTATAGGCTTTCCATGTATAAACAGTGATATGTCAAAGGTTAATGTGATGACATAAGACTTGTGAGATGTGGACAAGCAGAGGATGGGAGACATTGTATTATTAGTTTTGGCAAAAAATAATTTCGATTTTGACTTCAACGGAGGAAATTATTGCTCTCTCAAACATTCCTCCTATCCGTTTCGCATTAATTTGATCCTTAATAGAAGATGATCAGGAAGATAACGGGGATGTGATGACTACTTAACAAAAGATTCCTTTATTTTTCCTTAATTGAGAAGAAGAGTAATAGACCACAATTTCTTTTTCGTAGACATAAATTATCATCAACCATATCCTTAATATAAATATATATATATATATATATATATATTCAATAATTACACAACAAGATCGTGGTGGTCATGAAAGTAACTATAATTTTAAGATTTCTTGAGTCTCTAAAGTTGCTTGTGATATGGTGCAAAAAAGGTCTTCGTGTTTACACACAAAGCTTACTTTTTTGTTTATTCTCTGATTACATTTTAATTAAGATTCTTTAATGCAACAAATTAACAAACTTTGGATTTTATACTCGGCAAGTTATCTTTAACAGAGTACCGGAAAGTCAAAATTACGAAGAAAACAATATAAAAAGTTAAGAAACAAAATATGACAACAGGATTCTCGGTTCCCTTTTTTAAAAGCTTCCACAATTTCTCAAGGTATAAAAAAGAACCACAGACAAAAATGATATTCACTATAAGCATACAAACATGAAACATGTACATATATAAAAAATATATACTATATCTATATATAATGATTAATTAAAATTTGTAATATAAGTTACGAGAATTCTATAAGGATCGATTATATATATATTGATATATATATATATATTATAACGACCGGTGAGGACATATAATTATATATTTTGGCTTTTGTATAGCCTCCAGACTTTTATTTATCAATATTCTAAACATTATATTTAAAAAAAACTAGCATGCATCTCAACTAATTAAGACACTCCGGTTAATGTCTCAAAGTATTATTAATGCAATTATAGTGAGTCTAAAAAATCTTGAATCTTTGTGAATACCCCGTTTCAGTTGATACAATCAAGTATTTTTAATCTTTCAAATCATTAAGAAGATTCGTTTCCATATGATAAATCTGTATATGTACAATCATTATAACGACAGGGACGCGTATTTATACGCACGTGTATGTATATATGTGTGTATACATGTACAATAATATCTGACTAATTCACATAAGTAAGCTCTAATTGTATAGCATAAGTATGTTATATATATAACCAATTAATCGATCCCCAGAAACAAATCTGATTTAAAGAATCTGTTTTTTTTTCTTTATGTTCAATTAATGTCAATTATAATCTTTTCGATGGAAAGTTTCAAGAATCTTTACAAAAGCAATTTAAAACCCACCCAAAACCAGGAGTGGACATAGCATATATACACATATAAATATGTGTATACACAAACTCGTAGACACATCACACATAATTAGCAATCAAAGGTACATATATAACTAAATTTCAGAATTATAAAATCAATATGTTACGTACCGGGAAGCTGCCATGGCTCACAAATATGCAAGTCAATCTCCACAAGATCAGTAGCATCCTTCAAGGCTTCATCAACTTCATCATCCTCAACATCACCCTGATCAGATTTGGCCCTAATCTTGTTGCAAAGATAATGGCAAACCAACTCTTCATCACTTGGATGGAACCGAAAGCCCGGCGGCAATTTGGACCCAATATCTTTCAAACCCATTATGTGAATATTATTTGCTTAATAGCTATACGTAAATGTAAAAAAAACTTTAGGAGAATTAGTAGGGCATGGACAAAGGTTAGATGAAGAGGGAGAAAGAGAGAGAGAGAGAGGGAGACAGAGAGAGAGCGAGAGAGAGAGGGAGAGGGTAGCTAGAGATACATATATATGTTTAAAATGTATATATTTATAGTTAGGGGGGAATTAGCTTATATGATGTATGGAAATAGAATAATATATAACATGCATGTAGCTAGCTAAGGATAGAAGATGACAAGTTAGAGTTTCTTACAATATTGTAAGATTAGTTGGGTCCATGCTTGTGTAATATATGTAGTTAGTTATGGTGGGAAGTTTCAAGAAAAACCAAAGTCACAAGAAATCTTAGTTGTGAGGTGTCTCATGGGACACTACTATCCAATATTCTCTTTTGATTTCATTGTTATCCACTTAGGGAAAACAGACCAAACTTTTCCCTTCTTTTTCTTATTGTTCATATAACCGTTTACACTTTGATAACATTTTTTTTTTTTAATGTAAATATTCGGTAAATTCCGTTTGTAGATCGATCACTAGTTCAGACTAGTTCGTACATTTTTCATTGATAACATCATATCCTGAAAACTACTAAAAATAAAATTAATTAGAATTTTAGCTTTATGAATAGATTACTTAATAAAAAGTACACACATATTATACATAAGAAACTTTTTCTGAAATGTGATAACATTGTTTTATATTAGTTACGTTTAGACTAAAGATTTAAATTTGGTGATATGTATTCCAAAATAAGTATGAATCTTAATTTTTTCATATCAATTACATCACTAGGAAATTCATGAATATAGTTGATTTTGTTGCTGCCAACGACTAAGTAGTCTAATTAGCCACGAATACTTTACGTTTCCTGTGTTAAATCAATTATTTTTGGCTATATATTTATAGGAAATATAACACTATACTCTAAGTGGTCATTGGTGATCCTCTTATAGTCATGTGGACCTAACTGGTATGTCAAATAATGGATTTTTTTTTATTCTGATCTGAAATCAAATTCAAAGGAAAAGGGATTGGCAACGCATGATGTAAAGTTGTAAACAGCATGCAAGAGTATACATATATACATCTTACTTAAAGGAGATTTTATTAGGGAATTAATTTTACACTTTTTAATGCTTGATTTTTTCCTAAGACTAACTCCATGGTAACATGGTTGGATAGTGCCGGCGGACGGCAACATCCTGTATGTAGGTATGAGAAGCTCCCGGAGATATATCCCCTCTATGTAGAGTCTGAGTCCCTTTTATGGGCTATGAAATGTTTTATTTTGATCTCTATGACTAAATACTGATTTTACTTTAGTTTGTCACAAGTTAATTTTAGTGATAAACTTCTTTTGGTAACGATTCATGTTTGGAGCGGAATTTGTAAACTTCTGGAATTTACAAGCTACTTTTTTTTCTCTTTTGTGTAACTTATATTCTACGTCGTAAGAATGTCGGTGCTGATTACACGTATAATTTCCTTTTCCCCCACGTAATTTTTTTGATTTTTGATTATTTTTTTTTTTTTTTTAAATCGTGCCTTACCAATATTTGAATGAAATAGGGGCTTTGTTAAAAAGAATATAAAAATTTAACTCGATGGAATGGATTGGTTGATTTAACACTGAATTAATTTTCCATTTTAATGGAGTATCAATTAGATTAGACTAAATACACTGAATCATTTGAATTAATAAGTTGACATTAATACTTAGACAATTAATCTACGCCTAACATGCAAATGTGGCATATATATGTGACGAGAGGGCAATTTATTTAAAACGTTAGAGACAATATACTTCCAATAAGTAAGAATGTATGCGTACCAAATATTAATCAATAATTACCAGGTCAACTATATATAATATGCACGATTATATAATATACACCATCATAATAAAATAGTTTAAAGGCTCGATTACACACTAATATATACTTTACCATGCTTCTTTGGGCTCTTTCCCCGACTCATGATAAACTGTGTGATCTTTTTGTCTCCGTCTCGGTAGTCGGTACGTAGGTCTTATTTATCGTCTGCGGTCATGCCTTTACTCTATGGTGATCGCTATTCATGGTTTCGTTCTTTATCATTGAATGTTCGTAAAACTATAATCATCCCTCATGTTCATACGAAGTTGACGATTTAGAATTTTCGCATAATTTACAAAAATTGATTTTCTGTAGTTTTTACTTAAGTAGCACTAATATTTGTAAATTTCAAAAATAATCATTAAAAATATTTAATTTTTTACTTGTTAATGATTTATAATAAAATAATATTTTTAGTGAGAAAAATATTAAATTTAAAATTAATAATCATTGTTTTTTAGTTATGTAAAAACTTCCAAACATCAATTTTTAAAAAATGTAGAGAGTATAAATCATCATCCCACCAACCCATTCACAGAGTTTCACCACCAATTGTTTAACAATTTAATATAAAAATACTTTTCTTATAATCTATTAAAATTATAGGCGTCACTAGAGTTACTTAAAAAACGCAAATCGATTTTTTCGTTTTTAAATGTATCCATGAGTTTGATGTAAAATTAGCAATAAATATTAAAGATTAATGTTGGAGATGCATTGATGTGAATTTTAAAACGTTTCAAAAGTTGAGTTTCAAAAATATATATTATATTAAGTTCTAAAGTTCAGGATCCTTGAAAACTTTTCAAATATAGAATTCTATTGGTTTAGAGAATCTCAGAGATTCAATCTCTACATTATCAGGCGAACCAGTCCACTCTGTAAAATTAAGAGAAGCAACAGACCGTAGCTAGAATCAATATATAGTGAGATTAATAAATCGTAAATATGTATTCATTGCACTGTTTTTTTTGGGTTCAAATCATCACTCACTACTTAGCATATTTTAATTCACAACGGTAATCTTTTTTTTTTTTAATGTATCACAATTGATCAGTACAAACTGGTAGTAACTTGAGACAGATTTGTAGCCACCTCTTTGTCGCAATTTATGACCAATTTGTACTTTAAACTAACCTAATCGGAATAACAGATTGTTGTTTCCATGAAAATCACGTCGCATTCTTTGGGCAATGACAATACTAATATTTTACTTTTTAAAATGATGGTGGTATATGTAAAAAATAGTATATATAAATTTTTTTAAAAATAAAATAATAATACTAGTATTAGTTTTAAATTATGGATGTATCAAAGTTAACTATACAGTATGTGTATATTATACATACACGTCATTTATACATTAATTAGGAAAACATATATAATTTTTTGGAAATAGAAACAATTGATGGGAGTAAGGGCCCACTAATGATGAACATGATCAAACCGAAGACACAGTGATCTTTGAACAAAACTCATTTGTTGATGTTTCGGAAAATCTTGGATTTATTTCAGAGACTGCCACAATAATTGAGGTGTGGACAAAACTCAGTTTTGTCATTATGTTTCCTATGTTTCTCATAATTATTGGCAGCTGTACACAGTACACAGACACATATATATTTTGGCATCAATATAGAAGAATGAAATGGGTCACAAAGACAACACCACGATCTTACCTTCATTTTTGTAGGTGACTTTAATTTAGTAGAATCTTGGTAAAATCATATATACTCGATCATATGGTCTTCTAAACTAAGATGGTATCACATACTAAATCATCATTCTTCTTCTTTTTTTTTTTCTTCTAACAAACCATCCTTTCATTCTTCTATATTGATAAATAACTTAGATTGTTTATAATTTGATAAAATCAAGCTGAAACAAAATCAATATGCGTTATGAAAATAACAATCATATTATTATACTACGGATATGATGTGATAAAATAGAAAGGCCTATCCTTGAGGTTTGTTGTGTCTATTCCTGATGGGGAAACCTTTTAATGCGCTGGATCTTTAATAATTATATGCTTATGGTGGATCCTATATATCACTCTCTATAAATAGTTGTATATACTTAAATGATGTCCCAATGATATAATTAGTGGATTAAATTATTATTTTAAGTGTTAGTAAAAAAATTAAAATGAAGATTACTAATCGTGTTGTATCCGAATTTCTATTTGGTGTGGTTTTCCTTACAGATTTAAAATATTTGTGTTTACAATAACAATTTCCAAAATAAATATCATTTAATAACGATTTGGTTAGTATTTACTACTATTTAGGTTTTGGTTAAATATACTTCAATTTCAAATAATTGGTTTAGAACTAGTTTTTCATTTTTTTGGCTACTTTTAAATTCAGATTCAGTTTTTTTTTTTCAGGATATGAAAATGAGAGGTTCACAGAAATTATATTAAAATTATTATGAGATCTTTAGTTTGGTTCATATCATAAAAAATCGGTTAGTTTTGTTTATAGGATACAAAGAGAGCTTCTCTTTTTTCTTTATTTTAGAAACGGTATCTAATACTAGAATTATGTTCATGGTGGATCAAATATATTGGGTAATAAAGTTTTGGAAAACAAATTGTTTTCTATGCGATCAAGTTTCAACATTTTTAGATGGTTCAACGTTAACTATAAACATAAAGGAGGAAAGCTACCAATGAAATGGAAAAGGTCCTTTACAGTTTGCACTATCGATCAAAATTTGCTCATGCACAGTATCTATATATATATATATATATATCATAGGATCAAATCATTTGAAATTTTTGATTTTATGTTTTTGTTTTCTATACGTCAAGGTAATTAGAGAGACTAAGAGTTGTAGATTTTTAGTGTATCATATCAATTTTTATTTTTTTCCATGCAAACCCTTAATTAGAGCGAGCCAAATGCGGCGGGGAAATTGGTGAGCCGTATATATCTTAGGTTACACGTCCTTCCATTTGCTCGAGAAATTTCCGATTGCTTAGAATTTAGGAAATTAAGTCAACGTTTCATACAAAAGTTTCATTAGTACCTTTATGAATTATGATGGCTCAACCGGTATTTAACTAAATTGTTATTTTGTAATTAATGGAATCCCGGGTCAAACATTTCATAATCTACATGGTAAAAAAATCATCTGTTTCAGGAAAACTATTTGTTTTTAATTAGAGAATCATATTAAATATTTATTGTCATGTAGTAATTAAATAAAAAATTACCAAAACGAAGTACTATATATAAACAATATTTTAACTGAGCTTAGGGGGCTTACCGATTATGCTGGGAAACTCTTTTACTGATGTTAGGTCAATAGAAAACAGTACAACATTTTATGCTTACTACAAAATTCGGTTAACATATCGACAACTATACTAATCTAGACGATAAGTTAAACTTAGGTCCTCGTTACTCCTTTTAAAAGTATGCCTTTGTATTTGTTTTGTTCTCGGATGGAAAAAGCTACATTTTTTTTTGGACAAAGGAAAAGCTACCTAACAATAGGGCAAGCAAAAACAATAGTTGTTTTTTCAGTTCAACATCGGATCATCATATCATGTTTTCTTGTACAATTGGCGTGTAACATCTTATAGAGTGTAGTTATACATCATGTTAGAATTATATTATACCTATAATATAAGAACGGTTAGCTAAACAACAAGGATCATAACTACTAGCTAGAGTCGGTTGAAACAAAAATATTTCAAGTTCTTGAGCATAAAACTTGCAATACGTTGAAGCTAGCTAGTAGACTCTCAGGTTAAACATGAATATGATACCTAATCTAACTTAATTTTAGTTCTGAAAATCCCTTCGAGGTTTTTCTCAATAATAATAAATTTTCATATAAATTAAAATAGTCATATCAATTGTTCTAGTTTTGTTGAGCATACATCACCCTATTAAAAAAATAAACATTAAAAATATAGATGCTTTAATTATAAGACTTCACCTATAAATTAAAATCAAATCATTCATTTATATTGGTCCCATGGGAACAACATAATAGCATACATATGATTTAGAAGAAAAGTATACACGATATGAACACGTATATATATGGAGAAACCAATCCCACGGCATGAAGGATGTGCACACATATACACGCGCATAGGTATATGAGAATCTCGAGAGATGTATTATTGATGAAAAATGATGGGAATAAGGGTAAACTCGAGGGGAAGAGTTTATTGCCAAGTAAGGAAGATTATGTGTGTTTGATTGGAGAAAGAGTGACGGATTTAACATTCTTTGTCGTGATCTAATTATTCGTCTTTCGTATTCCTTAGCAGCCTTCTTCTTCGTATATATAGATATTATATATTGTCAAAACTCCATGTTTTTGTTATATTTTAGTATTGATTATTGTATGAAATTTTGGATTACCTCCATAAATTAATCACAACTTACAGAAATATAATGTTAAATTTTGTCTTTTAGTCTTTAAGCATTAAAAATACAAGATTATGATTTAGATATAACAAAGTTTATGTATTGTTTAACATTTTTGATATCTTTGTATGATTCTGAATAAATCCGTTGAGTGATACAGTTAATTGATTACGTTATATAATTTGTAATTATTAAATTATTTAATTCATTAATTAGATTTTGAGATCCAAAAGGGTTACATCTAACTAGTAGACAAATCATTTTGCCAACTATTAAGATGTATATATACAGATATTTTAAAAACAAAATGAACAAGGCTTGCCAAACAAATGAAGGAAAGAAGAAGGAGAGAATGAATGAACAAGAAACATGGTTATGTCATGAACGCTTGGTAAGAACATCATGGCAAATTTTAAATGCTCGCTTAACAAAGTACATGCTGTCAAAGTGTCAAGGAATACGAAAACAATATTATATCATATTCCCATTTTTTAAACACCAAGGTCAGGATCAAATAGTATATATATGCTTTAAATAAGTGCACATGGCATGCCTTTACTATTCCTGCAGATTGCAGACCGAATCCTAATATCATTATGATTCGTTTTCTACCATTTGTTGAAATTGACTCGTGCTAGACTTTTTATGTACATTCTCTTTGTAGCCTCTATAATAAATCTATTAATAATTCATCATTATATTTACTGTTATGCCTTCAATTTTCATTACATCATTTACAAATAATTTAATCAAATACTACATTCTCTTAATTCTATAATGTCTCTACAATAAAATTTAGAGGCATAGTGTATGATAGCTTAGGTTGCACAAAAAAAAAAAAGTTGCACAAAAAAGTGTATGATAACTTAGCTCCTGAGTCAGATATCCATTCATATGATCACTGATATGATAATATTCTGTAACGAATACACATTTTTATGCGGTGTGAGATCTCCGCATTTATATACGACACAAAAGATATAGTTGAGTTCACCAAGCCAATACTAATATACAAAAGTAACATAAATCGTATTATCAAACATCTTTCTGCTTTTGACCGCAATATCAATGGAATATGTGGGGTGAGAGTTAGTAACTATAATAAGGCCGTCACATTGAGGGCCAAAATATGGATTCATACGGAATAAATTCGCCGGAATATCGATGATTTTTTTTTTCTTAATGTAAAAAGCCAAATACTGGAATAGAGAAGATACCATATACAACAATATTTATTTGTATTCAAGTGAAAGAATGCTATTAGATGCGATACTCGTTGGATTCTACTTTGACTTTATGACCATTGGTGATTGTTTTTCAGTATGCTTTATTTAATTTAACTTTCATGTTTCGATTTTTTTCTACTTACATCAACATCTATCTTAAAGAAGCACATATTAAGGAAAATATTTTGTAACTATCTAATGGGTATTAAGTTCAACACACAAAAAGAAAAAACAACCAAAGTGGTATTAATTCATGGAATCTAATAATTAATGACTCCAATAGATATAAGAACATTGTCATTCATTGTATCTCAAAAGCATATTTTAAAACTCTCACTAAGTTAGTTAATTATATGATTCAAAAGAAATAGTTTTGATTGTGATAAAGAACTAACATTTGACACATGATATATATATACATACTGGTACTCTATGCTAATTTTTTTTTTGAATAATATGTTCTCTATAATTTCCTTACATAAATGTTAAAGTTATAATCAAATAAGTGGACAAAATATTTTGTCCTGTCTTATTTTTGTCATATATATGAAAATAAATTCTTGATTGGAACATAATCTCTAATCATTGTAGGAAAAGAACGGGACAGATGTATGAATGAGAATTTTACAACATTAAATACAAATTAAACATATATTTTAATTATATACAGTATATATATATATATGATTTTTTATTTCATTTTGTAAAAAACGTATAACCCTCGTTTTCCATCTAGGATATATGCTGGAATGAACCAACAAATATGACTAAAGCATAAAATAGCGAACATAAAGCCGATAATAAGGATTAAAGAGGTAAGCCGGCCTTTGTGTAACGCTTGCATTATGTTGATTAAAGATCTAACTGTTATTATTTTACAATTATAAACCATGATGGCAGATTGATCATTATTCGCTTAACGATTACTAGGTAGTAACGCCATGACATGCTGCTGAAATGAACCTTAATAATGGCATGGACCCAAACTCACTTTTAGTTAAAGGCGGTCATGCGAACTTAATAGGAATATATGCAAGCCATAAAGGGATAAACCTATGTTTAACAAGCTGACAAGGTCTGATCGAGCTTCTTGACTGATCAACCCGGGAATCAAGAATCTTTGGGGAAATACATTTGAACTTTTATAAGAAATTATATAAAAAAATGATCTGAGAGTCGCAAACGAATAATGAAAGGTAACGTGTTGATAAAATAAAAGCGAAATGTATGTACCTACATATAACGGTAGAGGTATGTATAATGTATATCATCATATAAATATCATGCAGGTTAGTGAAATGATAGATAATTAGAAAGCCATTATAAAAAGGGCCAACAGGCAGAAAAATGTTGATGAAGACAAAAAAATTATCAAATGCTCGGGATGGTTCTTGATGTGGCACCACGTGTTGCCACGTTTATGTTTCTCTTTGAGGAAATATCTGGTTTAATGTATTTATAGATAGCTTTTTGCTGGTTAAAATTTTATATATGGATTTGCTATTTATTAAGATTTTAAACTCAAAGTTACATTCTATGTTTGAGTTTTTTTGGTTCTTTTTTTTAGTTTTTAGTGTTTATTATTTAGTATGTATATTATGGATAAAAATTCAACATTTTAAAGTGGCAAAAAATAACAATTCTAAAATATTTGAAATAAAATGACAAATCCAAAAAATGATGAGCCAAAAACGACATATTCTGTAAGTCCTTTAATTCTTCAATCCATCTTATTTTATATTATCATTACTATAAAGTTATTAGTTTATAAATTTTCAACTCAAAATCAATTGATACTTTAAAGAATAGTCTATATCATTTTAGGTTTTGTTGTTTTTTATAATGTGATTCCTAACAAAAAAATTATCAGGTAATTAGATCACAAATACTCTCTAGTAACCAGGTGTTCATCGTATATGAAACCACGTAAGCTCTATCTTAAAAACACGATTTAACAATGATAATTCAAAACAGGGAAATGAAAACGACACACTTAACATCAGGATGTGTACAAGTCACGAGACAATTCTTAATCTAGACTTTATGTCAATTTCTCGATATTATTAGTAAAACATAAATAAAATACGTGAAAAAGGAAAAAAGAATACAGATGAAATTTGTATAATTGACATCAAAAGATTCGGAATGATATAACTTAGAAACATGGGAAATTGTTATCTACAAGTAATAAGCATCTTGTATTCTCGAGTGTGATTGGCAACGCAATATATATATATATATATATGTATATACACATATATACATCAATCTCATAATGCATTGAACTCTATACATTTTTGCTACTAGTTTGCAATTTATGTTCTTGTAAAAGAGATTATGATTAAGTTTATAAATAATTAAAATAAAAAGGAAAATGTTATGTTTATTAACAATTTTTTTTAAAAATAGATTTACTGCGTGTGACTTTATAACTTTACTAAAACCACATATACGAAAGAGTAGACTCACCAATTGACGAAAGGCTCACAAAAAAAACTTTGGAGAAATAATCGTATAGAATAATTTATGCATGATGCTTTAATATACTTTCTTTCATTGTCAGAATAAAGCGAGACATCGTAATTTTATGGATCACCAAATGGTATCTTTTTTTTTTTTTTCCTCTCAATAAAAAGCTACTTTCTCATCGTTTTTTTTCTCTCGTTAACTTAACTTTTTCATTGTTATTATTTTTTTTCCCAAAGATATACATATTCATGATTTAACCACCAGATAAACATTAATATAAATAAGTAGAAAAGATAAATGTTCTGTCTTCTTGACGATACATTTTATAACGAATTAAAATACGTACGTTATATGTTATGAAATGGTATTACTAACTATGTAAAAAAAGGCTGATGCATTTATAATTTCATTTTTACAAACGGGGGCCTTTTGCACCAAGAAAAAAAAAAAACAAACGGGGGCCAAGTTATGACACAGATAAGCTGAAACCTATTTTGCTTACTAACATTAAGGGTTTTCTATAGAGTTTCCACTGTATCAATATTCCCCATATACAATAATATATATATATAGATGTACGCCAATCATTAGTGTAATTTAAGTAGACGTGTAAGTTGGGATGCTTATAAGGCCGACACATGGATAACGTGCGCCAGTGTAATTCACAAAATAATTATGTGTTTGTAATTAATCAGTGTAAGTGACATTCATATATATGTCTTTATATATTGGAAAATAGAATACATAAATAATAGAGATATTTTATAAGAACTACATATTTCTATTTTCTTATTTCAAAAGTCTAAAAAATTGAAACTAACGAAAATAGATCTTATACTATATAATAGTTCATGATTTGAGATCCCTTCTTACACGTTTAATAACTATTTCAGTAAACAAAATTAGTAAGTTTATTTATTATTTTTTTTTTCAAAAGATTCTGGCATAACAAAAGTTTTGAGTATACAGTGTATAATACTAGCAGGGAGAAGAGATAGGGAGAGAAAATAGTGTTGATGAAAGAGGGGCAAGTTTGATTGGGGGAGCTAGGTTGAAGAAGCGTGTGATCGAGAACTTTGAGCTTTTGATTAATTAATATTTTTTTTGGTTCTGCCGCCGCAATGCTATTGGACTTATTCATAGTTTCCTTTACGATAACAATAAAAAATTAGGATAATAAAAATATATGTGGTCAATTTAAATCTTCAGGTATTCCATCATATATAATCACAGGAAATGATATATTATATATATATATATATATCTTTTCATTTTAGCCAACTACTGTAATTGCAACATGTATAATGTATTCATATACCCTCTTACATATGCGGGATTTGAACGTCAAATAACAATTGAAGTCAAATTATATGCGATCTGTGTAGTAATATTATACTAGATGCATGCATATATATAAGCGGATGGAAAATAAGATGGAACTTGAGATATTAGTAAAGAGTATACTACAATAATTAATTTAACACATATTTTCTGGTGTACAAATTAATAATTAGTTATTCATTGCTCATTTTGTTTTGGATTAAAAACTCATGACTTTGACAAAGTACCACAAGATATATTTAGAATGCACGTAAAAAAAAGAGAATACTGATAGATGACTTAAACAAACTGACCATTTCATCACATGTGTTGAATCATCTCATTTACTATGGTTCACAAATCTTACATTCTGATCTTATGATAGGATGTATCAACTGCATCGAGCATCAATCAATCATCCATAAACAACTGAAAACATCAAAGTCACATTAATTGTGTTATTATTATTTGATTAAACATCAAGGTATCTAAATCTATCAATTGGTTGATTTCTTCATTCTATGAGGAAGTACATTTAAAGCATTTTGTAAAGTTAACAATTAAGGTTTTTTAGCGCCAAACTTAAAAAGATAATAGTGTATATATATATATATATACACTATAATATTGTGTATTCTGGTATTATGTTTATATATAGAGTTTGTATTCAATCAACTGTTTGTGTTATATATATGAAGGTATGTCAGGCAAAACTAATTAACAAAACTGTTTCAAACGTCCTTGATAGTTTCTTAATTAAAGATACTTTATCGTATATGTAGATTAATTAGTTCCACGAAATAAACTCTTATTATTATCACAAGTAGACTATATGACAGTTACGTATCAATAATTAGCTTATGTTTGTCTCGTAGGGATTGCAGCCATAAAAAGCTGAATTTCATATAAATCATCTAAGGAGAGATAGATGGGACAACGTGGATAGCATAAGGTCCATGCATCGATAGGCCTAAAGCATCTCAAAACACTAGAGCTAGCCCTAGCTATATAATAAATACGTACCCACGATATAGATAATGTGTATTATTTGTGTGTATGTATATTTGTGTGTGTCTTTCGCCTAAGCCTATAGCATTTGAAAGCTATAGACCAACCGAAGAGAGGTAAAGGAGAAGAAGAAATCTAATAAAGTTAGAAAGGAGAAATAAAAGAGAGACATCACTTCTTAGATATTGTTTTCGCTTTTCGAACTTCAACCTCATGGGACCACTAACGAATCTTTTGTTGTTTTTTTTTTTTTTTTTTTTTTTTCACTTATTAACTTTTCTTAATTGAGAAATTTACTCAATCTCTCGGGGTCGGGTTACTTTTATCCATATGTACTATGATTTTTCTTTTCCTTACAATCAATCTAAACGGTACCTTTTTCTTTATTTGGGATTGTGTCCCGAACCTTATTTCGATTCGTGTCTATAAGAATTAGAATTACTAAGAAAACAAAAATTACAAAACATATTATATCCAGATCTCTAAGTCTTGGTACCAAAAAAGCTGTATGAAATAAATATTACTTTGTCTGTCTCACATAAATTGATGTTTTAAAGAATATTTATTGTAGATTGATTTTCTAGATTAAAAAATTAAAATGATATTTTTACTTTATATTTTATTTCAAGTGGCATAATATTTAATGAGTTATGTTTTCTCTTTCTACCATAAAATAATTATAAATTAGTTTAAAAATAAAAGATTAACTTTTTCTTAATATGTGTGAAACTATCGAAACATCAATTTATGTGAAATAGAGGGAGTATTTAAGTTATATGGGAGTACTTAAGTTATAAAAAACATGTTTAACTATGTTATAATACAAATCAACTATGTTTTTTGCAACTACTGGTGATAAAATGGTCCAATGGAGAAGGGGTCTGCAGGGAACTTGTCTGCTCTGTAATGGTACCACTGAAACGAGAGACCATTTGTTCTTTACTTGCGGTTGTAGCTCAGAGATATGGAAGGCGTCTGCTAAGAACATTTACAAGGCCAAGTTTTCGACAGATTGGCACTCGATCCTCTCTTCAGCCTGCGATAACTGGGATACACGGGTTCAAGGATTTATAGCTCGCTCTGTTTTGCAAACGTCAGTCTACTGTATCTGGCAAGAGCGCAATGGTCGGGCACATGGTGAACCTCACCACCCTGTTTCTTATCTCATCCACCTGATTGATAGACACATGCGAGACCAGCTACTAGCTATCAGCCTTACGGGAGATCGGAGATATGAAGACGGGTTACAAGCATGGTTTGGCACCCGGTCTTAATTTCTTAAGCTTTTTCATTTTATGATCCGTTTCAAAACACTCTCAAACTTGTGATGCACTTGATGTAACAAAGCTATTTTCTTTTGAATATAATTTAACATTAAATTCAAAAAAAAATATAACTACCAACCAACAGAATGACACACGAATTATTAGTTACACAAGGAAACACAATTACTAATAACTTTATCAGACGATTATGACATAAATGTGTCCGGATCCATCCGAAATCCCCTCAAAGATAAATAAATTATAAATTAAAATGGCGACTAATAAGTGTTACTAAACTAGGTTATCCTATACGACGATCAAGGAGAAAAAAAAAAAATGAGTCAAAGATCTTCAAACTTAAGCATATTCCTTAGCTGAAACTAATCAAGATACCATTGCGACAAAAATAAAAATAAAAAGTAATGAAGAGTAATTTACAAGCTTCACTCATACTATAATAAAACTGAAAGAAAAAAAAACTCAATTCAGACGTTTCGGGTAACTGACAACGTGGACTACATAGACATGCCCATTGACGCTTCTTCGTGACTTCATCTGTGACCAATAGCCTTTGTCGAGACACATTCGATGTGTGCAGCAGCCAGAAAGAATCCCTTCCCTACACACTACCAAAAAATCACACGTTGCAAAGTGGGCCTTAGACAAGTGGATCAGGCCCAGTGATTTTAACGTCGCTTCTATGATAAGGACAAGACAACATACGCATAGGTAAGGTACATTACATACATAACATTACAACCCTAAGCATGAATTATTAGGCATTTATGATTGGTATTAATGATTCTCAAAAGCTGCTTTATATAATACTCCATAAAATAAACTACTAGTATTTTTTAGTTTGTTTGGGTCCTTGATTGTGTAACCTGTGTAGACCAATGTGTCCGTGAGAGTTTATAAAAATGCACAGAGTCTCCATCACAAGTTAGGTCTTTGGCAATCAAATATACTTCCACTTCTGCCTATTTGTTTGGGCTGGGCCTAGTAAAAAAGTTTAAGGCCCATATCTCTCTCCTTGTCTCTCTCATCATCATCAACAATGGTTCACTTTCACTGGGTCAACTTTTTTCACCAAAGAAATCAACTTTTTGATATGGGAATGTGACAAAAAAAAAAAAAAAATCATCAATCTGGGTTCTGCCTGATTTTTTTTTTTCTTTTTGTCTGATTCGTTTGTTCCGGCGATTCAACTCTTCTTCAACGCCCTGAGTCACCCCCACGACCACGACATTAGAGAGAGAGAGAGAGAGAAACGATTCATATATTCATCTTCTTCTTTTGTCCCGTTGACCTGTTTTCGATCTGGAAATGGTGCTGTTGATTCTAAGTTAGGGCGGGTTTGTAAAAAAGAAACCTTTTTTGAGAGGTGAATATGAATGGACTTGAAAATGGATAATGTAATTGGGGGCAAGTTTAAGCTTGGTCGAAAGATCGGTGGTGGCTCTTTTGGAGTGGCCGTTTCTTTCAGACCAATATATTATTCTTACTTTCCTATGATCAATATTGTTTCAGTAGCGTATACAAAATCAAGAAGACGCAAACAGAAATATTTGTATAAGAATCAATCCTCTTATTCCTTTTCAAGAGACTTTAGAAAAAAAGACATTCCATCCAGAGAAATATATATATAGGAGACAAAAAAGAAAAATCACAAACATTGCAGCAAATCCCAAAGGATGGATGCTATATCCTCTCTCTCTCTCTCTCTCTCTTAACGAGAAGAAAAAAACCATATGCATCATAATCTAACTTCTTCTAACATATTCTTTTTAAGAAAGTTATTAAAAACCAAATAAAACACAAAAGCATTTTATAGAGAAAGAGAAAAACGTTTCCTTGTTAGAAGTCCTTCTCTCTAAGTGCAGCCTCATCAATCAATCTGAATGACACCGATTCCACCCTTCTCAAGATCCTCGACTTCGTCCTTGATGGCCAAAGCGATCTGGTAACAGGTTTCGTGCCTACAAAAGTTTCCAAGCATGTCTTAGCCATTTTCTTCCTCTTTTTTTTTTTTTTTTGGGTAGCTATGCTTGTTATAGATTATAGTAATTATATGTACCTGGGCTGGTCGTTTCTGACAAAGGACCAGTTAAGAATGGTGACGGGTCCGGTAAGCATACCCTTCATTGGGCGAGAGAGGTCATGCTCTGAGCCATTGCAGACCAGAAGACAGTCATTGCCTTGGGACGGCTCACATCACCGTAGATAACTGGTGGCTTGACACAGCGAGATCCATAGGATTGTACCCATCCGTTTGCAGTGAAGGCAAAACCAGACAACTTCTCCCCGAAGTACTCAACCATGTCGTTTCTCTACAAATTGTGAAAACATATCGCATCAGAAACAGTAAGTACAAGAACTAACTTTTGTACATTCCGACCACTTCAAGGGCTCAGGCAATAACGTCGAATGATTTGCAATTTATATAAGATACACTCAAGCACATAAATACACATATTTTTATATTGTGCTTAAACTAAAAAAAAAAAGATGTAATTAAAATACAATGTGTAAATTTATAAAATAGCTTTCGTAACAGTTTCTGCTGGTTACCATTTTTGTTGTTACCAAGCTCAGATTTCTTACATTTGTTGGAGTTGAAGCAAAAAAAAAAAAATGGTTGTGAAAGGCTGAAAGCTATTTTTGTTTTTCACATAGTATTTACATTACTATTTTCTTAGTTCAAGAACATATAAAATATATGTGGGTGCAAAATCAAAGATTGCTGAAACTTGTTTTGTGTGTGTGTTGTTTACATGAATAAAATGGTTCGTTTATATAGAAGAAGAACATTGGCCAAACTCAAGAGACCATACCTCCATCGTCTAATATGGGCAGCCATAACACTAACCCTCCATTATGCAATGTTTTGACTTCTGAGTTAGAAGTACAAACATTACATGTGACATGTTAATTGGAGTATATGAGTTTAAAGATAATAATAATCTTTACGAGGTGCTCTCTAATTACAATTATTACTGTACTCTGAAATGTTTTATAAATCCTTGGCAATTTTATTTTTGTTACGGTGTCTTCAAATTCCCATCAGACTGCTACCATGGAAATAAAAATTCGTAATACAAGCAGACACTTAACATGATCCGATACAAAAGACCAGATGTCTCTTGGCCACGAGCTTATGGTTGTCACAGAGCGATATAGAGAACTCAGACATAACTGAGTAAGAGATGTTAAGATGATTTTGACTACTACATACCACTTCTACAATCGTTTTGGAATAAACTCAACTGAATGTTGGTGCGTGCGGGTTTAAGTCTCCCAATCTTTCATCTTCTTGCTCCCCTTTGGTTTTGCAATAGGAGCATCCATGCCTGCCATTTTCTTGTTGTATTTTTCGCGTAGAGGATCATTGGAAGTCCACCTGCACAATCATTCATTACGCAAGCAAAATGTCAAAATCTGCAGCTCATTAAACAAAGAACATATGCAAGATTCTCCCAACATATCCCCCAGTTTACATTCGCATACAAAGATTCAGTTCAATTCTCAGCTTAATGTTTCTAAGCAAATGCTATATAAATCAGATTTCAGAAAGCCTAAATGAGAGCTATTTTCATATCTAAGAGTCTATCCTCAACTAAATGCAAGAAAAGAAACGCAGAAAGCAAATAAACTTACGGGTTACTCCAATCTGTTGTGTCCTCATTGACAAGGTGAGTCCATTTAGTTCTTCCACTACGACCAAAGTGCTTGACTTGCATAACTTTGGGGAGAATGGATTTGTCCAACCTATCTTCTCCAGTAGGAGCAGAGAAGTCGCGCTGAAATATACCATCAGTGCCAGCAGAACCTGCCTCATCATCAGGATCTGCCTGGAAGAAGGCACCCTTGTGGTAGTATTTTTGCATAAAGTTCCACTTCTTTTTAGGCTGAGCTGAAGAAGGTTTGGGATTCTTCCTCTCCCATTCTCTCCTCTCTTGCTCAGTCATGTTCCTCAACTTGTCGATTTCTTCCCTCTCTCTCAGCATAGCTTCCCTTGCATCTCTTTCTCTCTTGATCCTACCGATCTCTCTAGTCTTCCAGACTTCATACTCCTCAGCTTCATTGAGTTCGTCATCAGTTTCCACATCCCCAATGTTTGCTTCTTGCAACAGCATGTTCTTCCGTATCTCTTCAGCTTTCCTAACTTCCTCAACCACTATTTGCTTAGTCTCTACTTTCCTCATCTCGAGTTTTCTCTTAGCTAATTCCTCGAGAGCTTCTTCTTCAGCCTCAAGTCTCTCACGCTCTGCTATGGTATCTCTCTCAGCTTTTGGTACAAAAACAGGCTTGATCATGGCAATACCAGGCATGTCATCATCCTCTGAATCAGTCTCGTACTCAGACTCCTCCTCCTCATCCTCTTCTTCCTCTTGTATCTCATCTTCTTCTTCTAAAGGAAGTAGAGCAGCCTCCTCTTGAGCTCTTTTAAGATTCTTCTCTCTAATTCTTCTTCTTCTTTCTTCCAAAGCATCTTCATCATCATCATCATCATCATCATCGTCTCTATCCTCTTGATTCCTTTCTTCTTCTTCCGTAGATACAACCTCAGCCTTTCTAATCCGCCTATGATCAGCTCTAACTTGGTCACGGTCTTCAACTCTGGTCTGAGCTAAACGGCGCAGCCTTGGATCATCATCCTTGCTAGAAACCCCTAAATCATCATTATTCTTTGGAAAAGCTCTATCCAAAACAGAAACCGTCGTCTGCATCATCCTAACATCGTCATTATCATCTTCGGCCTCCTCAGCCCACTCGGGAGCTTTTCCAGGCCAATACCTTCTCACTCTAGTCTGTCCAATACCACCTCGTAGTTTCTCCCTAACAGCAATCGCAGCATCACTACTCACCCCCGCCGTGACAGACATATTTTCACTTGCGAGAGTAACCCCGAACTGAAGCTATCTGTTTCTGCAGCATAAAAAATAAGGAATACAAAGGATTTAGATTCAAGCTTTTTTAGCATCATTAGTGATTTCACCAGGAAAAGAAATAGCTTAGTTCCAAATCTCTATTCTCAATAGCTAAAAATCTTAATGAGACAACATATAACCAACAAAAGGCACCTATATATCACATAAACAAAGGACGCTCGAGAAAAGGCAAAAGGGGATCGATCTCCTCTAAAAAAAATCTGAGTTATATGTGAAAGCTTGGATCGACGTAGTTAGGAATCTAAATCAGCACATCAAATTAAAAAAAAAAAAAAAAAAAAAAAACGAAGACGACAGCTATACAAACCTAAATCGTACAAAACCTAAAACACGAAGACACTCGATGATTTTGAAGGAGAGAAGATATCCAGAAGAAATCGACGAAAAATTAAACGAACTTACAGTCTGGAGATCGATGGGATTGCAATTCAGATAATTAATGCGAGAGGGAAACTGAGGCGGGACGGAGGAAAAGAAGAAGAAGAAGAAGAAGAAGAAGTTACGAGGTTGAGGAGGTCGTGAAGCCGGACGGTTAGCAAACAACACAGCCACGGGAAAAAAAAAAAGCCACCCGAAGTCTCAAAATCTCTCTAGTGGGCTTTCATGGGCCTTTGAAATATTTGGTTTACGCGATAGTTGAGCACTCACTGTTAATTGTTAGGGGTGGTGGTGTGGGTTATATATATATTGAACCAACGAATACGAGAGAATTTCCTCGTTAATGTGTAAAAATGCTTCTACTTGTTATGTTTTATTTTAGTCTTTGATTTTTGAAGGCTACAACACAAGACAATGATTAGTTGACTAATATGAGCAAAAGAAATCGATGGTCGACTCGAATGGATCCTCCTCATGACAAGGTGGTAAAAGGCTTTGCTTATTATTATCTGTAAAGAATGGTAAAAACGATCTTACTATTCTTATAAGCCAATCAGTTTGTGCAACAGTTTCCTACAAGATGTTTTGAAAAAAAAAAAGTCGACAAATGCATACTCTGTCATGTCCAGTTTCAAGTGGACTTCAGAGGCTAGTTTCTAAAATAGCTTCATCCAAGTGCATAGTTCAAGTAATCTCTGATAACCTCAGCTTGTCATCCACCTTGTCGACAAATGGGCTCCTCTTCTTTAGGAGTACCTTTCCGGTTTAAAGAGTATCCTCCTTCATCTCAAGGAGGATACCCTAGCTTTTAGTAGCCAATATGTACCTATGCGTTTGTTGTCTCATGATTTTATACCGCAATTAATAATTCAGAGCATAGACGTTTTGGTCAAGTATACCTTCTTCGTGACTTCATCTGTGATCAATAATAGCCTTTGTCGAGAGACACATTTGATGTGTGCAGCAGCAAAAAGAATCCCCTCTCTCTCTCTCTCTACACACTACCAAAATATCACACGTAGCAAAGTGGGCCTTAGACAAGTGGATCAGGCCCAGTGACTTCAACGTCGCTTCTATGATAAGGACAAGACAACATACGCATAGGTAGATAACATACGCAGAGTTTGGGAGGCACTAGTACAACGTCTAGTCTTGGACAAGTTTGTTACTCAGTGGCATGACATACTGATGTTACTCGATGGGCAAGCACTGGACAAGACCACACGGTTTGTAGTGAAATATGCATTTCAGGCCGCGACTCACTCCATTTGGATGGAGAGAAACACCCGTCGTCATGGTGAGCAGCCTTCCACGGAGGATCAGCTAGTGAAGATGATAGACAACACTATCCGCAACCGGTTGAGTACACTTAAAGATGAGGGCGATACCAACATTCAAGTCTGGTTTGCTGCACATTTTTTACTAATTAGAGTTTTATCAATCTATGGTTTCTAAGAACAATTTCTAAACTGTTTTAAAAAACATTGTAAAAGATTTAATTTTCTTTTGAATATAATTTAACAATAAATTCAAAAAAAAAAAGATAACATTACAACTTAACTATTAGGCATTTATGATTGGTATTAATGTCATAATTAATGATTCTCAAAAGCTACTATCTCGTCTGTTTATATATTAAAAAACAACTATTTTTTTTGGGACCTTGATTAACCTATGTAGACCAATGTGTCCGTGAGAGTTTACAAAAGGAAAAATGCATAAAGTCTCCATCACAAGTTAGGTCTTTGGCAATCAAATATACTTCCTCTGTTTTACAAAAAAATTGATGTTTTGAGAATTTTTTTTTGTCCCACAAAGATTGATGTTTTATAAATTTTCAGAAGTAATCATTAAAAATATTAAATTATTATTGGTTTAAAATTAAATTATATCTTTTTAGTAAAAGAAAAAAATATATTTAAACTCAATAATCATTGTTTTCTTAAAATGTGTAATATCCAAAAAAACATCAATTTTGTAGGATAGAGGAAGTACACGAGATGATTTTTCGAGATTTTTCACTTTTTTTTCATATAAGTGAAGCCTTTATGTATGGATTGGGCCTAGCAAAAAAAGATTGAGGCCCATATCTCTCTCCTTGTCTCTCTCATCATCATCAACAATGGTTTTACTGGGTCAACTTTTTTCACCAAGAAATCAATTCGTCACCTTTTTGATATTGGGAATGTGACCAAAAAAAAAAAAAAATCATCAATCTGGGTTCTGTCTGATTTTTTTTTTTCTTTTTGTCTGATTCGTTTGTTCCGGCGATTCAACTCTTCTTCAACGCCCTGAGTCACCCCCACGACCACGACATTAGAGAGAGAGAGAGAGAGACGATTTCATATATTCATCTTCTTCTTCTTTTGTCCCGTTGACCTGTTTTCGATCTGGAAATGGTGCTGTTGATTCTAAGTTAGGGCTCTCTTAATCGGGTTTGTAAAAACAGAGAAGGGTGAAATTTGAATGTAAAATTGAATGGACTTGAAAATGGATAATGTAATTGGGGGCAAGTTTAAGCTTGGTCGAAAGATCGGTGGTGGCTCTTTTGGAGAGCTTTTTCTAGGTATAAAAATCGTTCCTTTATCTTTCTTTTTAAATCGTTTCTAATGTGATCTGTTCTCTTATATTGTTGTTGTTGTTACCTTTGAATTAAATGTTGTTCTTGATTATATATAAATTTCAGCTGTGAGTCTGCAAACCGGAGAGGAAGTAGCTGTTAAGCTGGTATTTTATTCATATCTTTTATCTTTTCTTTCTCATTAGTTTTGTATCAATCTCTCATGTGGTTTAAGATTGAGGAGACAAGTAAAAGTTGGAATTTTTTTTTTAAGCTTTTTCTCCCGTCAATTTGTATATCAATAGAGTCCCATTTGCGTGCGTTTATCAGCTAATGTATATCATCCATAGCTTCTTAAGTATCAAAATACTCATTGCTTGGGGATTAGACAACGGATTATATCTAACGTTTTGTAAAATGTTTTTGAAGGAGCCTGCGAAAACTAAGCATCCCCAACTTCATTATGAGTCGAAGATATACATGCTTTTACAAGGAGGAAGTAAGTTTACAACTCTGATATGACTTTTTCTTGTCAAAATCTGTAACTTGCTATATGTTAAAAAAAAAATATGCTTTAGCTGTTGTGCTCATCTGATATCGCATTTCTTGGATTTAAATTTGTTTTCTGTGTTGGTGAAGGTGGCATCCCCAGCCTCAAGTGGTTTGGGGTTCAGGGAGACTACAATGCGATGGTCATTGATCTGCTTGGGCCGAGTTTGGAAGACTTGTTCAACTATTGTAATAGGAGGCTCACTTTGAAAGCTGTTTTGATGCTTGCAGATCAACTGGTTAGTATTAATTAACAAGTGGGTGCTGCTTTCACTTTTGTCAAGGCAGAAGACAAATAATGTATTTGTTGATTTTTTTTTGTAGATTAGCAGAGTTGAGTACATGCATTCAAGGGGATTTCTTCACCGTGACATAAAACCTGACAATTTCTTAATGGGACTTGGTCGCAAAGCAAACCAGGTGCTTTTATGTGTACACTTACTTTCTGTTATGCTAGATTCCATCTTTCTTCTTTGTTACTAAACTTGAGTTTCTGCTTTAGATTTCCTACCGTACAAGAAGCATAATTTTATTTTTTTGTATGCTGAAATCATGTCCTGATTGATTTTGTATCTAGGTGTATATCATTGACTTTGGCCTTGCAAAGAAGTATAGGGATCTTCAAACACATAGGCACATCCCTTATAGGTGATTTATAGTGCTTTCATGGGCACGTTATATAGACCTTTCATTTTTATTTTTACTTAAATTCTTACAGATATACTCATGTTGTTTTCATTATAGGGAAAATAAGAACCTTACTGGGACAGCTAGGTATGCTAGTGTCAACACTCACCTTGGAGTTGGTAAGCAATTCACCACTTGAGATGTGCTCCAAATTTGTGTAATACACAATTCCTAAAAAATGTGGCTGTTTGCGAATTCGTTGGCAGAACAAAGTCGGAGGGATGATTTGGAGTCTCTTGGTTACGTGCTCATGTATTTCCTGAGAGGAAGGTTGTGCATCGAGATCCTTTTTTGTCTGACTATATCTTTGCACGTGCTTGTTCTGGTCTGATTTTTTTCTGGGGTTTTCTTCTTGGTTCAGCCTCCCATGGCAAGGACTAAAAGCTGGCACAAAGAAGCAGAAGTATGACAGAATAAGCGAGAAGAAAGTTTCAACTCCTATAGAGGTATGTATGGTAACGACATACTATGGCTTAGACACCCTTGACTGGATCTCTATCTTTATTGTCACATAGATCACAGGTTAACTGTTACTATACTTGTAACAGGTCTTATGCAAGTCACATCCACCGGAATTCGTATCATACTTTCAATATTGCAGGTCTTTACGATTCGAAGACAAACCAGACTACTCATATCTAAAGAGGCTATTCCGAGACTTGTTTATCCGTGAAGGTTTGCATTTTCTGTGGCTAAACTTTTACTTCTTGATATATCTCTATAAATGTTCCACTCTTTTGATATTAAAAATGGATTCACGGTATCAGGTTATCAGTTTGACTATGTATTCGACTGGACTGCATTGAAACACCCTCAGAGTTCCAGATCCCACTCCAGCTCCCACGAAAGGGTGAGTACACATGTTGTCTGTAGATTTCTCTATCGAGTATCAAGTGTCTATACTCACTTTGATGGTATTGATCTCTTTCTTTAGCATCGAACCAGCAGACCAGGGATGGCTGCGGGACCGTCTGCTGAAAAACCTGAAAGGATTTCAGGTAATCCTAAAACTTTTTCCAGAGTTAAGAAATATATAACTCTCCTCAGATAAAGAGGTTGTCGGTTCTGATTTTGTGATCCTGTCTATACTCTTACAGTAGGGAACATCCGCGATAAATTCTCAGGTGCGGTCGAAGCATTTGCTAGAAGGAACGCTAGAGGACCAAGTCCCCATCAAAACCATACCAGACATCGAACTCTTGACGAGATTCCTTCAATGAAACCAGCTGTGGTAAAAAAACAATATAACCATCCCAGTTTTTATATACAATCACAATTCTGATAAAAGAATGTGCATGAAATGAATCTTAACACTATTTGCTCATTCTTGATAATGTCATTTTATTTGTCTCAGAATATGGTATCTGAGAAAGGAAGAAACACTTCAAGATACGGAAGTGCTTCAAGGAGAGCAGTAGCCTCGAGTAGTAGGCCGAGCTCATCAGGAGAACAAAGAGACAGCCGGGAGTCTAGCCGAGTGGCATCAAGCGGTGGTGGGAATGTGAGACCATCTGTCTTTCAGAGAACACAAGCAGCAGCTGCTGCTGTGAGTGGATACGAGTCAAAGACAGCCTCTGCTTTCAACCGAGACAGAGTGGCTGCTTCTAGGACAGCACGTGACGAGGCTCTCAGAAGCTTCGAGCTTCTTTCCATCCGCAAATGAAGCCTTGAATGTTCTCTTCTTATCTGTAAATTGGATTCTTGTTTTACATATGTTGTTTGTTTGGTCCTCCTCTCCGTTTCCACGAATCTCCCAATTTTTCATGTATTATTATTATCATTATTATTGTCATTCTCTGGATTTTGTATCAATTTTTACACGCTTTTTAATTGTAATCACGACCACTTGTTGAGCTTAACTCTACGTATCATGTCATTGAACTCTACACTAATTTATTCTTTTTGTCACAAAACATTAAAGAAGAAGAAAAAGAGAAGAGAGGGGACAAGTATGACACTATTCTTCATAAAGCGACGTCGTTTCAAGTGTTGTACACAAAGTAACGTGTATATCGTCATCGTCTCTTTGAAAGCGTCAAGTTTAACGGTAGCTCCGTCGGTGATCGTGTCCATGACTCAGAGGGAGATCGATTTAACATTCTAGTTCATTGTTTTGAATCCAGCAAGGTACAACAAACTTGATTGCGTTAAAAAGTTCCTGTTTTTGTTCTTTGCTTGTTGTTGGAGAATTTTGACTTTTAAGGTGCATAAAAAGAAAGAAGAGATTCTCTAGGGTCAATTTTGATGTTTTGATGAATTTATTATTATAGGTTTGCTTTGAATCTGTGATTGACCCCAAAAACACCAAAAAAAGGTGAAAGCTTGAATGATTTGTTGTGGATACATGTGGAAATCAGGAGGAGAAGATTTGCAAGGTTTCTATCCAGTTAGATCAGAATGTGTAGCAGATGTTCCCAGGACCAGATTCAAATCAAGGGTTTGTCTATTGTTTGTTTCATACCAGTCCATGTTCTTGATGTATAAAGCTTGTTTCAAAGTTTGAGTCTTTGTCATTGTGGGGATTTTTGATCAGGCTGGCAAAACTTTAAGTGCTAGAAGATGGCATGCTGCGTTTACTGAAGATGGACATTTGGATATGGAAAGAGTTCTTCGACGTATACAGCGAGGAGTAAGTCATATTTTGGTTTTATATTCTATCTCTCTTGTTTGAGTCTACGGCCTTGTTTTTTTTACTTGGATACATGTATCAGGGGATTCATCCCTCAATCAAAGGAGAGGTTTGGGAGTTTTTGTTAGGTGGTTACGATCCGGACAGTACCTTTGAAGAAAGGAACATATTGAGGAATCACAGAAGGTACTATGATTGTCTTGTGTGCTATCCTTTTTACTGAATGCGCAGTAGTTTGGTAGATTCTTTTGAAGTAATGTTTGTTTCCTCTCGACATTGCACTTCATATTGCTCTACTTGTTATCTAAGGGAGCAGTATTATGCTTGGAAAGAAGAATGTCGACAAATGGTTCCTCTTATTGGTAGTGGAAAGTTTGTTACGATGGCGGTTGTTGCGGAAGATGGACAGCCATTAGAAGAATCATCCGTAGAAAATCAAGGATGGCTTGTAAAAACCGCTATAACAGACAAGCGTCTGCTCCAGTGGATGCTTGTGTTGAGTCAAATCGGTAACTGTTACCTACTCATATAGTCATATATATGTTTATGTTCTTTAGCATTCTGTATAATTATTAGAATTCAGAATTCAAAAAATATGGCTATAATTTTTTTACAGGTCTCGATGTTGTTAGAACTGATCGGTATCTCTCCTTTTATGAGAATGAGAGTAATCAAGCAAGACTATGGGATATTCTTTCCATATACACATGGTTAAATCCTGATATTGGCTATGTTCAGGGTAAGTCCACCTTGGTGTTAATGCTGAATCTTCAATACAGGTGAACTTATGAAATAAGGAAAGGGACTTAATCACCAATTTTGTGTAGGAATGAACGACATATGTTCCCCGATGATAATCCTACTCGAAGATGAAGCTGACGCTTTCTGGTGCTTTGAGCGTGCAATGCGAAGACTAGTAAAGATCTAAAGCTATTGTCTTGTTTTGCGTCATCACTGAGTAGTTTTGTTGTTGTTTTCATGGTTTTTGGTTTTCGTGAATTGCAGAGAGAAAATTTCAGGACAACAGCGACATCAATGGGCGTCCAGACTCAGCTGGGTATGCTCTCACAGGTTATTAAAACCGTTGATCCTCGGCTCCATCAACATCTAGGTACTCCTTCCTTTTGCCTTCCATTGAGCTACGTTTTCTCTCTTGCACTTCTCATGGTTAGTGAAGACGTTATACTTTTTTTTCTGTCAGAGGATCTCGATGGTGGAGAGTATCTGTTTGCTATACGAATGTTGATGGTATTGTTCAGGAGAGAGTTCTCCTTCCTTGATGCTTTGTACCTTTGGGAGGTAACAAGACTCTGTTTTTGTTTCCACTTTGGTTAATTGATATCATAAGCTAAATCTGGGGATGTGAAAATTGATTTCCGTTCACCTGAGAGAACTCAATTCATGTTCTTTCAGGGTTTAGAGTGTATCTTGATCTGAGCTGATAATAAGACTGTGAGATAGAATTTTGTTTCAGCTGATGTGGGCTATGGAGTACAATCCAAACTTGTTTGCATCATACGAGAAACCAGAGAACAGAAACAACTTCTCACAACAGGATCCAAGGTTACTGAAGAAGTATGGAAAGTTTGAGAGGAAATATGTAAAGAGTGGCCAGAACGAGCAACACAACACGCTCGCTGTTTTCGTAGTGGCAAGTGTTCTTGAAACAAAAAACAAACGTCTCTTGAAGGAAGCTAAAGGCTTAGACGACGTTGTTCAGGTCTCTCTCTCTCTCTCTATGCCAAAACACCTTCTGAGAAATTTCAACTCTTTCTCGAGTTCTATGTTGATTTAGTTGTGTTTTTCTTCTTCGGTTGGTTGCAGATATTGGGCGACATAGCAGGTAATTTGGACGCGAGGAAAGCTTGTAAAGAAGCATTGAAGATTCATGAAAAGTTCCTGAAAAAGGTTACTATTTTTCTCTCCTCATGTTCTTCTTAATTCTTGTTCTACTTCTTACTTGCTAAATAATGTTTATATTGTTCTTGCAGGCTAATAGGCAATAGGACATTGCTTAACCTTTAACCATCCATTTTCTGGTTTTGTTGTACTGATATTAATATCTATCTTTTGGCTTGAGATTGGGTCGCCGGTGGACGCCGATAAATTTTGTGGGAAGGATCGTTGAGAATGCTCTGATTCTTTTGTTCTTTCACTTCTCTAATCTTTCTATTTCTATGCATTTGAGTTTCCCGGTTGTATATCTTAAATATTCGTTTGTTGATACTGTGTGCTTAAGAAACTGAACATGCGTGCCGTTTCTTTTCTTAAAGAAGGAACTTCTTGATGTATCATGAGCACATCGCACGTTAGCAAGAGAAATCTATTGCGGCAAGAATGAGTGTGTATCCACACTATACCGAAATAATCTTGTGAAGAGCTCCTAAATTTTCAATAGTATGACGTTTACAAGATTCGTAAGTTTCCTTAATACGACAAATAAATTAGCAAATGCAAAAAACATAGCCATAACAAACAAAAAAGAAAAGCGACACACAAAAAAACATAATACGTTAATTAATGGTTAAACCATCAGAAAAATGTCATATTCCAAAAATAGGTATGTAAAACAAAAAAAAAAATAGTACAAACTAAATTAACAAAATCAATCTCCTCCCTTCCTTTTCCAAAAAATCTAAACCATTGAGTTAACAAAAACAATCTAAACAATCTTTGTTTCTCCCCCTCATTTCTCATTAGCCATTTTGCTCTCTATTCACACCTCTTTCAAGAAACATTTCCCTTGTTTTCAAATCTTTATCTTGGTGAACCCTTTTAGGTCTTATCAGGAAATTTGTAGATCTTTTTAGATGAAGTTGCAATAGTTTCTTCTCGTTTGGATTCTTTTTCTATATATTCTTCTTTTTATTTCATGTCCATCAAAAAAAATTCGTATACAAGAATTCCTACAAAAACATGCATCATCATGAAACTTTCAAGATGATCATTTGTGATTTTCTAAAGAAACCTATGGATTCTTGAGCTAACCATTCGATTCTCTTTTCCATTTTTTATCATCTCTTCAATTGTTAGGAGTTTTATGGTCACAAAAAACTTTGTAAATATATAGAGATCATTTTTGTAGCTTTTTTTTTTACTCGTTTAATAAGCTAGGGATTTTGGATTTTTTTATTTTGTAAAAAAATTAAAGAAAAAACTAACATAGGATAGAGATTTGTTTCCCACAAAGAGAAGAGGTCCTCCTATGCAACTCACAGTTAATGTCAAGTACCAAGATGAAAAGCCTATTGAAAGGGCTCCGATATATATCTCAAGTATTTGGTGAGTTTCTGTTCTTCTCTCCTTCCTTTTTTTTGTTTTCAATAATTTGTTGAATGTGAAACTATGAGACAAACACATTTAAGCGTAGCAAGTTGACGACATTCAATAAATTACCACATTTGATGGACCTAATGTAAACTGCAATGTAAAAAATTATGATATTAAGCAATAGAAGGTGAAAAGGAACAAGAGATGCAAATTGGGAATCCAACGGACGTAAAGCATGTTGCACACATTGGTTGGGATGGACCATCGGATAATGCCACTGCACCTAGCTGGGTACTACTCTATTCTACGTACCCTCCCTATCTTTCATTACAATACATATATCTTTAAAATTTGTAACGTTATTTGTTATAAAAAAATCTGTGGGAAGATGAACGATTTCAAGAGTTCACCGGGAATGGAATCAAGTCAAGGATTAGGAGAAGACGACTCCTCAGTGAAATGCCAATCAGAATACGGTGGTCGATCCAGAGATTTACCAAAACTACCAAAATCCACAAGAAAGTCATCGTCAGAGAAAGGTTCTCCAACGAAAGAGAGATCAGACAAGACCAAACGTCGGACTTCAAACAAAGGCACATCATCATCATCATCGTCTAGGAGAACTAATAAGGATGAAAATACTTCTTGGTCACAACCTGAGATCCCAAAGAAGTCAAAGAGGAAGAAACCTAAAGAAACTGGTAACGGAGGAGGAGGGTCATCGAGATCATCTCGAAAATCAGAAACTGATAAAATGTCGGATTATATGTCTGATACTGCTTCCGTTAGATCTATGCCTCAATTCGAAGATGACAGAAATGGGTTTTGATTAAAACAAAACAAAAACAGAGACTTTTTTTGTAAGTTTTGTAATAGTAAACAAAATGTTATAGAAACTGTTAAAGATATAACTCCAAAGTAATCTTCATTACCAGAAAACTAATAGTAATTACAAACCAAAAAATTAAAACTTTTTCCCCTAATCTGTTCTTTGTTCATCTTCCTCTCTCTGTTTTTTTACTGTTTCATTGAAATGTAAAGAGCCAATAACGCCACTGGGAAGCAAACCAACAACCTTGTCGCCGCTGATGAAGAGAGAGCTGGTCCAGGGACAGGAGGATCAGAGCTTTTACCGAAGTGTAGACTAGGGTTCCCGCTCAATTTGAGTTTTCTCCCGACTCTGTCTCTGAAACTCTCAGCGAACGGAGCTTTCCCGATGAGGTTGTTGTTCTCAAGGTTGATTTCTCCGAGAAACTCCAAACGTCCGAACTCCTCAGGGATCTCTCCGTCGAGGTTGTTGTGATCGAGAGCTATAAAGCAGAGATTTTGAAGACTCGACGCCATTGAAGCTGGGATCTTTCCTTGAAGACCCATCCTCGAGAACCCGATTCCGGATAAACCTTTCAGATTCTTCCAAATCTCCGGTGGTATACGCCCACCGAGCTTGTTCCCACTCAGATGAACCTCTCTCAATCTAGGCATCTCCGCAAGAAACAGAGGAACGCCGAAGTTACCAAAACGGTTATAACTCAGGTCTAAAAAGACGAGCTTTTTAAGTTTCCCGACTCCGGAAGGGATCTCTCCGGTAAACTCGTTGAAGCTGAGATCTAGCTTGAGAAGCTCCGTCAAGTCTCCGATGGACTCAGGGGCGTCTCCGTTGAGAAAATTATGGCTAAAGTCTAGAACTTTAAGATTCTTGAGACGTGACGTGGCGTTCGTCGGAAACCCACCGGTCAAGCTGTTTCTAGAGAGTGTGACTTCCTCTAGACTGGCCAAATCGCCGATCCGATTCGGGATTGAGCCGTGAAACCCGTTTCCGGTGAGAACCAATCTTCTCAGCTTGGTGAAATTACCGATCATGGCTCCGATCTCGCCGACGAGAGATGGGTTTTCGATGAACACTAACTCTTCGAGAACAGAGCCGAAACCTTCCGGGATTGAATCAGGCAACGAGACGCGAGCTGCTCCGGTGAAGCATTTGTAGACGAAGAGCTTACGAAGGTGTTTGAAAGAAGAGAAGAGGAGAGGATCGAGTGTGGAGTTGGAAGAGCAAGGAGGGTTTTGCGCGTAGTCAGAGAGGTAGCCCAAGTGGAGCTCGGTGACGTGGACAGAGGTCGCGACGCCGTTTTGAGAAGCGTAGAGGTAATCGCAAACGACGCCGTCTGGTGGTGAAACGCAGAGGTCGTCAGGGAAGATGGTTCGCCAAGAGATGGCTGAGTTGACTGAGTCAAGAACTCGGTAGACCGCTTCTTGCTCCGATGGGTCTAGAGCGAGTTGAGGTGATGAAGAGCTGCTGTCGTCGTCTTCTTCGTTTTGTTGGCGGCTGGTGATGGCTGTAGCGGTAAAGAGAAAGAGGAGGAGGAGAAGAAGAGAGAGGGTGGGACGTGAAGACGCCATGAAAGCACAGAGAAAGCAAAAAAAAAAAAGGTCGCAGCTTTGTTTGTTTTTTTGGGTTTGTTGCTAACGAGCGATACGTACCTTTTTATGGGTTCATCCTTCGTAATGTCTCTTTCTGTTTAATTACATAAGTACCCTTAGTATGAAAACCAAAAGAAATTTAATGAACCTTTTTTGTTTGCTCCTCTTATGGTAAAAGAAACCACACTTTTTTTTGTTTTTACTTTTTATTTGCTAGATGAAAAACAACAACATTTTACCAATTTATGTACTTTTGTATTTCACAATTCACATTCCTACTTGTTTCAGTAGTATTTTCTATTAGGAAGGAAAAAAGATTCGTGGTTAAAAAATAAAAATGGGAGGGGTAAGATAGTAGTAACAAAGAGGAAACGGTACAAAAGGTTCACGTTCCGTGGGTAAGAAAAAAAAGCATGTTGGGGACCATACCAAACCGAGACGAAATTTGTAGTGAGAGAAGACGACACCATTTCGATTTTTGTGGCACATTGACCAAAACCACCCTTTATATATAACTCTCTCTTTTTCTTAACTTGATCGTCAAACTTCAAATATGCCTGTTATTTTAGTATATTAAAACTATATAATTATCATTTCCACTTCTTTTTTTTTTTCCATTTACCAAATTCCGAACTTTTAAAATATAATTATTTTAAAAAGAAAATTAAGGAACAATATTGGGAAGAAGCTGCACAGTAAATCACTTGCATACATTTATTTACACAAGGGATAATTTGTAGACATAAAAGGAAGAAAAGAAAAAAAGAAAGAAAACAAAAAGCTGGATACAAGTAACAGAGACAGAAGAGAGGAGAGGGGGGCAAACGGCGGAGAGAGAGAGAGAGACGACAAAGACGCGCCGTAGCCGCCGAAGGGAAACAGTGTTTATGTTCGTACGAAAGCGACGGGTTTAAGGAGTCTTCCAATATGGTTTTGACACATGTCTAACTCTCTCTTTACCGGAAACGGCAGAGTCTGGGGTCTCTCAACGCATGCCTTTTTCTATTTCCGGTTCCTGCCCTCCATTTGTCCCCACACTGTGCCCAGTGTTTCAGAATTCAGACCCCTTCACTTCCTTCATTTATTAACCTTTTTGTTTTTTACTTACTTATCTAAAGTTTTTTTTAAAAAAATAGCTGTCACTGTTTAAATTCTTTTGTACGACAAAAATGTACACTGCCTCCTTTTGCAGTTGTTCTTGGTCCTCGTTGTTTTCCTATAAGTATTGAAACCAGTTTAATGATTTCTCTTATATTTCCAATACTTTATGCAACGTTCTTATACACGACTTCTTCCATATATCCATTCTAATCTTAAAAAAAAAAGACTACTAACAGAATATAAAAATAAAATATGTCGGTTGCAATTTGTGGATTGGAAAAACCAATATGGCCGGGTCAAAATATATATCACGAAGGCCCATTATGAGAATAACCTCGTCCCCTCTAAAACCCTATTTCTTTTGTAAATTATGTGATCATCTCTATTTATACATATTTTTAGGGTTTGAGATTTCCTAATCTTGCTTTTCAGTTACGTAGACACTTTACTCGTGGGATCCCCTGAGTTTGTTGTTATGGCTGCAGATACAGAGACGCTTCATTCACCCTTACTTTCTGATTATGATGATGATGGTGATGAGGTAATGAGTTAGTTGAATTTCTTGGTGTGAGTTAGCTTTAGGTTGACTTCAAAACATATGTTTCGTCATTAATTAGTTCTTGATATATATGCATGATCGGTCTTTGTTTCCTCATCAATTTAAAACAGTGATTCTCTTGATTATTAGTTTAAAACGTAGTAGTAATACACAAATCAAGTTCTGTATATTGTTTTGTTCACTAAACAAACTCTTATTCCGATCCATGGTTGGAAGTGAAAAAAACAATTAGTGGATAATTTGGTCTTGGCTATATACTATAATGTTTTGGAAGGTGGGCAAAGCACATTATATTCACGACACTGAATACGTACTATGTCAATATACGTAACGAACTGATGATATTGAAGCGAGTGCTGACCATAGGTACGCTTGCTCTACTTGCAGCGACGTTGTTGCTCGATGGTCACCCTCTGTGGATTGTGGCGATCGTGCTTTGCGTGGTCATCCTTGCTTACCCCACGTTTGACCGGTGGACGGCTAATTATTTATCTAAGTGGTTTAATTTTTGATAGTGTTCATTAAAGTCTAGTGGGATAATTATTTGGACATGGAGCCTGATCTCATAATGCATTGTACTTTTATTACTATTATTTTTACTGCGTAGGATAATTTAACGGTTATGAAGTGATTCAGATTCATTATTTATTGTGGGTGATTGATACCAAAAACGACACATAACAAAGTAGCTCGATGGACCTGATTAAAAAGTTTATGCAATATATACACAGAAAACAAAAACTTTTGGAAACTAGGAAAGCTTGTCGCTATGCAGTGTTGTTTATTAGTAGTAGTATATTCACAACAATAAACACTGTCACAAGACTTTCTTTGGGGAATGGTAGAGAGTTTTCTCGGGCGTACCAAAACATTTATTATCCTATGCTGAATAAGAATAATTGAATGAGAAGAAACTAAATATTTCATGTAAAAAAAGAAATACATTCGAAAATAGTAAGTCTTTTAATATTTGAGACAAAATACAAAAGACAAATAATGCTAAAACAAAAAAAAAAAGCACAGAAAGAGAAACAAAGCACATTCGAGAGAGGTCGTGAAAAAAACTATAGAAAGATATGTCACATTCTTACTCGAAGACAAAGATCTAAACCTACCTACTACAAAATGTATATCATATAAACTCGTTTCCATTATAAAAAAAAGAAACTGGAACCCACAAAGGACATAACATAGGAAGACTTATCACTTCTGATAAGACTTTGTCTGATTCTTCTTCAATAAGCTCTCCTCTCACATATTTCTCCGTAAAATCCTAATCCAATCATTAAACTCAAAAATTCCCCAACAAAGTTGGTAACAGTATAGACAAAATAACATGGAAGAAGATGGAAGAAGAAACAGAGGACATGCTCTGTTGAGATCCAAGAAGAGAGGAGAAGAAGAAGGCTATAACCATGGCTTCTCACCTTCTCAGATTCAATCTCTCGCCGTCATCTGTCAAACTCTCCTCCCTCCGTCCGAGAAACAGTCTTTTGATTCCTTCAACGTCGTCTCCTCTACTCAACCACCATTCACTGACGAGGTTCTCTTCTCTCTCTCTCTTTATCTATCCCCTGTTTCTAGTGAATCAAGATCTTGGCTCTGACTAATAGATACTTGGGTTGGTCATGTTGTTGTTATATTTTGGATTTTTTTCGTTTCTTTAGGTGGCTGAGATGATAGTGAAAAACGGACGATCAGAAGCAGTCAAGGTTTTGAGAATCATACTGATGGTTTTGTCATTCAGATTTGGAACTTTATTGCTTTGTGGCTCTCTCTGCCTTGACAAGAGTTGGCCTTTTGTCCTTAAATTTTCTGAGCTTCCATTGGACAGAAGAGAAGAGATCTTGAGGAAATGGTCGACACAGAGTGGCTTCCTTCTTCCCTTTCGTATCACTTTCTTCCTTGCTAAATTCTACACTCTCTTCTACTTCTTCTCACACGTAAGCAAACACAGAAACACATACAAAAATATTCAAGTTTATGTGAGCAACTGAGTATGAGTAATGAGTTTGTTTCTTTGTTTATAGACGGATGAGAATCTGAAGAATCCTGCACTGGAGGCCATTGGATTTTGCTTAGACACTAAAGATTCTTCAAGTAGCAACAAGAAGAGTGAAACAGATGAGAAGCGACGACCTCTCGAGTCAGGGATCGTTGAGACGTTGCATGAGAGTGACAATACCATCACACAAACTCTAATTGAAAAAGGTGTCCATGCAGCTAGAGACGATGATGAGAATGTGCACAGGATCAGATGTGATGTTGTTGTAGTAGGTTCGGGAAGTGGAGGAGGTGTTGCAGCTGCTAACCTTGCTAAAGCCGGGTTAAAAGTCTTGGTTCTAGAGAAAGGAAACTACTTTGCAGCTCAGGATTACTCTGGTCTTGAAGGTCCTTCTTTGCTTGAGTTATACGAGAAAGGAGGGTTTTTGACGACTGTTGATGGGAAGTTTATGGTCTTGGCTGGTTCAGCTGTTGGAGGAGGTACAGCGATTAATTGGTCGGCATCGATAAAGACCCCGGATCATGTTTTGCAGGAATGGTCGGAAGGAGTAAGATCAAGTTCTTTGGTAGCCAAGAGTACAAGACTGCAATGGATGAAGTTACGACAAGGATTGGTGTCACGGAAAAATGTGTCAAAGAAGGGTTTCAGAACCAGGTTCTTCGGAAAGGGTGCGAGAGACTCGGGTTGCAGGTAGAGTCAGTTCCAAGGAACTCATCAGAGGATCATTACTGCGGCTTGTGCGGGTACGGATGTAGAGCAGGACACAAGAATGGGACAGACCGAACTTGGCTGGTTGATGCTGTAGAGAATGGTGCAGTGATCCTGACAGGCATCAAAGCTGAGAGATTTATATTAGTAGACAACAGTAGTAGTAGCAAGGAGAGACAGAAACGATGTGTGGGAGTCATTGCGAGCTCTGTAGGAGGAATGATTGGGAAGAAGTTCATAATCGAAGCTAGAGTAACAGTTTCATCAGCTGGTTCGTTGTTGACACCGCCTTTGATGCTATCAAGTGGGCTAAAGAACCAAAACATTGGGAGGAACCTAAGGCTGCACCCGGTTTTGATGACATGGGGATACTTCCCGGAGAAAGATTCTGAGTTCTCTGGGAAAATGTACGAGGGAGGGATCATCACGTCCCTTCATTATATGAATGATGCTGAATCAGGGTGCAAATCAATACTAGAGAATCCACTGATAGGACCAGCTTCATACGCAGGGTTGAGCCCGTGGGTTTCAGGAGCAGACCTTAAGGAGCGGATGATGAAGTACGGGAGAACAGCTCATTTGTTTGCTTTGGTTCGGGACGTCGGCTCAGGTGAGGTTATGAAAGAAAACGAGGTTACGTACAGGACGACCAAGAAAGATAGAGAGAATTTGAGGGTAGGGATAAGACAAGCTTTGCGTGTTTTGATTGCAGCAGGTGCAGTTGAAGTCGGAACATATAGGTATGTTATAGTTTAGTACAACTTATAACTTGTAACTCTTTTTCAAGTAATATAATTACCCCATTGGATTCTACAGGAGTGATGGACAGAGGATGAAGTGTGAGGGAACTACTAGAGAAGCCATGGAAGAGTTTCTAGACGAAGTTGATGCGGTTGGTGGAGTAAGCACAAAAGGGGAGTATTGGACGTCATACTTCTCAGCCCACCAGATGAGTAGTTGCAGGATGGGAGCCACCGAGGAGGAAGGTGCGTTAGATGAGAACGGTGAGAGCTGGGAAGCAGAGGGACTGTTTGTTTGTGATGGAAGTGTATTGCCCTCAGCTGTTGGGGTAAACCCAATGATCACCATTCAATCTACTGCTTACTGCATCTCCACAAGGATAGTTAACTCCCTTGCAAAGCAAAGAAAAGTATAGAATAATAGAAAGGAGAGAACTGATTTTGTATTTGTGTTGATCAATGGTTACTTGTGGATTTTGTATTTGTGTCCGACAATAAGCAAAAATTTTAGACCCTTGTTTGAAATTATTTAACTTATATTCAAATCTTGCTTAAAATAATAGTAGTATATTGAAAAGTATATATTTTCGAAATTTTTATTTAAATAAAAAAAATATTTTGAGTTATATATATTTAAAATTCGTATTTAATACTATAAAATATATAGTGAAATAAATATTTTTGAAAATCAAATCAAATCAAATTTAAATCATTTTTATGGAGCTGAAATTCAGAATAATTTAAATTTACTAGTCTGTAATTTTACAATTAATCTAAGTACTAACCCGCGGAAAATCACGGGCTCAACTTTTTTTTAATGAAAAATTTGTAATAATTTATTTTGTTATTATGTCATTTATAATAGTTTGTTATCAAAAATTCGATTTGCTTATATTATAATTCTTTTATTTTTTTATTTATTAATTTATAAAACCTAAGTTGTTAAACGAAACTGTTATCTATTTTATTCAATTAGATTTTTGATAAAAAATTTAACCTGAAATTTTTTTTTGATGAAATTTGTAGTTATAGATTTTATTCGATAAGATTTTTAAAATCTTAGCTGTTAATTTTTTTTTAAGTATGAATTAGTTTTTTTTTTTTTTTGCCAACCATTGGACTACAACTGGCCGGCCTATTAGCCAAATTCCTACATTCGTAGGAACCAGGACTCGATACCGGGTGTAATGGTGTCTTCTACAAATGGACTTACCTCCTGCCACTGTACTTAGGTTACTTCACATTAGTTTTGATTATAATAGTTTTTTTTTTTTACTTTTCTACAATTAATTTTATTTGATGTGTCCCCAATTTTAGTTTTTTTAATTAATTATATTTATTTAATTAATTAATTAATCTTAACTAAATTTTTGTAGCAATTGAATGTAATTTTTTAAACAAAGTTTAATCCTATACTTAAACTAATTTATCTAAAATTTTAACTAACATAAATCCAGAAAAAAAATTCTAGCTAATCTTATTTTGATTTTATAAATTATATTTTAGTTAATTGTTAATGTTATCCATAGTAAATAAATTAATTATTTTCTGAATTTCATTTTAAAATTACAAGTATCTCATTTAAAAAACTAAATTATTTATTTATTTTGTTTATTTAAAAAATATATTTAATTGTTAATTAAGGGTAAAAAATTCATTTTGTGTATTAATTAAGATACTTTTCAATACTTGAATAATTTAGTGTAGATTTCAAATTACTTATAAAAATTAGGACACACTATCAAATTAATCCATCATTATACTTTTCACTTTTATTTCCTTTTTTATTTCCTTATTAATGACAACAAAATATGGAAAACCATAAGAGTGTAAACTCTTGTCGAAAAAATGTAAAGTTAATATTTACGGAAGATTACGTGACTATACTTTAACTTTTATGAAAATGTAAAATATATATGAATTTCCTTATTAACATACAAACGCCTGTGTATAAATATAATCCGATCCCTATTGTCTAATCAAAGAAGAAAACACATAAACAGAGATAAAAATCGTTTGAGTTGTGAAGAAACAATATGAGTAGCGTTGGTGCCTATGTCTTAGCCAGCTTCGTTGTCCTCTTCGTCATCCTGACAGCCCTTATGGCGTGCTGGTGTGGAAAGCTTCGCAAATATCTTAAAGAAAATTACGAGCGTTATCCCTCGTGGTGTTAATTTTTTTTTTTTTGCCTTTGATGTAATATGCTTTTTCTTAAAGCTACATTGTTTTTTTTTTTTTGAATTAATAGGTTATCCTTAATAACAATTATATTTTTATATATTGTGTTGTTAGATGTTTTGTGTTTGGAGAATATAGACTCAACAAGAGTATAACGAATTATGCGAGATCTTGAAGAATACTTCTACAACAGTTTGTAATTATCGTTTAATTAAAGCTATAACGAATTGACAAATTCTTACGAAAATCTGAAAAATCTTTTTAAAGTTTAATTTTTAATTCTAGGTCATCTCATTTATAAACTCTATATAGAGGGTAACATCAATTAACACTCCTAACCCTAGATGTGCAACACACGCATGGCCGAAACCGAAACGGCACACAGTATACAAACCCTACTCCGGTTCCGGTTCATCGGAAAAGGAGAAAGCCGAGAAGAAGTGGCAGAGCTGATCAACCAGATCTCTGGCTTGCGGCGGAGAAGTCGATGGGGTCGAGCAACCGCTACCGGAAGAAGGGTGCGACGGTGAAGATGCCTAAAACGCTTTTATCTCTACCGCCTCCTTCGCCTATTGAATCAAGCGTGGGAGGCACGGGGAAACTGAAGAAGAAATGGGGAGGAGCTTATCTGTGGATGAGGTTTGATCGGACTGGAGCCTCTCAAGTGGTGGGATGTGACAAGATCACCATCATCAAACGTGCTTCCGTGTCGCCTAAGGATTTAAGAACTGCTTTCTCTCACTCTACTAAAATTCTCGGTACACGTTTCTGAAGCTTGTTTGTTTTGTTTTCTTTTGCTGACTACTTTTGGAAACAGACAATAACAAATCTATGTTCTGCTCTGTCAGCGAGAGAGAAAGCTATAATCCTAAATCTAGAGGTCATAAAGGGAATAGTTACCGCAGATGAAGTTCTGTTGCTGGATCCTCTCCGTCCTGAAGTTCTTACACTCAGTAACCGACTCAAGCAACAATTTCCTCAGAGGAACGGTCCAGGTCCAGGTCCAGGTCCAGAGCAAGCTTCTGCAATCGTACAATCTTCTCCAGATGATCCAGATGATGGGGTGGGTTTAGAGAGTGAGCTTCCTTTTGAAGTTCAGGTCTTAGAGATTGCACTCGACGTCGTCTGCTCATTTATCGACAGCAATGTGATAGCTCTTGAGACACAAGCTTGGTCTATTCTTGATCAACTAACCAAGAAGGTTAGCATCGAGGATCTTGAATCCCTACGAAGTTTAAAAAGTAATCTCACCCACTTGCTAGCCCGTGTACAAAAGGTAATATGGCTACTACCTCTTTCCCATGATACTGTACTCTAATGTTGTGTGAAGGTGATGGACGGAAACATAAAGCTGTTGTACATTATCTAGGTGAGAGATGAAATCGAACAATACTTAGATGACAAGGATGACATGGCAGACTTATGCTTAACAAGGAAGTGGATCCATAACCTGCAGCAAGCAGAGGTAACATCAAATAGCATTGTCCCCCATCAAAACTTCAGCGCCTCACATCAAACAAAAGTTCTGGCATGGTAACGGATGAAGATGACGCTGATGATATGGAGATGTTGCTGGAAGCATACTTCATACAACTGGACGCAATGCGGAACAAAGTTCTTATGGTAAGTAGTAAATGTACCTCTATGAACGGTCTTGGTTATTTTGGATATATTGTAAACAAAACAAAATTGGCAGATGAAGGAGCACATTGACGACACGGAAGACTACCTGAAGATACTACAGAATAGTAACCGTAACGGAATGTTCAACCTATTGCTGATGGTGAATATAGGCAATTTTGCAATAACTGTAGGGACATTGGTGGTCAACTTGTTCGGTATGAACATACCGATTCCATTGTATGACACACCTAACGTCTTTGGTTACTTCGTGTGGGGTGTTGCTGCGCTTTGCATTGTGCTTTTCGTGGTCCTCATTGGTTACACCAAGTGGAAGAAGCTGCTCGACTATTAAGACTCTAAACACAACGTCCATTTTCTAACCCTTATTCGTGTTATTTTAGTCGTTTTAAGAATTTTGTTTTTCTTCTGGTTTTAATATGCTTTTTCTTATGGTTCTTTATCTTTATGTTATGGATTATTGAATTAATAGATTACTCCTAAAGAATTTCCCTGTATTGATATATGCACTAGAGCTTACGAATCAACGTTGAACAAACAGAGAGATTGACAACTTTATATTGCATAGAACATACAAAAATGTTACAATCTATATGTTTGAAGTTTTTTTGTACTCCTTTCCTAGACTGACCTTATGAGTAAAACTAGTACTCTGTTCCCGTTGCAAACTAACAGAACGGGGTTACCTTAGCCTTGTCGACCCACGAAGGTCTCTTTGCTTTATAGTAGAAATGTGCAATCATCTGGACCAATTCATCCGCCGTGCGAAAGTCTGCATCAAGTTCAACACGTTTTGATTAATCATTGCTCATACATATCTCAAAAATGAAAACAGCATTAGCAACACATCTAATCACCTTTCTCTCTGTACAAAATCCTGTTTCCACGTAAGAAGAGAATCTGTGGGCATTCCTTAGCTTTAAGAGCATAAGCCAAATCTGTCTCAATGTTCAGGTCAATCTTAACCGCCTGTTTCATCAAACATGGTGATTCTTGTTAAAAGAGAGCAGTATTAAACAACATGTAATCACATCAATGAGACCACAGTTCATTGGACACAGAGAGTAATATGCACAAGTATTAAAGATAAACATTCAAACTAGAGAAGGCTTCTTCAAACATACCCGTGGTGGTAAACGATCTTTAGCATCCCAATAAACTTTAATCGCTTTCTCAAGCTCCTTCAATGTCTTCCAGTTGTCACTAGCCCTATAAAAACCCATCAATTCAAATGGTTATTCCAACGGTAAGTACATTATGGTCACTCTGAGACTTCAAAGTATGTTGTGTCTCCATAAACAAGGAATCTGACTCAAAAATGGCTCTATCAACGTATAATAACAGTTTGGAACATGTTATAAAGTAAAAAAGACAAACCTTTCATAGTTTTCAAACCTTTCCTCTATGCACACCAAGTGTTTGTGAAAATTCGTCAATGAGATAACAAAGCTTTTACCTTTTGTATCGTTCGAAGACGAGAACAACGAGTGGGCTAGGATGAAACGCAAAGCTTTCCCACTCCAAACAGTTGATCTCTTTAACCCAGCTATCATCAATCTCACCTTCCCAATCAATCTCAGTGCCATCTTCTCCAACCACGTTTTTGATTGGATGTGTATCGAAGTACTCCGAAGCTTTGATTCCCCATCCAACGTCTGTATCTACCGGCCAATCTGGGTCTTCTTCTTCCACCACCATCTCTTCTTTTTCTTCTTCTTCTTCATCATCCTCTTCGTCTTCGTCGTCGTCTTCATCAACGCCTCTGTCTTTGATGAAATTAGCCTTATCCTTGTTCTCGAAAACTTCCGGGTTCTGCTCGCGTATCGTCGAGAAGGTCCGCTCGAGTGAGTTTCTCACGAAATCTTCCACGGCGTCGGCTTCGCTCCGCCGCCCGCGTTTCGATTTACGCGGGACCTTTGTCGGAAACTTATCGTTCTTCCCGTCTTCAGTACTTGGCGTCACAATCTCCTTCTTTTGACGACGTGACCGCGTTTGATTTTTCGATTTGAGATCGGATTCAGGGTCGGGTACGGAATCAGACGACACAGCGGCGAGGCAAACCGGAGGCTTCACGCTCCGTGACGATAGAGTCGCCGGAAAAACTGATAGTGGAATGCGATTAACATCGGAGGAGCTTGAATTCAAGCCGGTGAGATGCATAAAAGCTCTTGGCGCGGAGCAAGCCACAGTGAGAAAACTCATTTCTCTGTTTCCCCCAAATTCAAACGCAGAAAGATTTTTTTTTTTTTTTTTTTTTTTGGTAAATTGGGTTTTTCTAAGGGAGACGACTCAAACGATACCGTTTTGAACTTTATGAACTAAACCAAGTATGTATTGGTAAATACTGTAGTAACAAATTAAAATCAAGAACGGTTAAGCAAACCGAAATGAAAACCGTAATTTAAGACTTCAATAATAAACTTTTTTTTTGGCAAATTAAAGGATTTGGTATATTTTTTCGCATTTTTTCCTTTACTTATGTGATCACATCATCCATATATGCTTTATATCTTTACAAAATATTTTTGATCACAAATTAGATATACCTTTGATAAAAGAAGTAAATTTTACATAATTTTATGAACCAAAAATGTAAAGTTTACATTTCTTTAATGACCTCAAAATTTAAACTTACGATTAACAGTTACACATAAACTAGTGTCCATATATATATAATTTGTCTGCAAGAAAGAAGAAGGAGACACGATTTGAAAAACCTAATATCAAATTATCAAAGAACAATAACAAAAAATAATTTTAAAAATATAGAAATTAGGTTGATCATAATATTTAGTTTAGTAATTTGTATTAGTATTGCTATTGAGTCACTAGGGTACAATGTATGTTGTTAACAAAACACAAAATATAAAAAAAAATTAATCTAAGTATAATGATGTATCAATGTAGCATCTAATGTAAAAACAAAAAACAATCCACAATGTTAATAATGACGTGAGATAAAAGAAAGAAAGACAAGTAAAAGCATTGATATGTGTACGTAATAATAAGTTTTCAATATCTATCGTTTTATCGTTAAACCAATTGTTCACCTCTTTTACTACCATTTCCACTTCGGTGAATTACAATTCAAAATAGAAAAGCTGACTCAAAATGCTTTGATTTGATTCATTTTTAAAACTACAATTGATACATTTATCTTTTTTTCTCTCAACTTCATCCTTCATCTTCATATTCACTATTCTCCAAAACAATAACAAAAAACACAAAATGTTATCTTCCGTTTTCCTTACATCAAAGCCTCTTCTTTGTCTTTCTCAAAACCTGTTCATTGCATCAAAATGTCCAAAATCAGTTCTTAATCCTTCCCAAAAGCTTTACTTGAAACCTAAAGCTTTTGACTCTCTGGTTTTGTCAAAAAAGAGAATGAATTTGGTGTTTACATCAAAGGAAGGGTCTAGATCCTCTTGTGGTGAAGTTACAGAGATGAAAAAGTGTGAAGAAGTGAAGGAAGATGAGGTGAAAGAAGGGTCTGACTTGGCAAGCAAGGTAATGAATGGAGATGAACTCACCGAAAAAGAGGTCGAGGAGATTAGGTTAATAGGAATGGAGGCCTTAGATCAAATCTTGGCTAAAGCCAAAACCATCATAACTTCTTCTTCTTATGCTTTCAGCTACGGTGAGTGGACATCGTTCTTCTTATTTGCAGTGACAGGGTTGTATCATCTTTGGGTTAACTCTTGGTAGAAAAGGCATAACTTAATAAACTGCCCATTTTTTTTTATCAATGTAGCATCTAATGTTAAAAAAAAAAACAATTCACAAAATTAATAAAGACGTGGAATAGAAAGAAAGAAGGACAATTAGATGCATTGATTATTGTGATATGTGTAAGTTATATGATGCATTGATTTATTTTCTATACGACAATTGAATCATTTATCTTCTTCAATCAACTTCAACTTCATCTTCACTTCTTTCCACAAAAACAAAAAAACACACAATGTCAATTTTTATAATAAATCTACAAAATTCTAAGTAAAACTAATCAAAATTTATAATTCCAAAAAAAAATCAAATTATCAAAGAACAATAACAATTTTTTTTTAAAGTATAGAAATTAGGTTGATCATAATATGTATTTTGGTAATTTGTATTAGTGTTGTTATTGAGTCACTAGGGTACAATGTGTATGTTGTTAACAAACACACAAAATATATATTAATAATTTAATTTTAGTATGATGATATATCAATGTGGTATCTAATGTAAAAACAATTCAAAAAGTTAATAAAGACGTAAAAATAAATAAAGAAGGATATTTCTATGCATTGATTATTGTGATATGTGTACGTTATAATGAATTTTCAATATCTATCATCTAACCTTGAACCAATTTTCACCTCTTTTACTACCATTTTTCACATTTTTGAATTACCATTCAAAATCAAAATGCCAACTCAAAATGTTTTGAAGATTTATTTTTTTATACGATAAATGAATCATTTATCTTTTCTATCAAGTTTAACTTCATCTTCATCTTCACACTTCTCTCCACAACAACAATAAAAAAAGACACAATGTCAACTTTTATAATAAATCTACAAAATTCTAAGTAAAACTAATAAAAATTTACAGTTCCAAAAAAATTAAATTATCAAAGAACAATAAAGCAAATAATTTTAAAAATATAGAAATTAGGTTGATTACAATATGTATTTTGGTAATTTGTATTAGTATTGTTAGTAGTCACTAGGGTACAAAGTATGTTATCAAATATATATATATAATAATTACATATATACACAAATTTATACAAATAGCATTGTCGCCCCATCAAATCTTCAACGCCTCACATCAAACAAAATCTCTGGCATGGTAACGAACGAAGATGACGCTGATGATGTTGCTGGAGGCATACTTTATACAAGTGGAGGGAATGCGGTACAAAGTTCTTATGGTAAGTAGTAAATGTACCTCTATGAACGGTCTTGGTTATTTTGGATATATTGTTAACAAAACAAAATTGGCAGATGAAGGAGCACATTGACGACACGGAAGACTACGTGAAAATACTACAGAATAGTAGACGTAACGGAATGATCAACCTATTGCTGATGGTGAATATAGGCAATTTTGCAATAACTGTAGGGACATTGGTGGTCAACTTGTTCGGTATGAACATACCGATTGCATTGTATAACACACCTGACGTCTTTGGTTACTTCGTGTGGGGTGTTGCTGCGCTTTGCATTGTGATTTTCATGGTCATCATTGGTTACACCAAGTTGAAGAGGCTGCTCGACTATTAAGACTCTAAACACAACGTCCATTTTCTAATCCTTTTTCGACTATTAAGAATTTTGTTTTCTTCTGGTTTTTAATATGTTTTTTCTTATGGTTTTAATGGTTCTTTATGTTAAGGATTATTGAATTAATAGATTACTCTTAAACAATTTCCCTGTATTGATATATGAACTAGAGCTTACGAGTCAACGTTTTAGGTAAGCACTACGAACGAACAGAAAGATTGACAACTTTATATTGCATAGAACATACAAAAATGTTACAATCTATATGTTTGAAGTTTTTTGTATCTCTTTTCCTAGACTGACACTTTGACTAAAACTAGTACTCTGTTCCCGTTGCAAACTAACAGAACGGGGTTACCTTAGCCTTGTCGACCCACGCAGGTCTCTTTGCTTTATAGTAGAAATGTGCAATCATCTGGACCAATTCATCTGCCGTTCGAAAGTCTGCATCAAGTTCAACATGTTTGATATAATCCATTGCTCATACATGTCACAAAAATGAAAACAGCATTACCAACATATCAAATCACCTTTCTCTCTGTACAGAATCCTGTTTCCACGTAAGAAGAGAATCTGTGGACATTCCTTAGCTTTAAGAGCATAAGCCAAATCTGTCTCAATGTTCAGGTCAATCTTAACCGCCTGTTTCATCAAACATGGTGATTCTTGTTAACAGAGAGCAGCTACGTCGAAAAATGGTTATATCAAACATCCATGTAGTCACATCCATAAAAGAGACAATGAGACCACAGTTCATTGGACACAGAGAGTAACGCACAAGTCTTTAAGATAAACATTCAAACTAGAGAAGGCTTCTTCAAACATACCCGTGGTGGTAAACGATCTTTGGCATCCCAATAAACTTTAATCGCTTTCTCAAGCTCCTTCAATGTCTTCCAGTTGTCACTAGCCCTATAAACACCCATCAATTCAAATGGTTATTCCAACGGTAAGTACATTATGGTCACTCTGAGACTTCAAAGTATGTTGTGTCTCCATAAACAAGGAATCTGACTCAAAAATGGCTCTATCAACGTATAATAACAGTTTGGAACATGTTATAAAGTAAAAAAGACAAACCTTTCATAGTTTTCAAACCTTTCCTCTATGCACACCAAGTGTTTGTGAAAATTCGTCAATGAGATAACAAAGCTTTTACCTTTTGTATCGTTCGAAGACGAGAACAACGAGTGGGCTAGGATGAAACGCAAAGCTTTCCCACTCCAAACAGTTGATCTCTTTAACCCAGCTATCATCAATCTCACCTTCCCAATCAATCTCAGTCCCATCTTCTCCAACCACGTTTTTGATTGGATGTGTATCGAAGTACTCCGAAGCTTTGATTCCCCATCCAACGTCTGTATCTACCGGCCAATCTGGGTCTTCCTCTTCCACAACCATCTCTTCTTTTTCTTCTTCTTCTTCTTCATCATCCTCTTCGTCGTCGTCTTCATCAACGCCTCTGTCTTTGATGAAATTAGCCTTCTCCTTGTTCTCGAAAACTTCCGGGTTCTGCTCGCGTATCGTCGAGAAGGTCCGCTCGAGTGAGTTTCTCACGAAATCTTCCACGGCGTCTGCTTCGCTCCGCCGCCCGCGTTTCGATTTACGCGGGACCTTTGTCGGAAACTTATCGTTCTTCCCGTCTTCAGTACTTGGCGTGACAATTTCCTTCTTTTGAAGACGTGACCGAGTTTGATTTTTGGATTCAGGGTCGGGTACGGAATCAGACGACACAGCGGCGAGGCAAACCGGAGGCTTCACGCTCCGTGACGATAGAGCCGCCGGAAAAACCGAAACATCGGAGGAGCTCGAATTCAAGCCGGTGAGATACACAAAACCTCTTGGCGCGGAGCAAGCCAAAATGACGAAACTCATTTTTCTCTTTTCCACCAAATTCAAAACGCAGAAAGAGTCGTCTTTTGATAAAAATTGGATTATTTTTTTTTTAAAAAATGGTCTAATAAGGCAGGGAGACACGCCACAAACGGAGCCGTTCTGAATTTTATGAATTAAACCAAGTATTGGGAAATATAACAAACTAGTATTCTACCCGTACTACGTACGGGTTAAGAGTCATTTAAATATAAATTTTAAAAGCATTACCTCTCGCTACTTCTTCACTCAAATTTTCGGAAACTTAAGTGAACAAAGATGATTATTTGAAATGATGAAAAGGTTGCTGGTTCTGCCTTCCTGGTCCCCTCTCTTTAAAGAAAAAAAAAAACTTCTTATATCTGCAATTTATAATAAACAAAATGTTTTCTTAATCATATAATATTGAATTAATACAGAATGTGTATGAAAGAAAATATTTCTTAAACTTAGCTTACTCAATATCCCAAAGACCGAGAACAACGTAGAACAAAAAACTTCTTAAACTCCATATTTGCTGAAGAGCTCTGGTTTGTGAATTGTCAATGTGTTGAAATTGTGCTTGACAACCTTCAAAACATGGTACAAAATATTACTTTGATAGCATAATAAAAGCATTTTAATGTAAATTGTTTCAAACAAAACTAAAAACTTACTGACTTACGGAGGAGAGGATATAGCTGGAGGCCAAAGAACGGGCATATTCATCTTTTTCTTTCACAAAAAACCTGCCATGGAATTGAATTTAGCCATTGACTATTGCATAAAGAATTACAGATCTTTTATAAAGACTAAAAACCCCAAATTTAAATACAATATAAGAGGAATAATAATAATAATAAATTACATTGAATTATAACAAAAAGATAGTGGTGTCGTACTCGTAGACCTTCTTTCAAATTTCGGAGAAGGCTGTGAAGCTATGCAATATGAGAACATTTTTTAAAAACAGGAGTAAATATCTAGTAGTTTTCAAACAAATTATTTGACATTTATATAGGAAATGAGATTGGTTAATGGAATAGAGAATCGTGGAGAAAGTGGTTAGTTATATAGTCTGAAAACTGAAAAAGATAGTGGATAAATGAATAGTTTGAAGAAATTGAATTTTGAAGTTTATGTTTTTTTAATTAATTAATTTTTTACAAAACTAAAATCTATGTGGCAGAATATTATTGGCTAGTTGACTTGTGATTTATAGGATAAAGGATTTAAATCAAAACCGAAATAAAAACCGTAATTAAAACTTCAAAAGTGATTTTTTTTTGGTTTTTTGGGTAATATTTTTTTGGCATTTTTCCCTTTTATTTATGTGATCACATCATCCATATATGTTTGATATTTTTTTAATCACAAATTAGATATATCTTTGATAAATTATCTTCCTATAATATAGAGAGATAGAATCCTTAATTGTAAACGGTTAAAATTGCGCTGATGTAGAAGCATTGATTTAATCATTAGGCCAAAAGGGGGGTTTCAACACTTACCTTGTAATTTGTGTGTGTAAATCTACTTAAACTTTTCTTCCAAGTTTACTCTCAGATTCACTTGTCTAAAGGTGAGCGGTAGCAATGTCGTCAGCCGTGGCCGCATGTTTCTCGATCTCCGTCGCCACCAAGAACGTGACTCTCTCCTCCAGATCGCCTCTCCCATTCCCATCCGTCGCTTTCCCTTCCCGCGGACGACGCAATACTTTCCTTCAGCGGCGTTTCGTTGGATCCTCCAAGGCTAATACGATCCTCGTTGCTGAGAAGATCAGTGAGGCTAGTGTAAAGCTCTTGGAGGATTTCGCGAATGTCGACTGCTCGTATAACATGACCCCCGAGGAGCTGAATACTAAGGCCTCGCTCTGTGACGCTTTGATCGTGCATAGTGAAACCAAGGTTGGCCGTGATGTCTTTGAATCGTCTCGCGGACGCTTGAAGGTTGTCGGACGCGCTGGTTATGGGCTCGACAACGTGGATCTGAGTGCAGCCACGGAGTTTGGATGTCTGGTCGTCAACGCGCCGAGGCCGAACACCATCGCTGCCGCTGAGCACGCAATCTCTCTTATGGCTTCCATGGCCCAAGCTGATGCCAAGGCTGGTTAGTAACTCTTCCATTATTTATTTAGTTGTTTAGTACTATATGCCAGGATTGTTATTATAAATCAAGTTAGTAATGTTGAATCTCGCCCTAAAATGAAGTATATATGACGAAGATATTTGTTTTTGTTTTCGCAATTAGCTTTGCAACGGTTCGTTTCACTTGTTGGATCTATTCTTGTTTCAAAATTGATGATTCTTCTTAGCTTTTGTGGACTTGTGGAATTATATTCTGATTGTCTCCCATTCTTAGCAGGAGAGTGGGAGAAGAAGAAGCATGTGGGTGTATCACTTGTGGGAAAGACTCTTGCACTTTTTGGATTGGGCAAAGTTGGGACGGAAGTTGCTCGCCGTGCCAAGGGCTTTGGTATGCGTGTCATTGCTCGTGATCCCTTTATCACATCAGACCGTGCACATGCCATTGGTGTTGACTTAGTCAGTTTAAGTGAAGCCCTCTCCACCGCGGATTTCATTTCTTTGCACTTGCCTCTTACGCTAAGAACATGGCTAACACTAGCAGACGATGCCTTTGCCCAAATGAAGAAAGGAGTTTGCATCGTCAATGTTTCTCATGGAGGTCTCATCTTCGAAGACGCGTTAGTGAAAGCTCTCGATTCTGGTATTGTTTCTCAGGCTGCACTTGATGTCTTCAGAGAAGATTATTTTAAGAAATACACAAAGATTCTGCAGCACGAGAGGGTCACTGTCATACCTCATCTCGCAGCCAGTACCATGGAGGCTCAGGTTTGCGCTATTCATGTTACGTACGTGATATTTTTATTCATGGTGTTTTGTTTGCTGTTTCGCTTCTTCTGATCGTTAGTTAATGTTTTGGCTTTGACAGGAAGGAGTTGCCACTGATCTTGCTCAAGCTGTTGTTGGAGCTCTGAATGGAGGAGGAGGAGGAGAGCTTCTTGCTTCTACTGCAGTCAATGCACCTATGTTTTCGGCTGAGGTGAGGCACTTGGCCTTTTTGCTGCTCAAATACTCACAAGTTTGGCCTTTTGCTTCCTCACATTCGAAACTTTATCTATTAGAGTTCTAATTAAGAGGCGAGTTATATAGGCACTATGGTAGCTAGCTGTCTAAGACTGAAAAGTAGCAATGCAATTTATATGATCTCTGTTATAAGTTATTTTGTTGGTTAGAGAGAGCATTTAGTGTCTCTCATTAATCAAAAGCTTCTCCTATATGATTTTTATGAATTGGAATCAGAAATGCAGTTTCATAGCTTCTTTTGTCTTCATAATTGGTTATTTTGCAAAACCTTACTACATCAGAACGTATTGCAGGTTCCAACCGAGCTGAAACCATATGTGGTTTTGGCCGAGGTTTTAGGAAGAATGGTAGTGCAACTGGCGCTCAAAGGAACTGGCGGTGTGAAGAATGTGAAAATCACATACGCCTCAGCACGGGCGACTGACGATCTTGATACCAGACTTCTACGAGCCATGATCACCAAGGGAATTATGGAGCCAATCTCTTCTGACTACGAAAATGTTAACTTGGTCAACGCCGAGTTCATAGCCAAGCAGAGAGGTATGAGACTCTCAGAGGAACGTGTACTCGTGGACGGGTCACCAGATAGCCCGTTGGAGACAATAGCCCTTCAGTTAGACAACGTAGATTCCCTAAACGCCGAAGAGTTCAAAGTGCAAGGAAGGGTTAAAGATGGAAAGCCGTGTGTGATGCAGTTTGGAACCAGTACGTTTTTTTCCCACAGGAATTGTGTTATAAGTTATTAAAACGACATAACAATGTCTTAAGGAACAATATGGTGTAACTTTTTTATTAAAAAAAAAATATATATGGTGTGATTTTGGGATTTACTTCTAATTATTTGTTGCGAAATCTATATTAGTAAAATATCGCTATTAGCTAGTATATATTTACATAAAATCAATGACCACTATGAAAAAGAAAAAAAAATGAAAGTTTCAAAATATTAATGATAAAAAGGTGTAATTAAGGAGACAGAGCGTCAGGAATGGGATGGATAATCAGAGACTCTAATAGTCAAGTACTCCACTGTGGTATGGAGAAGTTTCAAGGACGCTTTACACCAGAAGAAATAGAATTCTCGGCTCTCATTTGGGCAATGCAATGTAGTTGGGGACTTGGTCACAAATCTGTAATTTTTGAAGGAGATAATCAGACCATCACTCATTTATTGGTGAAGAATAAGTATAGCCACAGGTTACAACGCTATTTGGATTCAGTTCGGCAACTGCAACAACAGTTTGTTTCATCTAGCTTCTGTGTCCAACCCATAGAACAGAATACATGTGCAGATTTATTAGCAAAAAATATTGTTGTATCCCCAGTGCCATGGGAAATTTTCAATAATTGTCCTGCCTTTCTACAACAATTTGTAAACTCTGATCTTATTCTTGATATCTAATAAAATAATTGGAAGGAAAAAAAATTAAAAAAAAGGGTGTAATTAATGAAAACCAAAAATCAAGGAACCCTCTCAAATTCAATGGACATTTTCAAACAAAAAAAAAAATTATAGATGGAAACAAAAAAAAGGAAGAAAATAAAAGGTGATGGTGACGTTTGCACAGCGACAAACTATGGGTCCGAATGGTGACCGCGGTTTTGATAGTGCGGGGAAAGCGGTTTTACAGTGCGGTACGGTTCAACTGCGGTACGTGCGGTTTGCGGGACAAGTGCGGTTCATACAAAATAAGCGGTAGAATGATATTTGATTGAAAAAACTATTTGGTTCAGATTAATTGTGTGAATGGTAAATAAAAGAAATGTGGTGCGGATTACATATGTTATAAATAAATTTAATAATAATTAGTATGTTTTTATATTTAATTATATATTCTTGATATAGAATTTATAAAGTACATAACTTATTCTAATCTATTTACAAATTGCATAACTTTTTCTAATCTATATACAATTTGATTAAGTACATAAGTTATAACTTTAATAAATATCTGAGTTATGTAAATTACTTTTGTTGGATAAAGCGGTGCAGATTATATATTATAATAAATAGTATGTTTGTATATTATTGTATGTTATGAATTAATAATAAAAATAATTATATTTACGAACCTTAAATAGTATAGTTAATCAAAAGTAAATTGCAATATTGTCTCTTAATGAAATATATAAACTATACTACTACTATAACAAATTTTTAAATTGCAAAACAAATTAATAAATATTGAATCATATTTTTTATTGTTATGAGTTTAAACTATAAAAATATCTTTTATAGATTTCATAAGAGTGTTAATATATTATCAATAAGCTTATTCTAATTAAACTATTAATACAAAAATAATTTTATTAAACTATTATTATTTAAACAAAAATTTATTTGAATAACAAAGATAATAATAGTAGTATCTAGTAGTGTGGAAAAAAAAATATTAGTATCGATTAGAAAGAAAAAAAAAACAGTACATCTCACCTTAATAAATGCTAGAAGTCTAGAAATAAGGAGATAATTTTTTTTGGGTTCAATCGTGAGTTTTTTTAGGGAATGAGTGAAAATAGGGAAAGAAGAATAAAGTTGTTGTGATTTTTGATATCGTTGCATCTATATATATATCACTTAACTAAATAAAAAAATCAAAAAAACATTTACTCACCGCGGATTTGTATTGGTCCGCTGTATATCAGGTTCTTTCAGTATGAAAACGCGGTCCTGTATTAATTATGCTCCAAAATCCGCGAATTACTTTTTTTTTTTTTTTTTGAAAAATGCTAAATTGTCTCAGAAAACGTGATTGGTGACTATACTGCGGTTTTGACAAAAAAAGCCACAAAACCGCTTTTTCATTGTCACCATTCACTGCCTATCTTTTTATACCTTTACATCAATCTTTCAACTTTTTCCCGATCGCCTTTAGTTCGTTCTTCACAATTCCACGCTACATTACATAATCTCACATTAACTCAAGTCCACACTAACCCAACTAATAGTGATATACAAAAAAATTGACTATTGTGATACAAGAATTATAGTAATGTTTTGATAGTTCTCAATCACAAAAAAAAGGTTCTTCTTTTACATAAATGGAAAAGTAAAGGCCAATTTGTGAGATAACCAAAATAATAAATAGAATGAAGAATATAGCACATAATTTGAATAAATTAGGAGAATAGGATTATGGGTAGGTAAAATTACAATTTTAGGGTCTGATTGGTGACCAATAAATTATAATGAAACTTAAAATATATAGTTACAATATGAAACTAAGATTTGTTAAATTTTTGTTATATAGTATAAAATTAAATTAAAATGTGTTTTTGTAAAATAAAAATACAACTATTCAAGTAGCTATAATGTTAAAAATAGTAAAGATCACAAGTATTTATATATATGTTTGAAAAATTTACAGTTAAATTTATCATAATGCACACTTAAATTTAAATTTTATAGACTAATTAAATATTGAATGATATAATAATCAAAAACAAAGAATAAAATATTTTAAAAGAGGTAAATGTACACCCACCCAAAACAAACGTCCCATTAAGAGGGGAGTTTGCAATCACTCTTCCAACCACTCAAAATCTATTTCAAATACTCATTCTAATCACCAAACCCAACCACTATTACGAACCGCTTGTTTCAATTGATATTTTGATTGGTAGCTACTCGAACGGTTCGTTTCCAACCGCATCGTTTGAGTGTAACCAATCAGACCCATAGCGTTTTGATTTGATGGTAGTGGTGGTTGAGGAGGAGGGTGGTTGTCAGTGGCCGAAGGTGGCGATAGCTGGAGATGGTGGTGGCTTCAAGCTGGAGGTGGCAATAGCCGGAGGTGGCGGTGGCCGAAGGTTATAGGTTGGAGGTGGCAGTGGAAGGTGGTCGGCGGCGGTGGTAAGGATGGTGGTGGTGGAGGTAGAGAAGATGTAGGTAAATTTGGCAATAATACATAATATATGTAGAATATGATAGATATGTGGTTAGTATAGTTAGTTTTTGAATTAATGATTTTTTATTGTTATACATTGCAATTTAAATAGTCCAAACTGTAGGAGATGTCTCATCACTACATATACATTTTCTTTTCTTTTTTTGCCCCTTTAAGTTTAGTATTATTACCAATATACTATATAATAAATTTATATACAATATATACTGTATACACCTCTTTCTCTACGAGACTATCAACAATGGTTAAATAGTTACAACATTCACTTTTTCATTTTTAACACTCTACATCATCTTCTCTATCTTCCACATCATAATTTAACACTCATATTATTTTTACATTCTACAATAGTTTTGTTCTACAAAACTACAACAATTTACCCCACTATTTTTAATACATATGTTCCACCATATTTATGTTTATTTTCTGTAATTAAATATTATTAATCATAGTTACTGTTGGAGTTGTGTGAGCGAGAGGAGGCCGTCCGAGTTGGTGTAGAGAATGATGGAGGAGGATGGTGTATCATGATGACGTGGACTCGGCTTCACCAGCTTAGAGAGCCGATCTTCCTCCATCTGCAGCATGGAACGTGCCTCAAGAAAGCCGGGGAAGGGGTTCCTGTGTTTGATAACATTGATTATGGAGTCAAATTTGTCAGACAAACCATTCAGTAGATGCATGACTAAAACACGTTCAGTCACAGGAGAGTCAATGTTAGCAAGGAGATCGGCGGTGGTCTTCAACTTTTGACAATAGTCATGAACAGAAAGGTCACCGATCACCATGGTCCGGAGGTCGTTCTCGAGTTAAAGAGCCCGGGCCTCCTTGTTGTTCCGGAAAAGGCTCTCGATGGAAAGCCATAACTCATGAGCAGTAGCGTTCTTCTTAAGAACAGTGTCAAGGATGGATTCGGATATGGTGCCGTAGATCCACATCTTCACAAGACCATCACGCTCCTTCCACTCTTTAGCGGTTGCCGGAGTTGAAGAGGAGGAGCCATCAAGGTGTCCGAGAACACCGAAACTGAGACAGTGGGTTTCAAAGAGTTCACGCCACTTGTCGTAGTTAAGTTTGCTCATGTCAAGAGAAATAGGAACGTACGCTTTGATCTGCGCAATTCTGAAGGGTTTTTTATTAGAGTGGGTAGAAGCAGTCATGGTGAGCAGAAAACAAAGAAGAAGAAAAGACGAGAGGAGAACAAAAAGGAAGAAGAAAAAAGAAGAAGAAGAAGAGTGGAGGTTGGATCGAACGCTTAGCTTGGTGGCTAGGTTAAAGCGTCTGATACCATGTAAGTTAGGTAAACTCCGTGCATCTGTATTATTGATTAGGAGAGCTATATATATTTTACAAGAGAATGTTCTAGAGAATATCTTGTGTATCACATACAATATTTACATAATATACATATTCTATATATGGTCTTCTAACACTAATATAATATAATTATTTGATTATATTATTTTTAATGTTATTATTCTTGAAAAAATTAGATTTAAATTGAGAGATTTATTGTTTGTTGTTTTTTTTCTTCTCTTTTTCATGGAATTATTTTAAATGGGATTACATTTTTACGAATATCCAAACAAATACGGACTTACAAATAAGAAACCACGTGTAATCATCATATGTGTTATATGTGCTAATCTTTAGGGTTCGTGTGTTTCTAGTTAATAAAATTAACTAAGAATAAGATTCAAACGTTAGAGCAAGTCCATTGGTGTCTTTAGCAGAGTTTTTAACAGGACTCTTATTTTTATTGGGATTAAAAATAAATGAAAAATGATAAAACAAATAAGAGTTGGATAGAGTTGCCTCTTATTTAAGATGTTTTGACTCTTATTGGGTAAAATAGGGTAGGTGTTTGTATCTGATTGGTGTATTTTTTTTATATAAAAACAATTTATTTTTCTTCCCTTCTTTCTTTTTCTTCTCTCCATCTCTTCCGGATCGATACTCTCGAAGCCGAGAGATTTTTTGGGTTCACTCGCAAAATTCTTGTTTTTTATCTTGTTGATCAACCAATCTCCAATCAAATTACTGATCAAACAATCTTCAGTCGGAGGTGTTGATTAAGCAATCAGAACAACTATTCAGAGATTCTGATCTCCATCTGATGGTAATTTCTCTATCGATAGTCCCGCAGAAACAACCGGGATCTGCTTCTACTACTCCATTGTTCGTCGTCTATGAAGCACCTCTCTCGACGATGTCACTGTCGTCAAGTCTTCCTCTTTGTTTCCAGAATCGGAGTTTCTTCACACCGTGAGTCTCACACGTTTTCCGTAAGTTTACCGCTCCGAAATCGAGTATGTACGGTTCGTATTCGATGGTTATGCGGAAATGGTTTCGTTTATGGGGAATTGATACCTGGGGAAAATGTTCTAATTTTCAAATTTTGTGATTACTGATGTTTTAGTTTAGTATATATGCGTTTTGTGTAAGTCTTATTAATGTTTTGTTGTCTCAGCTTTGATTCTGACCTCTATGGATTCAGTTGATACCAATATCGCAGTGCAGGAACTGCAGATTTTGATGGTGCCAACTTTACACCTCATGTACTGACCGAGAGGTATGTTCTCTTTCTGAATATTCATTGGTGATATGGTTGTATCATCTTCCTATGAGTTATTAAGCTGATCTCTTGACATTTGGATTTGTGCAGGATGTGACAATGAAGATAATGACATTCTCTCCTCCCTGCACCAACCAAACAGAACTTCACATGTGAAATCATAGGGATATATATATATATATATATATATATATATATATATATAGTTTCCAATGTTTGTTCATTTGCTAAAGAATTTGATAAAAGATTGGAAGTTTTATTTCGTAGTTTCATAGTTTCAACCTTCTCACATTCTTATAATTTGTGAGCTAGTGCTTTCTGAGCTGAGTTATCTTTGGTTTGACTATGTTAAATTTGGGAAAGATGAGTAGAACATTTTTCTGTGCGGAATATAAGTTGCGAGTGACGTGAAAGCTGGAGATATTAAGGTCCTCTTTGTGAAGCCTCTAGCCGAATGCAGTCATCAGCAAAATGTGAAAGGGTAAGTAACATTCTTAATAACCATTCTGATACAATTTGTAATGATCAGTAGACCATATCCGTTTAATCAGTTCATGTTCTCTTCAGCTTTGTTTATTTGTATTGTTTGCAAAAGGACTTGGTTTCTTCGATCTTAATCACATCCGAGATTATTATTCTCTTCTTCGTAGGTGGATTTGGTGGGAGGATACTACGATGCAGGGGATAATATGAAAGTTTGGATTCCCAATGGCATTCACAACCACAATGCTCTCATGGAGTTTAATTGAGTTTGGTGGTCTCATGAAATCTGAGTTACCAAACGCTAAAGACGCAGTTCGTTTAAAACTTTGGGAAACAGAGTGGTTTAAATGTAAGCGTTTTGATAGGTTGGTGATCCTCACTTGCTTCAGGGTTCATTGTTGGTTGTGACAGTGGAACTTGTAGGTTCTTTGGAGTTTGGTTGCATAATCGGTTCGTAGATTTGTGTAGGGGTTCGATTCTTTAGAAGAGCAAAATGTTTTCTTGTACCCTTTACCACAAATAAGAAAAGCAATTACACCTCTCTTTATTTGTTTTTGTGTACCCTTTACCACACATCTTGAGCAAGTATAACTCTCTATTTTTTTGTACCAAATATTTTTTTTTCAAAAATAAGAACCTCAATTATTAGAGCTCACCATTGGAGAAGTATATTTTAATTAACAAACCAAAACTTCTTATTTTGTAAAAGTACACTTTCTAATATTAAAAAAAAATAAGAGTCTCAAAATAGTAATCTACCAATGGAGATGCCCTTACATTACATTAGTTAATTGAGTTTTTTATTTGGTGCTACCTTTTTCGTCCTCTCTCTCCAAATATAATTTTAATTTTGTTCCTTTATTTTTTTTCTTTAGTTAATGGCTGTAGGTTTTTTATTGGACTTATATTTTGTTGGTTTATAAAATGTGGGCTTATAAAATAACAAAAATAATATTGGGCCACAGAATTTGTTAAATAAACCATTTTCACCTCTTTTAGTCTTTTACTCTGCTTTGACTTGATTTCTTCTTTAAACGACAATTTGATTACATTTATTTTTTCTCTCAACTTCATCTTCTTCAATCAACTTCATCCTCCATCTTCATCTTCACTTCTCTACACAACACCAACAATGTTATCTTCAGTTTTACTTCCATCAAAGCCTCTTTTTTCTCTTTTCCAAAACATGTCCATGGCACCAAAATGTCCAAAATCCATTCTTCATCTTTCCCAAAAGCTTTACTTGAAACCTAAAGCTTTTGACAAATCAAGCAATGTGGTGTTTACATCAAAGGAAGGGTCTGGCTCCTCCTCTTTTGGTGAAGTTACAGAGTGTGAAGAAGTGAAGGAAGATGAGGTGGAAGATGAGGTGAAAGAAGGATCTGACTTGGCAAGCAAGTTAATGGATGGAGTTGAACTCACCGAGAAAGAGGTTGAGGAGATTATGTTGGAAGGAGTGGAGACCCTAGATCAGATCTTGGCTAAAGCCAAGACCATCATACTTCCTTCCTCAGATGATCTCAGCCACCGAGAGTGGACATCGGTCTTCGTGTTTGCAGTTACGGCGTTATATCTCTCGGCTAAGTTTAGGAGATCTGAAGTGGAGGATCTTCCAGTATCGATGTTGAGTTAACTATTGGTAGAAAAGGTATAATTTTCTCCACCATGGGAAAGAAAGAGGTGAAGAAGATTCCGATTTGTGAGAAGATGTTCTATACAATGTTAACGGAGCTGAAGGAGGAGAGGAAAGCCGAAGAGGAGATGCAGGAGGCTGAAAAAGCGACGAAGGTGGAGGAGGATAAGAAGGCTGCGGAGAAGAAGCAGGCGGAGGAGAGGAAGAAGAAGGTCGACCAGAAGAAGAAGAAGAAGGCGGCGGAGAGGAAGAAGAAGGGCTTGTTTAGGTTGATTTAGTTATGTTCTCATTAAAAGTCTGGTCTTTTGTCTGTCATGTTCTGAAGAATAAATTGGTGTATTGGTTCTTAGGAGTCTAGTTGATTAGTAATCATGTTCTGAAGAATAAATTGGTGTATTGGTTCTTAGGAGTCTAGTTGATTAGTAATCATGTTCTGAAGAATAAATTTGTGTATTAGTTCTTAGGAGTCTAGTTGATTAGTAGTCATGTTCTTCTTTCTGTCATGTTCGTAGGAGTCTAGTGGATTAGTAGTCTGTATTGGTTTCTTATTGAATAAATTCAGTTTTTCTGATTTATAACATCTCACGGTTCGTTTCAATGCACTTGATGCCTTTGCCCTCGAGACGCAAGCTTGGTCTATTCTTGATCAACTACCAAGAAGGTCAGAATCGAGGATCTTAAATCCCTACGAAGTTTATAAACTAATCTCAGCCACTTGCTAGCGCGTGTACATAAGGTAATATGGTTACTACCTCTTTCCCATGATACTCTAATGTTTTGTGAGTGTGATGGACGGAAACATAAAGCTGTTATACATTATCTAAGTGAGAGATCAAATCGAACAATACTAGATGACAAGGATTGATAACAAGTCAATACTAAAACCCTGGATGCATACTAGAGGAATCCAGAATGTTCTGACAGATGTCAGAATCCTCTTGAGCAGGAGGGATCGAGGGTTGCAAAGCGATTTGACACCTTGACCAGCTCCGTACGGTCACCGACGACTGGAGCTTTGCCTCTGCTTTTGTCTTCACGCGAGATGACCGTTGCAGAGGATGATTCAATCTTGTTGTTGAACTTTGCCAATTGGTTGGGCTTTGTCAACTTGTCTTGGCCCATTACTTCTTTCCTTCCCAAAATGATGTCGTTTTGTACTTGTGGAGAAACGGGAACCAACAACGGGATAAAATCGTAAATTTGCTACTATAGTCGGAAATCGGAATGATGTGAACGCTGTTATTATTTATTAGTCCAGTAAAAAGAAAATTATAAATGCTATCGTTGTATTACAATTACAATACAAAATCACCGGTTCTTTATATACATGAACTTGGAAATTTCTTGGAAATTGTTGTGTGGCTAGACTTGCATCAGACTCGTTCATGTCTTTCTTAGACTGACCTTATGGTTTGTCTTGATATAGAGCTACTGAACATCTCTCAACCCAACTGCGCTGATCCTTTATATTGCATTAGAACATACAAAAATGTTATAATCTATGTTTGAATTAATAGATTACTCTTAAACAATATCCCTGTATTGATATATGCACTAGAGCTTACGAATCAACGTTTTAGGTAAGCACTACAAACGAACAGAAAGATTTATATTGCATTAGAACATACAAAAATGAAAACAGCATTACCAACATATCAAATCACCTTTCTCTCTGTACAAAATCCTCTTTCCACGTAAGAAGAGAATCTGTGGGTATTCCTTAGCTTTAAGAGCACAAGCCAAATCTGTCTCAATGTTCAGGTCAATCTTAAGCCAAATCTGTTTTGTGACAAAAAGAATAAATTAGTTTAGAGTTCAATGGCATGATACGTAGAGTTAAGCTCAACAAGTGGTCGTGATTACAGTTAAAAAGTGTGTAAAAATTGATACAAAATCCAGAGAATGACAAACAATAATGATAATAATACATGAAAATTGGGAGTTTCGTGGAAACGGAGAGGAGGAGGACCAAACAAACAACATATGTAAAACAAGAATCCAATTTACAGATACGAAGAGCCCATTCAATCAAGGCTTCACTTGCGGATGGAAAGAAGCTCGAAGCTTCTGAGAGCTTCGTCACGTGCTGACCTAGAAGCAGCCACTCTGTCTCGGTTAAAAGCTGAGGCTGTCTTTGACTCGTATCCACTCACAGCAGCAGCTGTTGCTTGTGTTCTCTGAAAGACAGATGGTCTCACATTCCCACCACCACTTGATGCCACTCGGCTAGACTCCCGGCTCTCTCTTTGTTCTCCTGATGAGCTTGGCCTACTACTCGAGGCTACTGCTCTCCTTGAAGCACTTCCGTATCTTGAAGTGTTTCTTCCTTTCTCAGATACCATATTCTGAGACAAATTCAAATAAAATGACATTATCAAGAATGAGCAAATAGTGATTGTATATAAAACTGAGATGGTTATATTGATTTACCACAGCTGGTGTCATTGAAGGAATCTCGTCAAGAGTTCGATGTCTGGTATGGTTTTGATGGGGACTTAGTCCTCTAGCGCTCCTTCTCGCGAATGCTTCGACCGCACCTGAGAATTTATCGCGGATGTTCCCTACTGTAAGGGTATAGACAGGATTTTAAAATATCAGAACCCAACCACCTCTTAGCTGAGCAGATTTATATGTTTCTTAACTCTGGCAAAAGTTATAGGATTACCTGAAATCCTTTCAGCAGACGGTCCTGCAGCCATCCCTGGTCTGTTGGTTCGATGCTAAAGAAGAGATCAATACATCGAATTGAGTATAGACACTTGATACTAAGATAGAGAAATCTACAGACAACATGTGTACTCACCCTTTCCAGACGAATACATAGTCAAACTGATAACCTGATACCGTGAATCCATTTATTATCAAACGAGTGAAACATTTATAGAGATATCAAGAAGTAAAAGTTGACTGGAATTATGCTTCTTGTACTGTAGGAAATCTAAAGCAGACGCACCTGGTTTGCTTTGCGACCAAGTCCCATCAAGAAATTGTCAGGTTTTATGTCACGGTGAAGACAGTCCTGCAGCCATCCCTGGTCTGTTGGTTCGATGCTAAAGAAGAGATCAATACATCGAAGTGAGTATTGATAAGACACTTGATACTAAGATGGAGAAATCTACAGACATGTGTACTCACCCTTTCGTGGGAGCTGGAACTCTGAGGGTGTTTCAATGCAGTCCAGTCGAATACATAGTCAAACTGATATCCTGATACCGTGAATCCATTTTATTATCAAAAGAGTGAAACATTTATAGAGATATCAAGAAAGATTCGAGTATCTACTATCTAGTAAATTGTTAAAATACTAACATTGATATAACAATGTGCAATCATCTGACCTCCGTTGCAAACTAACAGCATTAGCAACACATCTAATCACCTTTCTCTCTGTACAAAATCCTGTTTCCACGTAAGAAGAGAATCTGTGGGAAATCCTTAGCTTTAAGAGCATAAGCCAAATCTGTCTCAATGTTCAGGTCAATCTTAACCGCCTGTTCCATCAAACATGGTGATTCTTGTTAACAAAGAGCAGCTACCTCAAAGAAAAGACAATGAGACCACAGTTCACTGGACACAGAGAGTAATATGCACAAGTCTTAAAGATAAACATCAAACTAGAGAAGGCTTCTTCAAACATACCAATAAACTTTAATCGCTTTCTCAAGCTCCTTCAATGTCTTCCAGTTATCACTAGCCCTATAAACACACCCATCAATTCAAATGATTATTCCAACGGTAGTACATTATGGTCACACTGAACTGAAAACCAAAAGTTTCAGCTATATATAGTTAAGACTTCAAAGTATGTTATGTCTCCATAAACAATCCAAAATGGCTCTATCAACGTATAATAACAGTCTGGAACAGTTGATCTCTTTAACCCAACTAAAAATACAAACAGTTGGGTTATAAACTAAAAATACAAAGCTTTCCCACTCCAAACAGTTGATCTCTTTAACCCAACTATCATCAATCTCACCTTCCCAATCAATCTCAGTACCATCTTCTCCAACCACGTTTTTGATTGGATGTGTATCGAAGTACTCCGAAGCTTTGATTCCCCATCCAACGTCTGTATCTACAGGCCAATCTGGGTCTTCCTCTTCCACCACCATCTCTCCTTTTTCTTCTTCTTCTTCTTCTTCTTCCTCCTCTTCGTCGTCGTCTTCATCAACGCCTCTGTCTTTGATGAAATTAGCCTTCTCCTTGTTCTCGAAAACTTCCGGGTTCTGCTCACGTATCGTTGAGAAGGTCCGCTCGAGTGAGTTTCTCACGAAATCTTCCACGGCGTCTGCTTCGCTCCGCCGCCCGCGTTTCGATTTTCGCGGGACCTTTGTCGGAAACTTATCGTTCTTCCCGTCTTCAGTACTTGGCGTCACAATTTCCTTCTTTTGACGACGAGACCGAGTTTGATTTTTCGATTTGAGATCGGATTCAGGGTCGGGTACGGAATCAGACGACACAGCGGCGAGGCAAACCGGAGTCTTCACGCTCCGTGACGATAGAGCCGCAGGAAAAACCGATAGTGGAATGCGATTCACATCGGAGGAGGAGCTTGAATTCAAGCCGGTGAGATGCACAAAACCTCTTGACGCGGAGCAAGCCACAGTGAGGAAACTCATTTTTTCTCTTTTCCCCCAAATTCAAACGCAGAACGAGTTTTTTTTTTTTTTTTTTTTTGGTAAATTGGGTTTTTCCAAGCGAGACGACTCAAACGCCGCCGTTTTCAACTTTATGAACTAAACCAAGTATGACAGAATAAAATCAAGAACGGTTAAGCAAACCGAAATGAAAACCGTAATTTAAGACTTCAATAATAAACTTTCTTTTTGGCAAATAAGTAAAAGGATTTGGTATATTTTTTTGGCATATTTTCCTTTACTTATGTGATCACATCATCCATATATGCTTTATATCTTTACAATATTATATTTGATCACAAATTAGATATACCTTTGTTATGCTAAAAGAAGTAAACTTTCCATAATTTGAAGACACAAAAATGTAAAGTTTACATTTCTTTTATGACCTCACAATGTTAAACTTATGGATAATTTGTCCGCAAGAAAGAAGAAGTAGACACGATTTGAAAAACCTAATAATTCGTCTCGATCTAATACCACATCATTTTTTTAGTGACTCGATTTATTTTATTTTATTTTGTAATGTATTAGTAATTTAGTAGTAAGTACCATGACAGTCTCGACTCTCGAGGACACAAAAGAACAACTTCTTTTCTACCTCTTAACTATTTTTTTTTTACTTTGTTAAAGATGAAAAAAAAAGTTGTTATATATATCTTGAGAACTGAGATTGAGCTTCTCCTTCCGAAGTAGTTTGAAGGTGGAAGAGCTTATCACCGTAAAATAGTTCCGAACTGAATTAAAGAGAATCTGAGAATTCGAGTTTATATTATTACCTCTTGGAAAAAATGTTTGATCCCTACAAGTGACCCACCCCTTACATATATATACCGACCAATTTAGTGCGATCTAATTAATCCTCTTGAATGCGGGAATCTTTGACCGGGCCCGAGCTGCGAGCTGAGCAGCATGAAGCTTTTCCGTGCTCTCTTCCTTTCTCCGGGCCTGATGGGCCGATCAGTAGTACGTTCTTGGCCCATTAAACCAGCCCGGCCTAAGCCCTTTTGCTATCCGCCCGAGATGACAGATCGTGGGTACAACATATATGGTTTGTTTTTTGATAAACATAATGAAATAACATACTATATGTGTTAAGACTCTTATTTATTAAAGAGGAAAACTGTTGTTATGGTTTGTTTTTGATATATTTCTCTTTCTCTCTTTTTTTTTTTTTCTTTTTTTTTTTTTTTGTTTCTTATCAAGAGAATCATAATAAAACAACATATGTTCTTGTAAACTATTTTTGGTATCAGTTTGCGGTCTATATTCATTACGTTTGCAGATGGTAAATAGGTTTATGAAAATAACATATACACTGGGTGGAAGATAACGAGGATACTACCTGTGATTTAGAAGAATTGTGTGAGTAAGATGATATCCGAGCTAGTTAGTAAACTCGATTACCACTTTACCACTTTGCCAGCCAAATCTTTGGGCTTGGGAACTCTCAGTTATACGAAACCAATTTGTATACTTGTAAGTTAGAACAGATAATATGGTTAAGAACTTAAAATTGTTGATCACACGGAATTCACAACACGTGGTCACTAAACAATCATTGGTTCACATGCATTTACACTCGTGGCCCATCAAAAAGTGCGACGTCAAAGTATATTTACAAGTTGGGGTTAGCTTTAGGTTCCATGTGCAACATGTAACTTGAATCTTGTAATTAAAATGTGTTTTATGATCATGCTAGGATTTTTCATCGGGTGTGAAGTGCATGACATATGAATTTTTTGTAAAAGGAACTTGTGATGACTAATTTTACTGATTAACTAAACAAAATCCTAATCATATGATTTTCTGTAAAATTCTTTTAAATCTCACCTAAAACCATGAGATTTGGATTTCTGTATTTTTAACTAAACAAATTTTACAGAATCCTCCAGAATCCTAAAAATTATTAAAATCCTAATCCACAAAACTGTTTTGAATAACAGTGGATTTTAAAGTAGATTTTTAAATCATCAGTTCAATAACAAGAGATTTTAATGAATTTTAAAGTAGATTTTTAAATCATCAGTTTATTTTAATAGACTTTTTAAAATCCATGATTGAATAACATAGAATATGTAAATTTCACACAAATCACTTAAAATGTCAAGTTGAATACACTCCCCTAAATTTTTTAAAAAAACAGAAGATATTATATAAACATCCAAACACATAGATGTACTTTTTCAAAAATAGACCTCGCACCAATTTCATTTACAGTATGCAATTATTTCCACTGTGAGGAAGATAAGATTTTTAATCAAGTCATCATGATCATAAAGCTCTTGATATACTATAAATGTGTTTTGGTACTTGTTAATTTGTGTTGTTTGTTGGTCGTCTCGTCTGCCTTTTTATTATGGCAGATAATTCATGATTGTATATTAAAGATTGAATATTATAGGAATATAAAGTATATATATATATATATGGATGATGGGGTTAATTAACTCATATTGGGGTTGATTAACTCATATTGGGGTTGATTAACTCATATACTATGATATATTGAACTTTCAATTCTGGAAGTAGATTTTCATAAAATGACAGCTAGCTTAGGTTCCTGTAAAAATCTACTAATGATGTCAAACTATGTTCACCTAAACATCTACCTAACCAGAGTCATTACTCCTTCAATTAGAAAGTCTCCACCACACATATTGTGATATTGATACTATGAAAAATTGAAAAGTAACAAAAAGGTTAATGATGAAACAAAATAAAAAGAAGTAATTAATGAAAACCAAAAGTCAATGGACCCCCTCCTCAAAAGACATTTTCAATATTAAAATCTATATATAATAGCAAACTCATTTTTTGTGTCAACTTTTAATCTAATGGATGAGATTGGTTCCAGTTTTAATCCAACAGTTTAAAATTATTAATCTTGTCTTTTCGTCGGACCCCCATCTTTCAAAAATCACACTTTTTATTCTTTGCATTTCTTTGTTGTACCTCTTGGTTTGAAAAATCACATCCATTCATTTTTACACATTTTAAATCACACCTCTTAGTCTTTGCATCTCTTTGTTGTACCTCCTGGTTTCAAAAATCACATCCATTAATTTTTACACCTTTTAATTTCACACCTCTATGTGTTACACCTCTTTGTTGTACCTCTATGTCTTACACCTCTTTGTTGTACCTCTATGTCTTACACCTCTTTGTTGTACCTATTATTCATGTCTTTTCATTACACCCCCATCTTTCATAAATCAGACCTCTTAATTTTAACACCTTTTTATTTCATACCTCTATGTCTTACACCTCTTTGTTGTATCTCCATGTTTCTCATTTATTAATTTTGACACCTTAACCCACTTTTTTGTGTCAACTTTTAATCCAATGGATGAGATTGGTTTCAGTTTTAATCCAACGGTTTAAAATTATTAATCGTGTCTTTTCGTCGCACCTCCATCTTTCAAAAATCACACCTCTTAGTCTTTGCATCTCTTTGTTGTATCTCCTGGTTTCAAAAATCACATCCATTCATTTTTACACCTTTTAAATCACACCTATTAGTCTTTGCATCTCTTTGTTGTACCTCCTGGTTTCAAAAAACACATCCATTAATTTTTACACCTTTTAATTTCACACCTCTATGTGTTACACCTCTTTGTTGTACCTCTATGTCTTACACCTCTTTGTTGTACCTATTATTCATATCTTTTCATTACACCCCATCTTTAAAAAATCACACCTCTTAATTTTAACACCTTTTTATTTCATACCTCATCTATGTCTTACACCTCTTTGTTGTATCTCCATGTTTCTCATCTATTAATTTTGACACCTTTTAATTTCACACCTCTATGTCTTACACCTCTTTGTTTATTATATATTAACTTTTTTGGACAACATAAGTTTCAAACATTGTTTTCTGAGTACTAAAAGATTGTTTAATTGAAGTGTTTTTAACTAACAAGCATCAATCTCTAATTCAAGGTAATTTAATGTTTTCGCTGACCTGTAGTGTTTCTTCGGTTAGATTATTATTATTGTTAGTCGACACTACTAAGTTCATACATTAATCTTAATTTTGTAAACTTTTAGTCTCTTCAATATTTTTAGCCTTTCCGGTTTTCATGTTTTTGATCCGTTGAATAAATACGCGTGCTATATTTTTTTGCATGGCTAATGTTTCTAATTCTTAGTGTGCAGATTTTATTTTTTGACTTTCTGGAAAAACCAAAACCAAGATACGAGAGACACTATGATATGCAGTGATGCTAAGCCAAATTTTTTTAACAAACATGGTATAATTATAAATTTATATATGTTCTATTATTTAATTTTTTTTTAACAAACATGGTATAAATGTAAAAAAAATAAAAAATTATGTAGGATGCCCATTAGATATAAATGATCCAGGTTAGTTTCCATTCTTTTGTAAATAAAGCTTTTAAAATTTTAGTTGAATTTTAATTTCTTATACTTTCTGGGTATCAAACATTTTTATAATATATAGAAATATTACAAATGAGCATGGAAATAGAGAGTGTCGAAGAAAAAGTCAAGCATATTTTGACAACACAAAATCAAATTATAGAAAGCGTAAGCACGGCCAAATGACAAGTCAAGTTAGAAAGAAAAGATCTACTAAAGGTAACTTATCTAGTCTTTGATGACTTTCTAATTAATCTGTATATACAATTTTTTTAAAACATAATGTATAACAGTCACTTTTAAAGTGATCTGGAATCTGCCAAAAAAAAAGAAATTGCAAGTAATTTCTAAAATTAGTGTTTAACCCAAAGAAGAAAACATCAAAAGGTGAGATATTATTATCACATGTTTAACCACATCGACTTCGTTTTCTCTGTTGTTGATTGAAGAACATGATGGTACCGATTCATAGACATAAGTGGGAAATCAATTCCTAATATATGGTGGATACGGATATAAACTTCAATCTAGTGAAAACCGCACACACTTTTCCATCTAGTGGTTTAAAATTATTAATGATCTCAACAGTTGCAAATTATTAATCGTGTCTTTTCGTCGTGCCTCCATCTTTCAAAAATCACACTTCTTAAGTTTTGCATCTCTTTGTTGTACCTCCATGTTTTAAAAATCACATCTATTTCTTTTTACACTTTTTTTATCTCATACCTCTATGTTTACATCTCTTGGTTGTACCTCCATGTTTCAAAGATCACATCCATTAATTTTTACACTTTTTTATTGCACACCTCTATGTCTTACACCTCTATGTCTTACACCTCTTTGTTTATTATATATAAACTTTTCTGGACAACATAAACATGTTTCGAAAAATTGTTTTCTGAGTATTTTCAAAACTTACAAGTTAATAAATAAAACTAAATAATTTTTTTATTGAAGTGTTTTTTTTTAAATATAACAGCAAACCCACTTTTTGTGTCAACTTTAATCCAACGGATGAGATTAATTCCAATTTTCCATCTAACAGTTTAAAATTATTAATGATCCCAACAGTTGCAAATTATTAATCGTGTCTTTTTGTTGTACCCCCATCTTTCAAAAATCACACTTCTTAATTTTTGCATCTCTTTGTTGTACCTCCATGTTTCAAAAATCACATCTATTTATTTTTATACCTTTTTTATTTCACACCTCTATGTTTACACCTCTTTGTTGTACCTCCATGTTTCAATATCACATCTATTAATATTTACACCTTTTTATTTTACACCTCTATGTCTTACACCTCTTTGTTTATTATATACAAACTTTTCTAGACAACATAAACAAGTTTCGAAAAATTGCTTTCTGAATATTTTCAAAACTTACAAGTTAATAAATAAAACTAAAGAATTGTTTTATTGAAGTGTTTTCTAAATATATAATAGCAAACCTATTTTTTTGTGTAAACTTTAATCCAACGGATGAGATTAGTTCCATTTTTCCCTCTAACGGTTTAAAATTATTAATGATCCCAACAGTTGCAAATTATTAATCGTGTCTTTTTGTCGTACCTCCATATTTCAAAAATCACACCTCTTAATTTTTGCATCTCTTTGTTGTACCTCCATGTTTCAAAAATCACAACTATTAATTTTTACACATTTTTATTTCACACCTCTATGTCTTACACCTCTTTGTTTATTATATAGAAACTTTTTCTGGACAACATAAACAAGTTTCGAAAAATTGTTTACTGAGTATTTTCAAAACTTACAAGTTAATAAGTAAAACTAAAGAATTGTTTTATTGAAGTGTTTTTTTTAATTTTTAAATATATAATAGCAAAACCACTTTTTTGTGTCAACTTTAATCCAATGGATGAGATTAGTTCCACTTTTCCATCTAACGGTTTAAAATTATTAATGATCCCAACAGTTGCATGTTATTAATCGTGTCTTTTCGTTGTGTCCCCATCTTTCAAAAATCACACTTCTTAAGTTTTGCATCTCTTTGTTGTACCTCCATGTTTCAAAAATCACATCTATTTATTTTTACACTTTTTTTTATTTCATACCTCTATGTTTACACCTCTTTGTTGTAACTCAATGTTTCAAAGATCACATCTATTAATTTTTACAATTTTACATCTTTTTGTTTTTGTTACTTTTTGTTTATATAAAGTTGCAATGTTTTGATCCAACAAATGTTTTGTTCCGTTTTTTACTCGAAATGTAGAATTAACAATGTTAATCATTTCAAGTTTTTACTTTCCCGTGCGGCAACGCACGGGCCGACATCCTAGTTAAAATTAAAGGTAATAAACGTTTTTGGTTTTTTTTTTTTTTTTTTAAATAACTTAAACTAAAACTAAAACACATGTCTAGTCTCGTGACTCGTGAGAGCTTCTAAACCAAAATGAAGACCGTAATTAAAACTTCAAAAATGAACTTTTTTGGTTTTTGGGCAATAAGTAAAGGATTTGGTATATTTTTGGCATCATTCATATATGCATGCTTTATATCTTTACAGTATACATATTTTGATCACAAATTAGATATACCTTTGATAAAAGATGTAATCTTCCTATAATATAGAGATAGGAATCCTTAATTGTAAACGGTTAATCAACAACTGATTTATCATTAGGCCGAAAGGGGTATCAACACTTACCTTGTAATTTGTGTGTGTAATTTACTTAAACTTCTCTTCCAAGTTTACTTCTTTTTTTTTTTTTAAATGTATAAAATACATTTTGGTCTATTGGGTCAAAGGAATACAATCCCTAATTTTGTTAGTCACACTCACACTCTAAAGGTGAGCGGTAGCAATGTCGTCAGCCGTGGCCGCATGTTTCTCGATCTCCGTCGCCACCAAGAACGTGACTCTCTCCTCCAGATCGCCTCTCCCATTCCCATCCGTCGCTTTCCCTTCCCGCGGACGACGCAATACTTTCCTTCAGCGGCGTTTCGTTGGATTCTCCAAGGCTAATACGATCCTCGTTGCTGAGAAGATCGGTGAGGGTGGTTTAAAGCTCTTGGAGGATTTCGCGAATGTCGACTGCTCGTATAACATGACCCCCGAGGAGCTAAATACTAAGGCCTCGCTCTGTGACGCTTTGATCGTGCATAGTGAAACCAAGGTTGGCCGTGATGTCTTTGAATCGTCTCGCGGACGCTTGAAGGTTGTCGGACGCGCTGGTTATGGGCTCGACAACGTGGATCTGAGTGCAGCCACGGAGTTTGGATGTCTGGTCGTCAACGCGCCGAGGCCGAACACCATCGCTGCCGCTGAGCACGCAATCTCTCTTATGGCTTCCATGGCCCAAGCTGATGCCAAGGCTGGTTAGTAACTCTTCCATTATTTAGTTGTTTCGCAATTAGCTTTGCAATGGTTCGTTTCACTTGTTGGATTCGATCTATTTATGTCTCTGCAATGTAAATGTAGGCGAATGAATCTGTGGATTTAGGTCACTTACTGGCTGACTGGTTCTGATTCTTCTTTGCTTTTGTGTGTGTGGTAGTGTAACTGTGTGACTAGCGGAACTCTCTTCTAATGAACTCTCTTCGAATGAATCTGCTTTTATGTGTGTCTGTAATTAATTAATGCAATTCAATGCAGGAGAGTTAGAGTTGGAGGGGAGCAAGCATATTGTGGGAAAGACCCTTGCAGTTTTCGGATTGGGCAAAGTTGGGACGGAAGTTGCTCGCCGTGCCAAGGACCTTGGTATGCGAGTCATTGCTCGTGATCCCTTTATCACATCAGACCGTGCACATGCCATTGGTGTTGACTTAGTCAGTTTAAGTGAAGCACTCTCCACTGCAGATTTCATTTCTCTGCACTTGCCTCTTAAGCTAACAACATGGCTTACACTAGCAGACGATGCCTTTGCCCAAATGAAGAAAGGAGTTTGCATCGTCAATGTTTCTCATGGAGGTCTCATCTTCGAAGACGCGTTAGTGAAAGCTCTCGATTCTGGTATTGTTTCTCAGGCTGCACTTGATGTCTTCAGAGAAGATTATTTTAAGAAATACACAAAGATTCTGCAGCACGAGAGGGTCACTGTCATACCTCATCTCGCAGCCAGTACCATGGAGGCTCAGGTTTGCGCTATTCATGTTACGTACGTGATATTTTTATTCATGGTGTTTTGTTTGCTGTTTCGCTTCTTCTGATCGTTAGTTAATGTTTTGGCTTTGACAGGAAGGAGTTGCCACTGATCTTGCTCAAGCTGTTGTTGGAGCTCTGAATGGAGGAGGAGGAGGAGAGCTTCTTGCTTCTACTGCAGTCAATGCACCTATGTTTTCGGCTGAGGTGAGGCACTTGGCCTTTTTGCTGCTCAAATACTCACAAGTTTGGCCTTTTTGCTTCCTCACATTCGAAACTTTATCTATTAGAGTTCTAATTAAGAGGCGAGTTATATAGGCACTATGGTAGCTAGCTGTCTAAGACTGAAAAGTAGCAATGCAATTTATATGATCTCTGTTATAAGTTATTTTGTTGGTTAGAGAGAGCATTTAGTGTCTCTCATTAATCAAAAGCTTCTCCTATATGATTTTTATGAATTGGAATCAGAAATGCAGTTTCATAGCTTCTTTTGTCTTCATAATTGGTTATTTTGCAAAACCTTACTACATCAGAACGTATTGCAGGTTCCAACCGAGCTGAAACCATATGTGGTTTTGGCCGAGGTTTTAGGAAGAATGGTAGTGCAACTGGCGCTCAAAGGAACTGGCGGTGTGAAGAATGTGAAAATCACATACGCCTCAGCACGGGCGACTGACGATCTTGATACCAGACTTCTACGAGCCATGATCACCAAGGGAATTATGGAGCCAATCTCTTCTGACTACGAAAATGTTAACTTGGTCAACGCCGAGTTCATAGCCAAGCAGAGAGGTATGAGACTCTCAGAGGAACGTGTACTCGTGGACGGGTCACCAGATAGCCCGTTGGAGACAATAGCCCTTCAGTTAGACAACGTAGATTCCCTAAACGCCGAAGAGTTCAAAGTGCAAGGAAGGGTTAAAGATGGAAAGCCGTGCGTGATGCAGCGTGGAACCAGTACGCTTTATTCCCACAGGAATTGTGTTATAAGTTATTAAAACGACATAACAATGTCTTATATATATGGTGCGACTTTGGGAATTACTTCAAATTATTTGTTGCGAAATCTTTATTAGTAAAATTAATATCGCTATTCGCTGGTATATATTAGTAAAACATCTGCTACACATTCTGATCTAACTGGATAGAAACCTTGCAAATCTTCTCCTCCTGATTTCCACATGTATCCACAACAAATCATTCAAGATTTCACCTTTTTTGGTTTTTTGGTGTCAGTCCAGATTCAAAGCAAACCTATATAATTAAATTCATCAAACATCAAAATTGGTTTTTGGCATTTTTCTCCTTTATGTATGTGATCAGTCATCCATATATGCTTTATATCTTTACAATATATACTAGATTATGACATGCGGTACACCGCGTGATAAGTTTTTTTTTATGTACTATTTTAATACTAATTTTAATAATATATTATTTTGTTAATTTTAGTGATTTAATATATAAATCTTGGTATACCGCACAATAATTTTTGTTTACTACAATCTTAATTAAATCACTTTGATTCGATATATTTTATATTGGTGTTGTTAAAACATTAAAATGATAATTTCAACCCTTATTGAAATATCATATTACTGATAGTTTAGTTTTTAGTATTATCAATTTAATCATGTAATGTTATATAACCCGTCATGTAATATAACTCGTTTGTGTTATTTTAAAAATTTAATATGCTTAAAAATATTCATAATTTTAGACTTTTTATTAAGTTTAGATATATCAGTTGTAATTTATAAACTCCTTAAAATTCTATAATTTACTATATAAGGTAAATTTACTATATATGTGTTTTGAACACACACTTATATTAATTGAGTAATATATGTTTGTTTAAAAATATTTAAATCACAATATATGCAGAAAAATACACATTTTTATTAATTTTATGTATTATATGATAATTCACTACATTTACATTTTAAAATAAAAAAAGATTATAGGAGAATAATTTTTTAAATATGGAATAAATCTTCTAAATATCTATATTAATTATAGAATATTATATATATGGATATTTAAAATATTTTAATTATTTTTGGATATAAAGACAATAAAAAAAATTAACTAAACTTGTTTAGATATGAATATTATCATTAAATGATATTAAATGGTAAATGTTTTTATAAATATATTTTTTTAGCAAAAACTGCTGCAAAAAATACTAGTATAGATTTTCATGGTCATCATTGGTTACACCAAGTGGAAGAACCTGCTCGATTGTTAAGACTCTAAACACAACGTCCATTTTCTAATCCTTTTTAGAGTCAATATAAGAATTTTGTTTTCTTTAATATGCTTTTTCTTTTGGTTTTAATGGTTCTTTATGTTATGGATCATTGAATTAATAGATTACTCTTAAACTATATCCCTGTATTTATATATGCACTAGAGCTTACGAATCAACGTTTTAGGTAAGCACTACGAACGAACAGAAAGATTGACAAACTTGATATTGCATTAGAACATACAAAAATGTTACAATCTATATGTTTGAACTTTGAAGTTTCTTGTATCTCCTTTCCTAGACTGACCTTTGAGTAAAACAAGTATTCTGTTCCCGTTGCAAACTAACAGAACGGGGTTACTTTAGCCTTGTCGTGTCGTCGACCCACGAAAATAAAAAAGGTGATGGTGACGTTTGCACAGTGACAAAAATCTTTTTATGCCTTTACATCATTCTTTCAACTTAGCATTTAATGTAAACCAAGTTTTGTCCAAACTATTCCCGATCCCCTTTAGTTCGTTCTTCACCATTCCACGCTACATTACATAATCTCACATTAACTCAACTCCACCTTCACCCAACTAATAGTGATATATTTAAAAAAATTGACTATTGTGATATAAGAATTATAGTAATGTTTTGATAGTTCTCAATCACAAATAAAAAAAAAAAAAAGTTCTTCGTTTACATGAATGGAAAAGTAAATAGTCCAAGCTGTAGGAGATGTCCCATCACCACATATACATTTTCTTTTTCTTTTTTGCCCCTTTAAGCTTAGTATTATTTACCAATATACTGTATAATAAATTATACACAATACATACTGTATACACCTCTTTCTCTGTGATACATAAATAAAGTGATGGTGGACCAACATAAATCAATTCAGATATTATGTTAAATATTTTCTTCTTTTTCAATATTAAGCTAATTAAAACAAAATGTTGGATTTGGAAGTGTCTAATTAGTGTGTCTGTAATTAATGTCTTGATGGTAGAGAAGAGAGATTTACTAGATTTTCTCTTAGTGTGCCTGTAGATTTACTCGACTTTTTTTTTCCTCTTTTCTTTTTATTGTGACGAGGAAAAAAAAAAAAGTCTCCCGATGTGATGTAAAAAAAAGAAGAAAAGAAAAGAAAAAAAAAGGTGTGTAAACAGTAACTTAATTACATAATAATGTCACATTAACCCAACTCCACATTAACTCAACTACTTCCATGAACATTAAATGAGTAACCCAACTACTATCTACAGTCTTTAGTTCTTCTTCACCACTCCACACTACAACATTATAATCTCCAGATCTCAATATAATATTCTTCTGCTAAATATCACGTTGATCAAAAGGAGGCTAGTTTATAATCTCCAACTTTTCACCATGACGTTCTGCTCTTCTCTACAAGTTCCAGAACCTGATCTAGATCTCGAGGAACTCACTTTCCAAGTCAACGTAGTGGAGTGGCTCTTGAAGACTTTTAAGAGCTCGTCGGTAAGCTGGCCAAGGACGATTACGGATTCTTCCCGGAGTTGCGGATGATGCTAGCTAACCGCGTGGAGTCCTCCGTTCAGCGTCGATGATCTGACGGCTAATTAAGGACGCAACCGCTAAGTTCAAGGAGTTGGGTCCGTATAGTTAACGGTAATTATTTAAATATTTATACATTATGACATTTTTTATTTTCTTTTCGTCCATCTCTTATGTTCATGCATGCTCACGTGATATAAAATAGAATTAGATATAAGTCTATAACCATCTTGATGTGGTCATGTTCATTGATTCATGATATGCGGTAGCTTTTATTTTCATATAGTTTTATCTTGATGTGGTCATTTTCCTTTCGTCCATCTCTTATGTTATGCATGCTCACGTGATATAAAATAGAATTAGATATAAGTCTATAACCATCTTGATGTGATGTGGTCATGTTCATTGAGTCATGATATGCCGTATGCGGTAGCTTTTATTTTCATATTGTAGTTTTAAGCAACCATAAAAATTAAGTACGTAGGGTAGTTTTAAACAGCCGTTTTATTATAAGATTAGGTTGCTTCGTTTCAAAACTATATAGACCAAAGAGTAGAAAAAAAAAACGAATTATAAAACCAAGTGTAGGGTATACATATATATATATATATATTAGTGTTTAAACTTTAATAATAAATCTACAAAATTTGAAGTAAAACTAATAAAAATTTACAAATCCTAAAAAAAAAATCAAATTATCAAAGAACAATAACAAAAATAATTTTTAAAAATACAGAAACTAGGTTGATCATAATATGTAGTTTAGTAATTTGTATTAGTGTTGTTATTAGTCACTAGGGTACAATATATGTTATCAAATATATATATATATATATAATAAACATTAAAATATATATATATATAAGTGTTAAAAACTTTTATAATAAATCTACAAAATTCTAATTAAAACTAATAAAAATTTACAGTTCCAAAAAAAAATATCAAATTATCAAAGAACAAGAACAAAAATAATCTTAAAAATATAGAAATTAGGTTGATCATAAAAAGTATTTTGGTAATTTGTATGAGTGTTGTTATAAGTCACTAGGGTACAAAATGTATGTTATCAAATATATTTATATATTATGTATATATATTATGATCATATGTATAATATTGTTCAAAGAACAATAACAAAAATTATACAAATATATATACAAAATTTAATCCAAGTATGATGATATATCAGTAGCATCTAATGTTAAAAAAAAAAAAAAAAAACAATTTACAAAAAGTTAGGTGAAAAAGAAAGAAAGAAGGACAAATTAGACGCATTGGTTATAATGAAGAGAATTGCCAAAATCTATCATCTAGCATTAAATCAAAATTTCACCTCGTTTATTACTATTTCCACTCTGGTGTATTTCAATTCAAAATAAAAAAAAGCTGACTCTTTGACTCAATTTTAGTTTTTTAAACGAATACATTTATCTTCTTCTATCTCTAAGTTATCCTTCATCTTCTTCTAAGTTCATCCTTCTTCATCTTCACAACAACAACAAAAACACACACAATGTTTTCAATGTTTTCTTTGAGTTTATTGCCACCAAAACCTCTTCTTTGTTCCCAAAACCTCTTCATGGCACAAAAACCCATTCTTCTGCCTTGCCAAAAGCTTTCGGTTTCAAAAGCTTTTGACTCTCTTGTTGTGTCAAAAAAAAGAATGACTTTGGTGTTTACATCAAAGGAAGGATCTGGCTCCTCCTCTTTTGTTGAAGTTACAAAGTGTGAAGATGAGGTGGAAGATGAGGTGGAAGATGAGGTGAAAGATGAGGTGAAAGAAGGATACTTGGCAAGCAAGGTAAAGGATGGAGTTGAACTCACGGAAAAAGAGGTTGAGGAGATTATGTTGGAAGGAGTGGAGGCCCTAGATCAGATCTTGGCTAAAGCCAAGACCATCATACCTTCCTCCTCAGATTATCTCAGCCACCGAGAGTGGAGATCGGTCTTCGTCTTTGCCGTGAAAGCGTTATATCTCTCGGCTCAGGTTAAGAGATCTGAAGTGGAGGATCTGCTCATTCTTGAATTTAAGCTGGAGAAGAGCAGTATCGATGTTGAGTTAACTCTAGGTAGAAAAGGCATAGCTCTCTCCACCATGGGAAAGAAAGAGGTGAAGAAGATTCCGATTTGTGAGAAGATGTTCTATACAATGTTAACGGAGCTGAAGGAGGAGAAGAAAGCCGAGGAGGAGATGCAGACGGCTGAAGAAGATACGAAGGTGGAGGAGGATAAGAAGGCTGCGGTGAAGAAGGAGGCGGTGGAGAGGAAGAAGAAGGTCGACCAGAAGAAGAAGAAGAAGGCGGCGGAGAGGAAGAAGAAGGGCTTGATTAGGTTGATTTAGTTATGTTCTCATTAAAAGTCTGGTCTTTTGTCTGTCATGTTCTGAAGAATAAATTGGTGTACTGGTTCTTAGGAGTCTAGTTGATTAGTAGTCATGTTCTCGTTAGAAGTCATGTTCTTCTTTCTGTCATGTTCTTAGGAGTCTAGTGGATTAGTAGTCGTCTGTATTGGTTTCTTATTGAATAAATTCAGTTTTTCTGATCTATAACATTTCACGGTTCGTTTCACTGCACGCAAGCTTGGTCTATTATTGATCAACTAACCAAGAAGGTAAGAACCGAGGATCTTAAATGCCTACGAAGTTTAGAAAGTAATCTCACCCACTTGCTAGCCCGTGTACAGAATGCAATATGGTTACTACCTCTTTCCCATGATACTCTACTCTAATGTTGTGTGAGTGTGTGATGGACGGAAACATAAAGCTGTTGTACATTGTCTAGGTGAGAGATGAAATCGAACAATACTTAGATGACAAGGATGACATGGCAGACTTATGCTTAACAAGGAAGTGGATCCAGAACCTGCAGCAAGCAGATGCAGCATCAAATCTTCAACGCCTCACATCAAACAAAAGCTCTGGCATGGTAACGGACGAAGATGACGCTGATGATGTGGAGATGTTGCTGGAGGCATACTTCATACAACTGGAGGGAATGCGGAACAAAGTTCTTATGGTAAGTAGTAAATGTACCTCTATGAACACCGGTCTTGGTTATTTTGAATATTTGTTAACAAAACAAAATTGGCAGATGAAGGAGCACATTGACGACACGGAAGACTACGTGAAAATACTAGAGAATAGTAGACGTAACAAACTGATCAACCTATTGGTGATGGTGAATATAGCCAAATTTTGCGATAACTGCAGGGACATTGGTGGTCAACTTGTTCTGTATGAACATACAGATCCCACTGTATAACACACCTGACGTCTTTGGTTACTTCGTGTGGGGAGTTGCTGCGCTTTGCACTGTGCTTTTCATGGTCATCACCAAGTGGAAGGAGCTGCTCGACTGTTAAGACCTCTGATGAGAAAGAGCAAGGTATTTTCCATATGCTACTTAACATTAATTAGTTTTAATTTAGATCTCTTTGACTGGTTTCATGAATCAATGTGAATGATAGAATAACTTTGAAATCAGATATGTGGTGACTCTTAAGTGTAAGAAGTAGCTAGAAATTTGTTAAATTAGATGTTGAAACGTGTTCCTTTTAAAGTTTCAATGTTATGATTGTGCTAATCAGGGTTTCTACGTGGATGGATAATGCTTTATTTCTCTCTTGTTGATCTTGATAAGAACATCGTGCCTTATAAGGTTACAGGCCGTGAGTACATGCAAAACATGGTAGATTTGGCTCTACAAAGATCATACATAACTAGAGAGGTTCTGGGTGTACACTGTACTATAGTCGGAATGATGTGAATGCTGTTATATTGTTAGTCCAGTAAAAAAAATTATATAAATGCTATCGTTGTATTACAATTGCATAACAAAATCACCGGTTCTTTATATACATGAACTTGTTCATCTCGATTCTCGACAATTAATTTCATGGGTCAGATTCTGACTGAACCAAATATATTGGATGACTGGCGTCGTTTCGTCTCTTTATGCTTATGTAAACTTTGTGTTTAGGTTGTATATATAGTTTACAACCCACACGGAAGTTTCTTGGAAATTGTTGTGTGGCTAGACTTGCATCAGACTCGTTCATGTCTTTCTTAGACTGACCTTATGGTTTGTCTTGATATAGAGCTACTGAACATCTCTCAATCCAACTGCGCTGATCCTTTATATTGCATTAGAACATACAAAAATGTTATAATCTATGTTTGAATTAATAGATTACTCTTAAACAATATCCCTGTATTGATATATGCACTAGAGCTTACGAATCAACGTTTTAGGTAAGCACTACAAACGAACAGAAAGATTTATATTGCATTAGAACATACAAAAATGAAAACAGCATTACCAACATATCAAATCACCTTTCTCTCTGTACAAAATCCTCTTTCCACGTAAGAAGAGAATCTGTGGGCATTCCTTAGCTTTAAGAGCACAAGCCAAATCTGTCTCAATGTTCAGGTCAATCTTAAGCCAAATCTGTTTTGTGACAAAAAGAATAAATTAGTTTAGAGTTCAATGGCATGATACGTAGAGTTAAGCTCAACAAGTGGTCGTGATTACAGTTAAAAAGTGTGTAAAAATTGATACAAAATCCAGAGAATGACAAACAATAATGATAATAATACATGAAAAATTGGGAGTTTCGTGGAAACGGAGAGGAGGAGGACCAAACAAACAACATATGTAAAACAAGAATCCAATTTACAGATACGAAGAGCCCATTCAATCAAGGCTTCACTTGCGGATGGAAAGAAGCTCGAAGCTTCTGAGAGCTTCGTCACGTGCTGACCTAGAAGCAGCCACTCTGTCTCGGTTAAAAGCTGAGGCTGTCTTTGACTCGTATCCACTCACAGCAGCAGCTGTTGCTTGTGTTCTCTGAAAGACAGATGGTCTCACATTCCCACCACCACTTGATGCCACTCGGCTAGACTCCCGGCTATCTCTTTGTTCTCCTGATGAGCTTGGCCTACTACTCGAGGCTACTGCTCTCCTTGAAGCACTTCCGTATCTTGAAGTGTTTCTTCCTTTCTCAGATACCATATTCTGAGACAAATTCAAATAAAATGACATTATCAAGAATGAGCAAATAGTGATTGTATATAAAACTGAGATGGTTATATTGATTTACCACAGCTGGTGTCATTGATGGAATCTCGTCAAGAGTTCGATGTCTGGTATGGTTTTGATGGGGACTTGGTCCTCTAGCGTTCCTTCTCGCGAATGCTTCGACCGCACCTGAGAATCTATCGCGGATGTTCCCTACTGTAAGGGTATAGACAGGATTTTAAAATATCAGAACCCAACCACCTCTTAGCTGAGCAGATTTATATGTTTCTTAACTCTGGCAAAAGTTATAGGATTACCTGAAATCCTTTCAGCAGACGGTCCTGCAGCCATCCCTGGTCTGTTGGTTCGATGCTAAAGAAGAGATCAATACATCGAATTGAGTATAGACACTTGATACTAAGATAGAGAAATCTACAGACAACATGTGTACTCACCCTTTCCAGACGAATACATAGTCAAACTGATAACCTGATACCGTGAATCCATTTATTATCAAACGAGTGAAACATTTATAGAGATATCAAGAAGTAAAAGTTGACTGGAATTATGCTTCTTGTACTGTAGGAAATCTAAAGCAGACGCACCTGGTTTGCTTTGCGACCAAGTCCCATCAAGAAATTGTCAGGTTTTATGTCACGGTGAAGACAGTCCTGCAGCCATCCCTGGTCTGTTGGTTCGATGCTAAAGAAGAGATCAATACATCGAAGTGAGTATTGATAAGACACTTGATACTAAGATGGAGAAATCTACAGACATGTGTACTCACCCTTTCGTGGGAGCTGGAACTCTGAGGGTGTTTCAATGCAGTCCAGTCGAATACATAGTCAAACTGATATCCTGATACCGTGAATCCATTTTATTATCAAAAGAGTGAAACATTTATAGAGATATCAAGAAAGATTCGAGTATCTACTATCTAGTAAATTGTTAAAATACTAACATTGATATAACAATGTGCAATCATCTGACCTCCGTTGCAAACTAACAGCATTAGCAACACATCTAATCACCTTTCTCTCTGTACAAAATCCTGTTTCCACGTAAGAAGAGAATCTGTGGGAATTCCTTAGCTTTAAGAGCATAAGCCAAATCTGTCTCAATGTTCAGGTCAACCTTAACCGCCTGTTCCATCAAACATGGTGATTCTTGTTAACAAAGAGCAGCTACCTCCAAGAAAAGACAATGAGACCACAGTTCATTGGACACAGAGAGCAATATGCACAAGTTTTAAAGATAAACAGCAAACTAGAGAAGGCTTCTTCTAACATACCCGTGGTGGTAATCGATCTTTGGCATCCCAATAAACTTTAATCGCTTTCTCAAGCTCCTTCAATGTCTTCCAGTTATCACTAGCCCTATAAACACACCCATCAATTCAAATGATTATTCCAACGGTAGTACATTATGGTCACACTGAACTGAAAACCAAAAGTTTCAGCTATATATAGTTGAGACTTCAAGTATGTTATGTCTCCATAAACAATCCAAAATGGTTCTATGAACGTATAATAACAGTCTGGAACATGTTACAAACTAAAAAGACAAAACTTTCAAAGTTTTCAAACCGTTCCCCTATGCACACCAAGTGTTTGTGAAAATTCGTCAACGAGATAACAAAGCTTTTACCTTTTGTATCGTTCGAAGACAAGAACAACGAGTGGGCTTGAATGAAACGCAAAGCTTTCCCACTCCAAACAGTTGATCTCTTTGACCCAGCTATCATCAATCTCACCTTCCCAATCAATCTCAGTACCATCTTCTCCAACCACGTTTTTGATTGGATGTGTATCGAAGTACTCCGAACCGATAGTGGAATGCGATTCACATCGTAGGAGCTCGAATTCAAGCCGGTGAGATGCATAAAAGCTATTGCCACAGTGAGAAAACTCATTTCTCTGTTTCCCCCAAATTCAAACGAAGAGAGTGTTTTGATAAAAATTGGTTTTTTAAAAAATCGTCTAATAAGGGAGACGACACAAACGAAGCCGTTTTGAACTTTATGAACTAAACCAAGTATTGGGAAATATAACAGATTTAAATCAAGAACGGTTAAGCAAACCGAAATAAAAACCGTAATTAAAACTTCAATAATGAACTTCTTTTTGTTTGGGCAATAATTAAAGGATTTGGTATATTTTTGGCATTTTTCTCTTTTATGTATGTGATCACATCATCCATATATTACAGTATATATGTACAGTATAGATTTGATCACGTAAAAGACATACCTTTGATAAAAGAAGTAAACTTTACATAATTTTAAGACACAAAAATGTAAAGTTTACATTTCTTTTATGACCTCAAAATGTTAAACTTATGGATAACAGTAATTAACACATAGACTTGTGTCCATATATATATAATTCGTCTGCAAGAAAGAAGAAGCAGACACGATTTGAAAAACCTAATAATTTGTTTAAGGGGAACGAACTGAAGAAGAAGAAGATATGGAGAAGATTGTTTTCGGAATGATTGTGTTACTCGCGGTAACCTGCATCGTGTTGCTTTGTCGTCTCATAGGTTACCTTTGTGAACAAGATAGGGAGCGTGATTGTGAATCACCACCACCGAATACTTATAATGATGGATTAGTTCGAGGTACGTCAATTGTCTACAATGTTTCGGTCTAATATACTATATCAGTTTTTTAGTGACTGGAATTTTTTATTTAATTATTTTGTAATGTATTAGTAGAACCATGACAGTCTTGAGGACACAAACTTATGGACTGCATTCGAAACCCGTGAACGAATAGAACAACTTCTTTTCTACCACTTAACTATTTTTTTTTACTTTGTTAAAGATGAAAAAAGTTGTTATATATATGGTTGTTTTTGATATGTTTCTCTTATTTTTTTTTTTGGAGAAACATAATGAAATAACATATGTTCTAAGACGTTTATTTATTAAAGAGGAAAAGTGTTGTTTTTGATATGTTTCTCTTATTTTGTTTTGTTTCATATCAAGATAATACGTTTGGCATCAGGGCCTGCACTGCATCAGTGTGCGGCTAAATTGTTACACTGAACATATATGGTATAATAGATGTTTAAGAACATATATGGAAAACTCAATATGCCAAAAACTTTGGTCTAGGGAACACAGAAGAAATAAATTTATATAGTTAGAAGTTAGAACAGATGACATGGTTAAATTGTTGATCATACGGAATTGAAAAATCAAAGACTTACACGTGGTCACTAAACAATCATTGGTGTCTGCAACAACAAAATAAGAGATGATCATGTAATGACTACCACAATGGTAAGTGGTAAGAAAGAAACACAACAGCAGAGATATGAGATGCCACAGAACAACTTCAAGAGTAAAAGAAGAGCACCAGTTCATCTCACGTATAAACAAGAAGCTATAGAGCAGCTTCTTTAGCCCTAATGAGAATCTGGCAACTCAGTAAATGTGTAAGATCATAACCGTGCAAGAGATACATGAAAAGCCTCTTAGAAGGTGTTTTAGTTGAAATCCTTGAAAGCAAGACTCATCAAAGCATAGCCTTTGGTACATACAAAGTGTATGATTATTGGCCAGTGGACACTAGGAGAAGTAACTCAATACATTTTAGCTGCTGATACACCCACCTCTAAGAGGCTTCATGTATCTCTTGCACGGGTATGACCTTAGCATTTACTGAGTTCCGAAGAACATAGTGGGTGTTTCTTTAACTAGTATGTACGGGGTCAATCAATCAATTAAGTCAGGATGATATGGAGATCAATGTGGATATAATTAAGATCCATCTCTTCCGGTACATTGGTGAGAGATGCAAAACCAAGCAGCAGGAATGGTCTTTGTGTTCATAAACAAGCAAAATGCAAAACCTAGGGAGCTAAATATTATATTCAGCAAATGAAGAAACAGAGGAGCGCAGTGTTCCATGTAGTTAAGAGAATTGTCAATATCAGCTTTAGGGGTTCTGATCAATCATAACACACAATCAGGTTATTCGATGGAACTAACCAGCTTAGGGCCGGGACAAACAAAAGAAAATTAGAAAAGAGTACTAAAGATTGTGAAAAGAAATGACATATGAATCACTCTTGATTCCATAGCAAACACAAATTAAAAATCCATAACGAGTCTCACTCTCTCTCACACACAACATTATTAATTGTCTCAACTTAAACAGATAAAACTAGTGAATGCAACTAATTGTCCCAAAATGAAAATATAGTAGAGCAGAAACAGGGCTTCTTCCTTAGGCGTCGTTGCTGTTGTTGTTGGTGGTGGTGGGGATGTCGCCAAGAGGTATAACCACAATCATGAGAACACCAAATCTGACATCCCAATCGATGGCGTGGGTGGTATTCAAAGGTTGATCAGAGGAACCAAAAGGACTTTTCATGCTTCCGAGGTAGGTTCGAGCGCTCTCATCATTCTCACAAACGTTCTTGACCTCAGCTTTGAATCTGACTGTATCCTCATTAGCAGAAACTTCTACTGCATCATCATCATCATCCCCACAAGCACCTGGCAAGTCTACTGCAAAGAAACATCCTCTTTCCCCTATTGTTGCAAAGAAAAGTGCATCCTTGCGACCTTTCACAACATACGGATGATCCTCCAAACGTATTCCGGATTTGCCTGTCGCGTACGTACGTGTCCAACAACAATTAGATCCGTGTGTGTTTGTGTTATTGTTATTATACAACAAGAATTACTTTAGAGATAGATCGAACCTGTGAAAGGAGGCACAGTGAGAGTACACTTGTTGTTGTGTTGATCATCCTTGTTGACCTTAACCCTTGAGAGAATCATCCTCAAAACCCCATCTTTCATTTTGACATGGTCGACGCCAGTGATCTCGCAGCAGTCACAGCCAAGACCGGCAGTTCCAGAGTACTCACGCACGCCTTCCATCTTGTTGATGACCGTCTCGCCGGAGAAAAACACAACCTTTTGTCTAACGGAGTCAACTCTGACGCGAACGGCGTCGTCTGGAAGACCAGGCAGATCCACACGAACATAGAGCTTGTCGTTCTCCAGAACCTTCACTTCAATGAAACCCTTTGGACCCTCTTTCTGAAACTGATTGTTCGTCGCGTAGAATCCCTCTGGAAATGGAAAAACGTTACGTCAAAAACTTGGTGAAGAAGCAGAAAGCATACAGAGAGAGAGAGAGAACAAATTAAAGGTAAGACATTTCTCAAACATAGAAACTTATTATAACTCGATCTACTTCATTTTCATGAAAACAAATTAAATCAGTACAGAACTAACTTAATCAGCTTCATTTTTCATGAACAAGAAAAAAAAAGAACTAGCTTTAAGTTTCAAGCACAACAAAAATGTAAATCTATGTACAAAGTTCATATATGTTATCAGTTAAACAAGAAAAAGGAGAAAACTTTTCTAGATACAAACAATAACATGAATGTTCTTGGGGAAATCTAATTAATACTAGCTGGTAGGTAATTAAAAGAGAGATAAGAGTGAAGAAAGAGAGATTACCTCGAACTTTAGGAACTCTTGACAAGTCCAACAATTGTGCCTTTGGCTCACCCATCTCTCTCTCTCTTCTTTCTTCTTTCTTTTCTCTCGTCTAGCTAGAGTTCTATGTTGGCGTTTTTTTGTTTGTTTGTTATATTTTGGTGTTGATAAATATAGACGAAGCTAGCAGCACCATGATGATGAGCAATAGCATGAGGTAGTAGTACAGATCTGTGACGTGGCACGCTCCAGCTGGCTTTTTCTCGCCTTCAATTCAACCGCGAAGTTTGACTGGTCTTTCACTACGTCCACACGCTAGTAACTTAATGTATATCTTCGGTAAAATAAAAGAACAGTTTTATACTATACGACAAAAAAAAAATACTGCCAAAAAAAAAAAAGTAAAACTGTTCCATGCCAATCTCATTTTTTCACAGTAATTGAAGAAGACGCTGACGTCAGCAATCTTCATTGGGCAAAAAAAAAACTATGAGCTGTCAATCTTTCTTATTTTTTACAACCGTTGTTATTAATTAGTGTTTATCCAGTTTTTTTTTTCTCTTCTCAACTCAATTTAAAAGTTTAATTTGTTCTTTTATTTTGTTGAAAAAAAAAAAACCTAACATACATATAAAAATCTAGGCGATTCCATTAATATTGTTCAAATATTTCTCAAAAGGTTTATGTCTTTATCCAGTTTTGATCATGGAAATAATCTATATAGTCTGATGGATTAGCTAAATTATAAATGTAAGATTAAAACCAAAACAAAACGAAAGCTGACAACTTTTTTTTTTCATTTATTGAGATGCATAATATATATGTAGAAGAAGCAACAAGCAAGAGCGTACTTAAACATCAAAGAAATTAGATAAAGATAAACCAGCGCTGCATGAGCAATTAAGCCATTGATAGATAGATAGATATATAGAGATGCTAGCCTAGCTAGACCACAAACCAAATCAGGTGCGAATGATCTTCTTCTGAACGACACCAACGGAGGCGGCCTTTGTGCCGGGGAACTTAGGGACGGTGATCCAGAGCACTCCGTTGAGAAGCTTCACCTTAGCTTTCTTCACGTCGAACGCCTCTGGGTTGTCGACCACCATGGAGCCTCCGTACTTGCGTCCGGCGCTGTCGTACTCCGGCATGGCTGGTTCGTTGGCGAAAAAGTGGACGCTGTTGCCGACGGTGTCGACGGTGTAGGTTAGGTCTGACTCGAGACACCCAGGCAAGTCAGCTCTCATCACGCACGCGTTCTTCGTCTCGATCACCTCGTACGGCGCTTGACTCCCACTTTTCTGAAATGCGTTCCTCACTACATTAACATCAAACACCACAAAATTAGTGACCTTTTTTTTAACCTAATAGCTAGAAAGAGTAGAGATTTGTCCAAAATTAGTTTCGATTTTTAACCTAACAGCTAGAAAAGAGTACCGATTTGTCCAAAAAGATTCGATTTTTTTAACCTATTATATAATAAAATAACAGCGAAAGATGAAAACTTTACTTACATGGAGGCGGAGAACTGTTCTCAGCGGAGCTGCCTGCGTTCGATTTCATTTTCCTACTCATTGTCTCAAAACGACACTGTTTCTCTCTCTCTCTCTCTTTTGGAAGGCAAAGGAAGTTTTGCGTGTGACTGATGAGACTCTCTCTCTCTCTCTTCTACTCTTTTACTTGCTATTAATAGCTGAGAGAGGAGGACTATAGCCTAAAAAGGTTTGAGAAAGGCCTGGAGTTACCTATCATTAGGCCCATTTATCAGCCCAATAAGTGTTGAGTCCTCCTAGTCCCGTATTCGAAAGTTCGAAACTGCGTTGATTTGGTGAAATACTGAAATTGAGCTACGTAGGTTACATCATACATACTCTAGTATTAATTTCCCTACCATTTCTTCTCCTACATACATACACATTTGTCATCAAGTTACACACTAAACACCACAAATGTTCACATCTCATCATATCTCTGCTGTTGTGTTTCTTTCTTACCAATTACCAATGTGGTATTCATTCTGAATTTTTTATTTAATTGTAATGTATTAGTAGCAGTACCATGACAGTCTCGACTCTCGAGGAGACAAACTTATGGACCGCATTCGAAACCCGTGAACTAAAAGAACAACTTCTTTTCTACCTCTTAACTATTTTTATTTTTACTTTGTTAAAGATAGAAAAATGAAAGTTGTTACATATGGTTTAGAGAAACATATATAATGAAATAACATATGTTCTAAGACGTTTATTTATTAAAGAGGAAAAGTGTTGTTTTTTCGATATGTTTCTCTTTTTTGTTTCTTATCAAGATAATACGTTTGGCATCAGGGCCTGCACTGCATCAGTGCAGATGGTATAGATGTTTAAGAACATGTATGTAAAACTCGATACGCCAAAACTTTGGTCTAGGAACACAGGAGAAATAAAAATTTATATAGTTAGAACAGATGACATGGTTAAATTGTTGATAATACGGAATTCACAAATCAAAGACTTACACGTGTCACTAAAAACAATCATTGGTTCACATGCATTCAGACTCGTGGCCCATTAAAAAGTGAGATGTCAAAGTATATATTTTACAAGTTGGGGTTAGCTTTAGGTTCCATGTGCAACATGTAATTTGAATCTTGTAATTAAAATGTGTTTGTTTTATTTTGCTGGGATTTTTCATAACAAATGTGAAGTGCGTGACATATCAATCTCTATTTGTAAATGGAACTTTGATGACTAATTTTACTAATTCTCAAGAAACAAGAAGATATTTTATAAACACCCAAAGTACTGTAAAATGATTACACATAGATGTACTTTTTTAAAAAATGGACCTCGCACCAATTTCATTTAAAGTATGCAATTATTTCCACTGTGAGGAAGATAAGATTTGTAACCAAGTCATCATGGTCTTAAAAACTCTTGCTACTCAAAATTTGTTTTTGGCACTTGTAAATTTTTGTTGTTGGTCGCCTCGTTTGCCTAATTGTTATTATGACAGATATTCATGAATTAAAGATTGAATAAAGGAATATACAAATATATATGTTTGATGGGGTTAATTAACCCCTATACTATATGATATACTGAACTTTCAATTGTGGAAGTAGATTTTCATAAAAATGACAGCTAAGCTAGGTTCCTGTAAAAATCTGCTAATAAAGTCCAACTATTTTCACCTAAACATCTACCTAACCAGAGTCAATACTCCCTCCATTAGAAAGTCTCCACCACACATATTGATAATATTAAAATCACAAAAAATGTATTTTAGATTTCATTTCTTAATGTTACTTAATAGTAGAGTATTAAATACTCTCTGTCCACAAAGATTGATGTTTTAGGATATTTTTTTGTCCCATAAAGATTGATGTTTTGTACACTTCAAGAAGTAATCATTGAAAATATTTAAAATCTTGAATTGTTATGTGGTTTAAAATTAAACAATATTTTTTTAATCAAAGAAAAAAATATATTTAAACTTACTAATCATTGTTTTCTTAAAATGTGTAATCTCTCAAAACATCAATTTTTGTGGGACAGATGGAGTATATAATTAGTAAAACATAATTGTTGTACCCACGATCTGTCATCTCGGGCAGAAGGTGGAAGTGGGCCTGGGCCGAGGATGTCCAATGGGCCTAGGAGTGCAAAGCTGATCGGCCCATCAGGAGAGTCAAAGTAGGGAGCAAGGAAGGTGCCTCAGCCCAACCAGCTCGGAGTCCGGGCGTGGTCAAAGATTCCCCCACTTAAGAGGCTTAATTGCACCAACGTAAATCGCGTCCTATTAATTACGTATTAATTGAGTAGTAAATGGGTCGGTATAAATATGTAAGAGGGGATCACTTGTAAGGGATCCGAGAATTTTTGGGAAAAGTGCAATACACAATTCAAATTCATAAGACTCTTTCAATTCAGTTCGGAACTGTTTTACGGTGATAAGCTCCTCCACACTTAAATCACTTCGGAAGGAGAATCTCTTTCTCAGTTCTCACATTTGGCGCTAGAAGGAGGGGGTTATCGCCTGACTCTCACTAGTTCCGACCTTTTACACAAATTCATCCGCAAAACCACCGCTATGGCCACCAGCTCCCCCAGTCAGGTATCCTTGGAGGTGATCCAAAAGCTCCTTCAAGATTTGTCCGAGAAGTCCGACCGTCAGCAAGCCGCCTCTGCCGCCCTTACTGAGCGTTTCGACAGTCTGGAGGGCCAGATCTCCGCTCGTCTGGACGAACTCGCGACGTCGGTAGTAGACCTCTCAGCCTCTCACCGCGCATACGCCGAACGGGTCGATCTCCTATCCGCTGACCAGAACCCACGTCGACGTGCTTTGGATTTCTCCGGTGTGACTCCACCTTCCACTTCGCAAGGAGCAGCAACAAATGTCACTCCGGGAGATTCGTTCCCGCCTCAAACCAACACGCAAACGGCGCTACCACGGACCGGCGATGGTCTTGCACCGGCTCAGCCCGGCGTCATCCGACCTCCCGAGGTCCCAGTCCGCCTTCCTTTCCCTGTAGATGGAAACACTTCGGCTATGGGGTATGCTGTCAACCCCGAGATCTTCCGCATGCAGAGCGAAATTCGGGACATGCGGTCTGTGATGCATAGCGCAACCACCTCAGCTCCGGATATATTCCGAGTGATTGAGGAGTCGAGGCGAACTCCTTTCTCCGACCAAATAGCCCGAGTCCGCATCAAAGATACTGGCAAAATCAAATTTTCGAGCTACGAAGGAAAAGGAGATCCGACCAATCACCTCAAGATCTTCTTGCTGACAGCTAGCCGGGTGGACCTCGAGCCCCATGAAGCAGACGCTGGGTACTGCAAGCTGTTCGCAGAAACTTTTAGTGGACCGGTACTGCTTTGGTTCGCGTCCTTAGCAGCTGGCTCCATAACCAACTTCACCGAGCTGTCGACCTCGTTCGTCAAGCAGTATTCTAGCCTAATCGAAACTGCGGTGACGGATGCTCAGCTTTGGAACTTAAGTCAAAAGGCTGGAGAATCCCTTCGGTCTTACATAACAAAGTTCAAGGAGATCCAGGTCAAAATTCCCGGACTCTCGGACTCCACAGCCCTGGCCGCGCTTAAGAATGGCCTCTGGCACGAATCTCGCTTCCGCGAAGAGCTATCCGTGAATCGTTTCCCAACTATTCAGGACGCGTTACACCGAGCTTCGAACTGGATAGTTGCAGAAGAAGACAAACTCGCCGCCGCGCAAAAACAAAACGCCCCGCCTGCGGGGAAACCGCGCTTCGACTCACCTGCTAAAAAGACCCCGCCTACGACTCCGAAGTCCGGGCCGAGCACTTTCGCAGTCACCCAATCTCCCAAAAAGAATTCCCCAAAGAATTCTCCGTCCAAACCGCCATTTTCACCACGCTCCAAGAGCGGTGTCCTCCCGAGTAACAAGTGGGTCCGAGATGAGGACACGTACTGCGAGCTCCATAAAACCAACAGTCATTCTACTCGTGACTGTAAGAAGCTGATGCACCTCCTCGCAGAGAAGTACATGGCGGGAGAAATGCCAAACGTCACAATTGAAGAATTGGAGCAAAAAGCGATTCCCGAAGTGGATGAGGACGCTCCACCTTCAAAGAAACCAAAGCAGTCCGATGGAAGTGACGCTCCCAAGAAAAGAATCGACGTGATAATGGGAGGATCGCGTCTATTTCGGAACTCCATCACTGCGATCAAAGACCATCAGCGGAAGCTCAATAGCCCCGAGCCGAAGCGAGCTAAATTGATAGCTAGTGATCTACCTGAAATTTCTTTCTCCGAGAAGGAAACTGAGGGGTTGGATACTCCGCACGATGACGCGCTCGTCATTTCGCTTGATGTAGCGAACCACGAAGTCTGTCGAATCCTAATTGATACGGGAAGTTCGGTAGACTTGATTTTCCTTGAGACCCTCACCAGAATGGGTATCGGGAAAGAGCACATCGCAGGACCGCCTTCGCCCCTGGTCTCGTTCACTAGCGAGACGTCGATGTCTTTGGGCACGATTACATTACCAGTCTCCACTCAAGGAGTGGTTAAAATGGTGGAGTTCACGGTCTTTGACCGACCTGCGGCCTATAATGTTATTTTGGGAACTCCCTGGCTCTACCAGATGAAAGCGGTGGCCTCGACGTACCATCAGTGTGTCAAATTTCCGACACCACAAGGAGTCCGGGAGGTTCTGGGAAGCCAAAGGACGGCCAGGAGCTGTTACCTCGCAAGTCACAAACTCCTGATCCAATAGCAACCACAGCTCGAGGTCCCGAAAAATCCAGTTCGGAAGCAGCTAAAAGGTGACCTCACTGAGTCCATTTTCATCAATGGCAAGTTCCCGGATCAAGAAATCAAGATCGGAGTAGGGTTGGATAGCGAGCTTCGCGCCGCCCTGATAGCCTTCCTGAGAGAAAGGATGGCCACCTTCGCGTGGTCCGTGGACGAGATGCCCGGCATTAGTCCAGAAGTCATTTCCCACGAGCTGAATGTGGATCCTACGTTCAAACCTGTAAAGCAGAAGCGAAGGAAGCTGGGTCCGGAACGAGCTGAAATCGTAAATAAAGAGGTTGAACGTTTGCTGAAGGCGGGCCAGATACGCGAAGTAAAATACCCTGAGTGGCTCGCAAATACTGTCGTGGTCAAGAAAAGAACGGAAAGTCGCGAGTCTGCGTTGATTTCACCGACCTGAATAAGGCATGCCCCAAAGACAGCTTTCCACTTCCGCATATCGACCGGTTAGTTGAGTCCACTTCGGGCCACGAGCTGATGTCCTTCATGGACGCGTTCTCTGGCTACAACCAAATCCTAATGAACCCGGACGACCAGGAGAAGACTGCATTCATTACGGACCGCGGGACCTATTGCTACAAGGTGATGCCTTTTGGGTTAAAAATGCGGGAGCAACTTACCAAAGACTGGTGAACCGAATGTTCGAGCATCAACTCGGAAAAACCATGGAGGTTTACATCGATGACATGCTGGTGAAATCGATGGAAGCCAGTTCGCATCTTGCCGATCTGAAAGTTTGCTTCGACATCCTGGATCAGTTCGGGATGAAGCTCAACCCCACGAAGTGCACCTTTGCAGTTCCATCAGGAGAATTCCTGGGGTATATTGTCACAGAAAGAGGGATCGAAGCGAACCCGAGGCAAATCAATGCTTTCCTGTCTATGAGTTCTCCCAGGACCTTGCGCGAAGTGCAGCGCCTTAACGGGCGGATCGCAGCTCTCAACCGCTTCATCTCTCGATCTACGGATAAATGCCTCCCTTTCTACCAGCTGTTACGAAAAGGGGGAAAAACTTTCCTGTGGGATGCGAAGTGTGAAGAAGCATTCGCCCAGCTCAAAGCTTATCTGTCTGAACCACCGGTCTTGGCGAAGCCTGAGTTCGGAGAACCACTCTTTCTTTACGTAGCCGTATCGGATAGTGCGGTCAGTGGAGTTTTGGTTCGTGAGGAAAGGGGAGAGCAGCGACCAATTTTCTATATCAGCAAATCATTCACCGGAGCGGAGTCGAGGTATCCTATGATGGAAAAATTGGCCTTAGCAGTGGTCACTTCGGCAAGGAAACTGCGGCCTTACTTCCAGTCCCATACGATCATAGTCCTGACGACGCAGCCACTTTGGACGGTGTTACATAGTCCGAGCCAATCTGGACGGCTGGCTAAATGGTCTGTCGAGTTGAGCGAATATGACATCGAGTTCGGACTCGAACTTGTGCGAAGTCACAAGTGCTGGCCGATTTCTTGATCGAACTCCCACTAGCTTCTTCGGCTAGCGACAATGTCGAAACTCCGTGGACGCTGTATGTTGATGGAGCTTCTTCCAAATCAGGGGCAGGAATTGGGGTCCGCCTCACTTCTCCTACAGGCGAAGTGATCGAGCAATCATTCCGCTTGGCTTTCAATGCATCCAACAACGAAGCCGAGTACGAATCTTTCCTTGCCGGCTTACGCCTCGCAGTGGGAATTGGCGTCCGGAAACTTCGAGCTTTTTGCGACTCGCAGCTGGTCACTAACCAGTTTTGGGGAGTATGAAACAAAAGATGGCCGCATGGAGGCTTATTTGTCCACAGCTCGGGAGTTAGTCGCCAAATTCGAGGAATTCGAAATCACTAAGATCCCACGGAGTGAGAACTCCGCTGCCGACGCTTTGGCATCTCTGGCCTCTACTTCGGATCCTGCGACGACAAGAATCATTCTGTCGAAGTCATCCAGTTCCCAAGCATCCGGCTGGAGAGCACACACGTCGTGACCCGCGCAATGAAAAAACAGTTGGCCGCTGAGGAAGCAGCTCGTAAGACGGCTGCGGATTCCCAACCCTCGGCGGATCAGGACCCTGTCTTGCCTACCCCAATGGAAGTCCACCCACCTCTTGCCAAGACCAACGGAAGTTCAGCTCCGGAATCATCGCGCTCACCAGCTGACAATCAAGCCGTTATCCCACATGCCACCTCGAGCGGCACGAGTTCTAACAGCTGGGGGGCAGACGACTGGCGGAGCCCGATCTGGGCCTATCTGGAAAAAGGGGAACTCCCAGCCGACAAATGGGCAGCTAGGAAGCTCAAGGTTATCAGCGCGCGGTACTGCATTCACAACGGAATACTCCTACGCCGAAGTATAACCGGCCCTTATTTAACATGCGTGGCTGGCAGAGAACCCGTGATATTGATGCGAGCTGTTCATGACGGTCCCAATGGGAATCACTCCGGAGGTCGGACTCTGGCTTTCAAAATTAAAAGGCAAGGTTATTTCTGGCCTACCATGGTGACGGACTGCGAAATGTATTCTCGAACTTGCGAGAAGTGCCAGAAGCACGCCCCTTCAATCCATCAACCTACCGAACTCCTGTCTTCGGTGTCCGCTCCCTACCCTTTCATGAGGTGGTCCATGGATATCATCGGTCCATTACATCGAGGACCAGGAGGAGTCCAGTACGTGCTCGCTCTTACTGACTATTTCTCCAAGTGGGTAGAAGCGGCAGCCTATGCGAAAGTAACAAGCGACGAAGTGGAACAGTTCGTGCTTAAGTGCATAATTTACCGCTACGGTGTCCCACGTGAAATTATCACGGACAACGGCCCGCAATTCATCTCTTCGAAGTTCGAAGAGTTCTGCGCGAAGTGGAAAATCCGACTCAATAAGTCAACTCCTCGATACCCGCAAGGTAATGGGCAAGCCGAAGCGATGAATAAAGTCATACTCGCCAACTTGAAGAAACGGCTCGATGCTCGTAGGGGCGCTGGCCGGACGAACTTCAGGGCGTCCTCTGGGCGATCCGAACAACACCTCGGCGGGCCACTAATGAGACACCTTTCTCCTTTGTCTACGGGGTTGATGCCGTAGTCCCAGCCGACATAGAAGTCCCTGGAATCCGTACTTCGCTAAATCCATCTCGACCTGAAGAGAATGAGGAGTTCCTGCAGGATACTCTTGATACAATCAACGAGCGTCGGGACCAGGCGTTAGTCCGGATCCAGAATTACCAGAATGCAGTGGCTCGGTACTACAATTCCAAAATCCGAGGCAGACCCTTAGCAGTGGGCGACCTCGTCCTTTGGAAGGTCCATGAGAATACCGAGGAGCTTAATGCAGGAAAGCTGGGAATTAATTGGGAAGGACCGTACAGAATTACTCGCGAAGTCCGAAATGGCGTTTATCAGCTCGAGGATTCAGAGGGAAAACCAGTCCCGAGGTCTTGGAATTCTCTACACCTTAAACTTTTTTACAGTTAATGTTTTTGTATCGAACTGATAAGGGTACGTAGGCAGCCCACTTCGGGTCCAGCTATCCTTATTAATAAAATTTAAAGTTTTCTTAAACTTTTCTTTTTTATTAATAATGTTTCGCCCTGCTACACATAATAAAAAAAAAAAAAAAAAAAAAAAACAGCCGAAGTCTAACTTCGCACCTATCATAGAAAGCCGAAGTCTAACTTCGCAAGCCTAAACCGAAGTTCTCACTTCGTATTCAGCTGTACTTTAAAACTGAATGTTGCGAAAACTTTAAACCGAGGTCTTCACTTCGTCTTATCGCTCTATTCATAGAAAGCCGAAGTCTAACTTCGCAAGCCTAAACCGAAGTTCTCACTTCGTATTCAGCTCTACTTTAAAACTAAATGTTGCGAAAAACTTTAAACCGAAGTTTTCACTTCGTCTTATCGCTTTACTCAAAGCAAAGCTCAGTTTCGCAAAATTTTAAAACCGAAGTAATCACTTCGTACCTGACTTTACTTCTAAATGTTGGAATGTCATCTTTTTCGAACTATTTGTACGAAGTTCTCACTTCGTGTTCATTTCTGGTCGCACCATCTTTTCATAAGAGTTGAGGAAATTTAGTTCGCATTAAATGACAGCAATAAAGGAAAATATAGTTTATATGGAGCGGTCACCACGACCTAAACACTCCGAGGTAAGTCTAGAATAAAGTGCGACAAAACAAGGGGGGCAACACTTGCCAAGACAACCCCGAACTAAAATCGAAAACTACTGAGCAGGCAGAGGAGGATCCAACGCCGCTTCGGAGAACGCTAAGCCCAACTCCGCTAGCTCCCCTTCCGACCTGGCGCTCGCAAGAAACTCATCCATCCCCTGGTTCGATGTTGGCCCAAGGTTAGTACCGGACTCGTTGATGATAGAAGTGAGCGGGAGCTCGTTGCACAAAGTTCGGGCGTATCTGCCAAAAGGTCCGAGAAGGCAGAGAGGTCGAGTTCGCGAGGAGTTACCTTCGAGATCTTCTCGTCGACTTCTTCCTCATCAGCCTTCAAGAGCCCGAGCTCCGCTTCCATGTCCTGAATTTCCCCCTTGGAAATCTCCTCAACCAGCATCCGGTTGGCCCTGATCTCAGCGGCTCGGGTTTGAAGCGGAGCTAGCTTTTCCCTCTCCTCGAAGGTGATCCGGACCTCCTCAACAAGGGGACGGAGAGTTCGCCTCATGGCCTGCCTCTCTTCTCTCCGAACCCTCTCGATCTCGCAGCTGTTGCCGGCTTCGAGTAGCTGGTTGCGAACTTCGATCTCATGCAGCTTGTTCTTAGCTGCCTTCGCATCTTCCGCCGCCTCATAATATAGATCCCCGGCTTTCTTCAGCTTATCGCGGAGGTCCTCGTTGGCCACCCCGAGGTCAAGCACTTCTACCTCGGCCCTTTTCATCCGAGCTCGGATTTGTTCGGCTTTCGCCACGGTGCTGGCGTTCTCAGCCTCCAACCGGGCGTACTCTTTCACTTGGGCCTCCAGGTCCGCAACCTTCTGTCGAAGAAGGTTCACCTCGGAGGATGAAGGGGAGGAGAATAGCTGATCTTCATAGGACGCGACCGAGGAGTTGAACTCGATCATTAGCTGAAGAAAGTCAGCTTGTTAAAAATTGGTAAAATAAAAAGGAAACCAAAATGGAAAATTAATTGATGTCTACCTCGCCAATTTTATCCGCAAAGCGGAAGAAGTTCGCACGATTGACCTCGGTCATGTCTGCAAACGCCGGAATCCGAACTCCGGGCTTCGTGTAACTTCGCATCATATTAGCTGGGGTTGCAGGGGGGGCTGAAAGGTTCGGGCAAAGTTGGTTTCCCCTTTGCAAAAAAAAAGCGAAGTGCGAAGCATAAGGAAAAGCAAAATTTTAAATCCTTACCTCGGGATGGTGAGCGCTGCTCCTTCGGAGGTAACTTCTTGGTGGAACCCTCAGACCCTTTGGCGGTAGCTACCTCTTTAGATCCTCTTTCTGAGGAGGGGCCCTTTTCTCTCGAACCGAATTTGTTCTGTTCATCCCCTGATGAGCCAGTTCGAGCTCGGCTCTTCTCACGAGAGGGGGATGAAGCCCCGATCTCTTTCCTCTTCCTCGACGAGTCCGATTGATGGGAGCTCACCGAAGAAGAGACCTTCTTCATCAACGAAGGGAATCCGCGACCTCCGCGGCTCGTCACTTGTATCCGCGATGACGATCACGGAGGGCGCCAGCGGGTCAGTAGATCCCTCACGAAGCTCGGGGGCCCAGTTGGGAGCGCGGAAACCCCGCTCGCCTCAAGAACAGGGGGTCAGTAGAATTCCTGCCAAGGATGCGAGCTTTCCCTCAGCAAGAGCGGCGGCCATCTGTTTCTTCGCCTCCTTTTCTGCGATCCTGCATGCCCTCTCTCTCGGTAGTTCATCTCCGAAACGTTCACGGGAACAGAGCAAACAAGAGAACGTTTTCCGAGCCTGACCGTCGATTCCCTGATCCTTTCACACGAAAAGGAGTCCCAGGCAATTTGACCTTGGCTGCAGAACCTCGAGAAGAATTCCGCGAACGTAGGGCAGAGAAGTCCGCGCTCGAAGTGATCTGCACAAAAAGAAAAATATATTCAGGGGTTATATAATAAGACAAAGTTGCGCTTAATCAGGACTTCACAAAGAAACACTATTCTACCAATCTTCGAAGTCCACTTCGACACGTGCGAACTCACGCGGTGGCCGAAGGTGAGTTCGTTAACCGGGAAAAAGAAATAGGACTTCCTCCATTTCTCGTCCTTCTCGGGTAGGTCGTCGAAGACCTTCAGTCCGGAGAGCGGGCTTACGTACAAAGTCCCCTTGGTCCGGCCAGTTTTCACTGTGTATACTTGGAGAAAGTCGGCTAGGGACAACTTGTAGTTGAACTCTTCCCCCAGGGTTTGAAGGCACATGACAGTCCGGACAAAGTTCGGACACATCTGGGAAGAGCGAAGCCCAGTTCGAACATCATCTTTACGACGAGTTCGGGAAGGGGAAAGATAGACCGCACGCAGAGAAAAAGATCTCGAACGCGCAGCAGTATCCGGCGGGGGATTCTCTGGGGACTCGTGAGCTTCGGGAATCTAATTTCGACCTCCGACGGAATCCCGGTGGAGGCTCGAGCTCCGCTATGTTCTCCGCTGAGAGAATTGACGGCGGATGAGGACCGTAAACACCAGAGATTAAAGCTTTCGCAACCTTTCCTGAGGATGATTTCGGAGGAGACATACTTTCTGAGAAGAAGGATTAGAAGAACGAGAGGCGGCGAAAGATCTTTCCGGCGAGAGAAAAAGAATTCAAGAGAACAGAGAAAGAAAGAGAATTCGAAAGCAAAAACAATTAGGGAGAAAGAGAGCACTCGAGACTACCTTTATAAGCGGAACCGGGAGGTAATGATTGCCTGGGGAAGCGAAAGGTCTCACACCGTTCTCTCTCTCCCTTATATCCAACACGCAACCACGTGGGTCCCAATGCTTGTTCGGGAAGATAAATCTCATCATAACCACGATCAAATCATGGAGATATGGAGGATATTCAGTTTCCGAAACTGATCGCTAGAAGATCTAAAGTCCCCGAACTTCACAGTTCGGGAGACTTGGGGGCAACGAAGCATAAGGAAAAGCAAAATTTTAAATCCTTACCTCGGGATGATGAGCGCTGCTCCTTCGGAGGTAACTTCTTGGTGGAACCCTCGACCCTTTGGCGGTAGCTACCTCTTTAGATCCTCTTTCTCGAGGAGGGGCCCTTTTCTCTCGAACCGAATTTGTTCTGTTCATCCCCTGATGAGCCAGTTCGAGCTCGGCTCTTCTCACGAGAGGGGGATGAAGCCCCGATCTCTTTCCTCTTCCTCGACGAGTCCGATTGATGGGAGCTCACCGAAGAAGAGACCTTCTTCATCAACGGGGAATCCGCGACCTCCCGCGGCTCGTCACTTGTATCCGCGATGACGATCACGGAGGGCGCCAGCGGGTCAGTAGATCCCTCACGAAGCTCGGGGGCCCAGTTGGGAGCGCGGAAACCCCGCTCGCCTCAAGAACAGGGGGTCAGTAGAATTCCTGCCAAGGATGCGAGCTTTCCCTCAGCAAGAGCGGCGGCCATCTGTTTCTTCGCCTCCTTTTCTGCGATCCTGCATGCCCTCTCTTCTCGGTAGTTCATCTCCGAAACGTTCACGGGAACAGAGCAAACAAGAGAACGTTTTCCGAGCCTGACCGTCGATTCCTGATCCTTTCACACGAAAAGGAGTCCCAGGCAATTTGACCTTGGCTGCGAACCTCGAGAAGAATTCCGCGAACGTAGGGCAGAGAAGTCCGCGCTCGAAGTGATCTGCACAAAAAGAAAAAATATATTCAGGGGTTATATAATAAGACAAAGTTGCGCTTAATCAGGACTTCACAAAGAAACACTATTCTACCAATCTTCGAAGTCCACTTCGACACGTGCGAACTCACGCGGTGGCCGAAGGTGAGTTCGTTAACCGGGAAAAGAAATAGGACTTCCTCCATTTCTCGTCCTTCTCGGGTAGGTCGTCGAAGACCTTCAGTCCGGAGAGCGGGCTTACGTACAAAGTCCCCTTGGTCCGGCCAGTTTTCACTGTGTATACTTGGAGAAAGTCGGCTAGGGACAACTTGTAGTTGAACTCTTCCCCCAGGGTTTGAAGGCACATGACAGTCCGGACAAAGTTTGGACACATCTGGGAAGAGCGAAGCCCAGTTCGAACATCATCTTTACGACGAGTTCGGGAAGGGGGAAAGATAGACCGCACGCAGAGAAAAAGATCTCGAACGCGCAGCAGTATCCGGCGGGGATTCTCTGGGGACTCGTGAGCTTCGGGGAATCTAATTTCGACCTCCGACGGAATCCCGGTGGAGGCTCGAGCTCCGCTATGTTCTCCGCTGAGAGAATTGACGGCGGATGAGGACCGTAAACACAGGGGATTAAAGCTTTCGCAACCTTTCTGAGGATGATTTCGGAGGAGACATACTTTCGAGAAGAAGGATTAGAAGAACGAGAGGCGGCGAAAGATCTTTCCGGCGAGAGAAAAAGAATTCAAGAGAACAGAGAAAGAAAGAGAATTCGAAAGCAAAAACAATTAGGGAGAAGAGAGCACTCGAGACTACCTTTATAAGCGGAACCGGGAGGTAATGATTGCCTGGGAAGCGAAAGGTCTCACACCGTTCTCTCTCTCCCTTATATCCAACACGCAACCACGTGGGTCCCAATGCTTGTTCGGGAAGATAAATCTCATCATAACCACGATCAAATCATGGAGATATGGAGGATATTCAGTTTCGAAACTGATCGCTAGAAGATCTAAAGTCCCCGAACTTCACAGTTCGGGAGACTTGGGGGCAACTGTTGTACCCACGATCTGTCATCTCGGGCAGAAGGTGGAAGTGGGCCTGGGCCGAGGATGTCCAATGGGCCTAGGAGTGCAAAGCTGATCGGCCCATCGGAGAGTCAAAGTAGGGAGCAAGGAAGGTGCCTCAGCCCAACCAGCTCGGAGTCCGGGCGTGGTCAAAGATTCCCCACTTAAGAGGCTTAATTGCACCAACGTAAATCGCGTCCTATTAATTACGTATTAATTGAGTAGTAAATGGGTCGGTATAAATATGTAAGAGGGATCACTTGTAAGGGATCCGAGAATTTTGGGAAAAGTGCAATACACAATTCAAATTCATAAGACTCTTTCAATTCAGTTCGGAACTGTTTACGGTGATAAGCTCCTCCACACTTAAATCACTTCGGAAGGAGAATCTCTTCTCAGTTCTCACAATAATGTAATTTAATTATTTAGCTGACCACTATGAAAATATATAAAAAGAAAATATCGAAATAATAATTAAAAGAAGTAATTAATGAAAACCAAAAATTAAGGGACCCCTCTCAAGAGACAATTTTCAAACAAAATAATTAAAATTAAAGATGGAAACAAAAAGAAAAGGAAGAAAATAAAAAGGTAATAAATGTCTTTGCTTTTTTTTTTTTTGTTTTTTATTTATTTTAATAACTAAGTCTAAAACACATCTCTAGTCTCGTGTCCTTAAGAGAGAGCTTCGAAAAATTCCATCTGCTGTTTTTATTCGCTCTGCACTTATTCATTTCTTCTTCTTCTTCACATTTTGCAGTCCCCAATTTCTCACCTTTTTTTTTGGGTATTAGTGAAGAAGACACCAAACAAAGAGGCAAACCCCAAAACTCACTCACAACGATACAGAAAGCGACAAAGGCAAAAAGGCGTAGTAGTAGAAGAGAGAAAAAGTAAAAGGGTGAAAAATTAAAAAAAAAAAAAAAAAGATCAGATTTTTCTCTTTTGATTGTTTCGTCCTTCGCCCCTTTGCTTGATTGCTTCGAATTGGAATAAGTCTCAAGAATCTCGAGGCGGCCATGGCTGTCTCCTTTCTTCTTTTCTCTTCTTCTTTCCCTCGATATCAAAGGTCTCTTCTTTTTCTCCTTCCTCTCTCTCTTGATGATCGTTCTTATCACTTCTTCAATGCGATTCGATCTGATTTAGGGGTTTTCTCGTTTAATTTTCAATTTTCATTCTTAAATTTTCGAGCTTTTGGGTAATTGAACTGTGTTTCATGGATTTGAGTTCTTGAGCGTTAATTCGATAATCAAGATTTTTGATTGTTATTATAAAGTTTTGATTTTTCTGTCTGTGGTAGTTAGTAACTGAATCATATTTGCATGAATGTGAATGTTTCATCCCCTGTTTCTTTTGTTCTGTTTTTTGATACACATCTTGATCTCGTTGTTGATTCTTATTAATAATGGTCTCTGGTGTCATTTTGGAAGGTCGTTGAGAAGCTATGAAGAACAAGGAGATTACTAGTAGTAGGTCTGAGAAGTTGCATTTGCGCAAACTAAGACAAAGTCTGAGGAAGATCAGAATGAAGTGTTTGTGTTCCGGTGAACAAATGAGACTTAGAGAGGATGAAGACAAGAAATCTGAGTTATCTAACAATGGGAACTCAGGTTTATCTGTTGCGGAGAGCGAGACTGCTAAGAAGCTAGATAATGGGAACATCGAAGAAGCTGAGTTATCTCTGCGTGAGACAAGTTCCTTGAACTATGAGGTTCGAACGTTTTCTTTTGATCACTCATGAGCTTTTTGTTGATCCAAACAAGCTGAGTCATGTTGTTAATTGTGTTGTTGTTTTTTTGTTGTTTTAAGGAGGCGAGAGCACTTTTGGGAAGAATTGAGTATCAGAAAGGGAATATAGAAGCGGCATTGCGAGTCTTTGAAGGGATAGATATCAATGGGATTACTGTAAAGATGAAAACTGCTCTAACCGTAAGAGAAGAACGAAAACATAGAAGACGGTCTAAAGGCGGCTTTGCTGCTACTCCTCCTCCGCCTTCCATGTCTAAACATGCTGTTAGTTTGATTTTCGAAGCCATTTATCTCAAAGCAAAATCTCTCCAGCGTCTTGGAAGGTTCCAAGGTAGTAACCAATCTTTTCTTTTGATTCCATCCTTATTTTTGTTTGTTATTTCTTGGCTAAACTGAAACACCCGGTGCTTCTTCTTGCAGAGGCTGCACAGTCTTGCAGAGTTATTCTTGATATAGTTGAGGCTTCTTTATCGGAAGGAGGTTCAGAAAATGTGACTGGCGATATTAAGTTGCAGGAGACGTTGATGAAAGCGGTAGAGCTGCTTCCTGAATTGTGGAAGCTTGCTGATTCACCGCGTGATGCTATCTTGTCGTATAGAAGAGCGCTTCTTAATCACTGGAAAATAGATCCAGAAACCACTGCGAGAATTCAGAAAGAGTATGCTGTGTTTCTCCTCTATTCAGGGGAAGAAGCAGTGCCGCCTAACCTGCGTTCCCAGACTGAGGGCTCATTCATTCCGAGGAACAATGTGGAAGAAGCTATTCTTCTTCTGATGTTACTTCTCATGAAAGTTAATCTGAAAAGAATCTCGTGGGATGCAGCAATCTTGGACCATCTCTCGTTCGCTCTTACAATCGCAGGCGATCTTTCCGCTCTTGCTAAGCAACTGGAAGAGCTTAGCCCCGAGATCATGGATCAGAGGGAACTTTATCATACATTGTCTCTGTGTTACCAAGGTGCAGGGGAAGGTCTTGTCGCGCTCGGTTTACTGAGGAAGCTGTTTTCGGAACGGGAGGATCCAAACAGGATTTCAGGTTTGCTGATGGCTTCCAAGATATGCGGTGAGAGAGCTGGTCTCGCTGAGGAAGGGTTAGACTACGCCCGCAGAGCGATCGAAAACTTGGGGAACGAGTGCAGTCAGTTAGATGGAGCAGCACGTTTCGTGTTAGGGATTACGCTCACTGAAAGCTCGAGAATGGCGGTTACTGAGACAGAGCGGATAGCTAGGCAGTCTGAGGGTATTCAGGCACTAGCATCTGCGGATATGACAAACCCGAGAGTTGTGTACCGTCTTGCGTTAGAGAATGCAGAGCAGAGGAAGCTTGATTCTGCGTTAGCGTATGCTAAACATGCGTTGAAACTTGGAGCAGAGTCTGATCTTGAAGTATGGTTGCTTTTGGCTCGGGTTTTATCCGCGCAGAAGCGGTTTTCAGACGCGGAGACCATCGTGGATGCTGCGCTTAACGAGACAGGGAAATGGGAACAGGGAAGCTGTTGCGTTTGAAGGCAAAGCTTCGTTTAGCTAAAGGAGAAGTGAAGGATGCAATTAAGACTTACACTCAACTTCTCGCACTCCTTCAGGTTCAGAGCAAAAGCTTCAATTCTGCAAAGAAGCTGCCAAAGGTAACTTTCCAGTTCTCCCCCAAAACTCTTCAGCAGTTCAGAATAAACCCTGAGACAGGTTTATTCATTGCAGGGACATATAGAAGAATTGAGGAGTCTGGAGCTTGGGACGTGGCATGATCTGGCTCATATCTACATCAACCTCTCACAATGGCGTGACGCAGAGTCATGTCTCTCGAAATCAAGACTCATCGCGCCTTACTCTCCTGTTCGATACCACACCGAAGGTATCGCCATCTTCCCAAATGAGATTTAGAAACAACTATTTGAAACACATCAAGACGGTATTGTTGATAACTTGTTCATCATACCACTTGGCAGGTGTATTGTACAAGAGGCAAGGGCAAATAGAAGAAGCAATGGAGGCGTTCACAACCGCTCTAGACATTGATCCGATGCATGTCCCAAGCTTAATATCGAAGGCTGAGATCCTATTGGAGCTTGGGAACCGATCAAGCATAGCGGTTGTAAGAAGCTTTCTAATGGAGGCTCTTAGGATTGATAGGCTTAACCACTCGGCTTGGTACAATCTTGGAAAGATGTTTAAAGCCGAAGGATCCGTCTCGTCAATGCAAGAAGCTGTGGATTGTTTTCAAGCTGCTGTTACACTGGAGGAAACAATGCCAGTGGAGTCATTCAGATGATTTTGCCGTCTCAAATCATATTTTTTTTGTATTTTGGTTATGATTTCTCCTTTTCTGATTTTTTTTGTGTTTGTTTTTTAATAGATAAATAGAAGATATAAGAAAGATGTATGTGTGGTATCATTTGATGTCAAGTTTATAAACATTATGTAATACACAGTTAAACAAAGATTAATATAGGATTGGTGAGTTTAATCTTGTAACCCAGGTTTTTATAAAAGAGTGGAGGAAAACTCCAAGGTTTTAATATTCTAGAAAAGATTAACATAAGAATCTGTATCGGTAAAACTAATGATGACTTGAGCATTTAGATTAACATTCGAATGTTGAAGATTCTCCCAAACTAAATCTTTACTTTATTTTAGTTTCTTCCTTGGGGATCTGTTGTTTGTCTACACAGCTGAGTTGAGAGAGTCTTCCATCAGAAAAATAGTCCAAACAGTAGAGAGAGAAGTCCTGAAGAACCTCATGACCAAGAGCTCTCTCGCTGTTAAACGCTGAATTTGTCCAGCAAGAGAGATTCTTTCAATTGTCGGTTTTGGGGCGTTTTGCCTGTGGAGCTTCTGGCTCCTCACAAACCCTGGTTTCTTCTGCTGCAAGCTCTTTTGAATCAGCAGTTTTCTTGTCTTCTTGTTCAGATTTGGCTGCAGAATCTGATGTTGAGGCTGTCCCTTTGGTAAGACCGGAGTTTTGCTTCTCGAACATCATTTGCAGGTACTTGCCTTGTTCTTCTATCCGGAGTTGCAGGTTTCTTTGAATCTGCAGACACAGGAGAAGAACACATTCTTTTTATCCAAACTCAGAATACTTAGAATCAGGTTTCACATTTTTACTCTTTTTCAGCTACCATCCAAACACTATCAAAAGCTCACAAACACAGGCATATAAACCAGTGCTGGTAATGCACTTGGCTTTAACATACCTCGAGCTGCTCATGGAGTTGCTTCTGTACTTCCATCTGAAGTCGCAGAGCCTCTGTAATACCTATCCCACTGCAGTATAAGTATGTACCAGGTGAGTATCTGTTAATAATGGTGTAGCACTTGCGATGTCACCAGAAATAATAAACCTTACCCTTTCAAATCAAGAGATGTTATATGTTCAAGCGGTGTCAACTTCTTCTCTGGTGAACCTGTGATGATCAAAGAAACTTTAAATTTTAAACTGATTTCTACAGAATAAATCATCAAGGAAGATGGGAATGAGTTCAGTATCTACCAGTTTCTGATGGCTCTGGCCGATATCTAGCTGTCCTATATTTCTGAAAACAACAATATCTTGTATTAGAAGACAAATTCTATACATGTAGCAGCATGAGTAGGGAGGAAAATATTAGTAAGAACCTGCAAATGGCTTTTAACATGATATATAGTCAAGCCTTCAACTTTCATTATCTTCAGTACACCTTTAGGAGTAGCTCCTGCGTAAAAAATATGAGTTAACCAGAAGAAACAAAGAGTTAACCAATACAAAGTCTACGTGAAAGCAAAGAAAAAAAAATGCTCACTTTCACTGCCACCAAGACTGTTGACAGCCTCAACAAAAGCCTCGTGAAGCTCTGGAGTCCAACGCATACGAGCCTTGCCTGTTCCGTTATTGCTATTTGAAGATGTTGTGCTAACAGGTCGTAACTCCACGGATGGAGAAGGTTGCTGCTGAACAACCTGAGGCTGCGGAATTTGCAGAGATTTCTGGTCCTGAAACTTCAAAACAAGATGAGAACACGGATATCAAATAGAAAAAGTAAAGACTTGGTGGAACAAGAAGTTTTTAAACAACCTTTGAATCTGAATTGGAACTAGTTTCAAGCAAGAGATCATTCCAGTTAGTAGACAACAATGGATCTTCATCAGTGATCAAGTGGTCAGCCCAATCATGCCAATCACTTCGTTTTTGAATGTCATCAAACGCAGCACCAATGCCACCATCCTCAACATGACTGCTGTTTTGAATCGCCGCGTGGGTTTCAGGAAAATCAAGAAACTCTCCTGGCAGTGAATCATGATGACACCAAGAACTATCGTTGCTCAATGTCTGCACAGTCGCAGCATTACTGCTGCTGTTTCCAGTGTAGTGTTGTTGTTTCTCATGAGACACCATGGATGAGTAATGGAGATTAGTAGAGAAACCAGATGAAGACGAAGAAGAACAGATATGTCCAACAGCTCCACCGTTACTTGAAGAAAGCAAATGGTAGGTTTGTCCTAAAGGTCTCGACATTATCTGAGCGTTGTTGTTTTCTGATCTCATAAAAACATCTTCTGCTACTGAAGGCTTTGGTGTAGATGTTGGAATAGACGAAGTGCGAGCGAGGTTATTACTACTGAGGTCTCTCGAACCTGATCTCTGAACCGGACGAGCCTCCATTGTTGTCCTGCAACAACAAAAACAAAACATAAGTTTCCAAGTTGACTATTAAAGCTTCTACGAATCTGTAACGAAAAAAGTGGTTGAACTATAGAAAACAAAACCTTGCTAATATACGTAAATGAAGATACTAGAGGGTGCAACCCAAGTCGAATCATCAACTCTAGCATCTGAGACACAGCAGAAATACAGATACATAGGTGTGAGAGAGAGAGAGAGAGAGAAATCAAACACCTTTTCTTGAACAAAATACAAACCAAAGCACATCAGAGCACGCAAAACCTCAGTGAACACAGATACGATCTCTCTAGGAAATAGAGACAGAAGAACGAAACAGAGCATAAGACTGAAGCTCGTGAGAGAGCATATATGATTTTTTTTTCTCATAAAAGTCGTAGTTTTTGTGTTGTTATTTCCACGAAATGTAGCGTTAGAAGAAGGACTCGACCAAGAGAGAACGAAGAAGACACATACTTTAAAAAAAACAAAAGCTATTATAATGAAAGAAAACACAAGCATCGAGAATCAAACGACAAAGCAAAACACATTATCCAACCAAACACCAAATTCGCTCGAAAAAAAACAAACACCTAAAATCGAATCCGAATCCACCAATCATAAAACAAAAGAAAGCAAATTATACTCGAAAGATATGAAATTCAGAACCAAAATAAACGAAAATTCTCACCTAGAGATTCATTTGAGGACGTATGAGCAGAGCAGAGAGACGAATCGAATCCGAGAAATAAAATGATTATAAAACAAAATAAAAATCCCTCCTTTTGAGAGAAATCGGAGGAATCAATCTTGTCCGCAAGAGCCAAAGTTGACGGCGATGATTTTTTTTTTTTTTTTTTTTCTTCCTTCTCTCTTTGTTTGTAAAAATTTGCCTCGACGAACGAACGAACGAACGAACGAGGTGGTGGTGGCTGTCTTAACAAAAGGGATGATGGATCAGCCGTCGTTTCTTCACGCGCGGTGTAACTACGCGTGAATATTACTCTCTTGTCGGAACCTACGTGGTAGTTGTTTATTGGAATCATTGTAACTGGGCTTTGTCTTTTTCGTTTTTTTTTATTTTATTTTCATCTTTTAAGTTTCTCTGCTCCTTTCACTCTCTTATAAAGCCCACTTACGGCCCAAATTTGCTTAAAATCACAGCTTAGAGAATTTATACACTAGATTGAATTGAACTAACAGGTAAAATATGCGTTCTTTTTGAAAAAGAAGAGAACTAATCGACAAAAAAAAAAAAAAAAAAAGCTGTATCATTAATTAATTATATTACCTTACGTTACATATGGTAGCGTGTAAGAACGTGCGAGCCCGGGAAATATAATATGCGTATCACGTATGCAAGTAGAAAAGGAAAGAGACAATATGAATGTGGAGGAAGAAGATGGCGAACCGCTCAGCCCTATGGCTCGTGTGTTCCAATCGCCGGGCAACGACTGTTGCATCCTCACCATGATCGGTTGCAAAACTAAGATCAATGCTGATGTTTTACAACATGCCTTGAAGCTCAATGTTTCTAAGCATCCTCGTTTCTCTTGCAGATTGGTAAGAACGCATATATATTATAATTAGACCACTTTTTTTTTTTTTTTTTGTGTTTAGTCGATCTAATATATGACTTAACTAGTTTAGTGGTTAATTAATCTCCAATTTCACAGTCTAGTGATGGTGCATGTTGGATTAAGACTCAAGTCAATGTTGAAAATCATGTATTTGAACCTGATATAGACCCCCAGGAGATCGGCGACAATGGGGAAGGTTATGTTGAAGACTATGTTTCACGTCTAACAATGCTTCCTCTCGATAAATCAAGACCTTTATGGGACATGCACATCCTCAACGTCAAAACGCTTGATGCCGAAGCGGTCTGTGTAATAAGATCTCACCATTCATTGGGAGATGGAACATCCCTCATGTCTCTGCTAGTTGCGTGTACTCAGAATACATCACACCGAGATACAATTCCTACTATTCCTGTTCTTAAACGGACGGTGCATAAAGATATAGACGTCCCATGGTTCTTAAGGTTGGTACTACTGATTTTTTCGTCAGTGAGATTGATTTGCAATACTCTCGGGGATCTTTTGCTTCTCTTGGCTACAGCTTTGTTCTTGAAGGATACAAAGACGCCTCTAAAAGGTGATATGGGCGTCAAAAATAATCAGAAGATGTTTTGTCACAGAATTGTCTCGTTAGATGACATAAAACTTATAAAGAAAGTTATGAACATGGTATGTTACGTTTTGGGTTGATTTCTTGAAGCTAATCAATAAGTATTTTTCTAGATTTTTTTCTCTTTAATTTGCGTCAACTTGGGTTTGTTTCTAGACTATCAATGATGTTCTACTTGGAGTTACACAAGCCGCTCTCTCGCGTTATCTAAGCGATTTTCCTGGAAAAATACGACTTACCGCAGGAGTTTTTGTAAACCTAAGGTCAAATGTTGGAATCCAGGTTAGAAACCTACACAACTAGATTTAACGTACTAACCACATCTGTCTAAATATATAGAAAGGAAAGCATAAATTGTGACACACATGAATGAAGCCATTGGCAGATATGATGGCCAAGGATTCAAAATGCAGATGGGGCAACTACTTCAGCTCTATTAACTTGCCCATCTCGCTCGGTTTAGAGACCGATCCACTGTTGTATCTATCAAAGGCTCAATCAGCTATGGATCAGAAAAACACTCACTTCAAGCTGCTTTGGCATATTCGATGACAGAATATATCTTCAATATTTTCGGAACTAAGGTATATGATCTGATTAAACGAGTTCCAGATTGTTGTTATTCTCACGCTTATGAACTTAAAAATGAGACTCTTGTCATTGTAGGTAGGTGGAATATTTCTAGAACGAATTGTTTCGAACACGACCACATTCATTTCAAACATGATTGGTCCCAAGGAAGAAATCAGTTTCCTTGGCCACCCCATTGCTTACATCGCTCCAAGTGTCTATGGACACGCTCATGTACGTGTACAAGAAGGGGAATTTGAAACTAAATCTGCTTCTTTATCATTAGTAACCTCCTTCTCTTTTATCTTCTCATATGATCATGATTCTGTTTTTGTATAGGCACTGACAATACATTTTCTAAGTTATGCGGAAAAGATGGTAATCTCGCTAGGAGTTGATCCTACCGTCATTCCAAATCCTCACAAGCTTTGTGATGAAATGGAGGATTCTCTCCAAGCTATCAAAGCCACTATTTCAGAAAGAGGGTTACTCTAATTCGTGTTACCAGTATGGCAGTATAGTAGTATGCACAAACATGCAGAAATTATATGAAATTTTTACGGAAAAAAAAAAAAAAAAAAGAATATTTGGTGGAAGCTACTATTTTTTATTTATTTTACTTTTACCTTTTTAGTGTCAAATATTGCAACATATGCATGTTGCTATGGTGGTCTCGGCTTTAAGTTCTAGACTTGATTCTACCATATGCATACATTTGTGTTGACAACTTTTCTCTAATTTATCTTTTTGTGTTCATATATCATTATTTTCTTTGTTTTTGGGGGTGCTTCGGTGCTCTGTTTTGTCATATACGTTAAACTTCACATCAGTTTTACAACATGAGCATGTTCGGATATCTTGTTTAAGATTCTCGTTGGTTCGTGTTGATTTACTTATCAGAATGTAATTTACTAATTGTAGAGAATAAATGTTCTGCTTGATAATCAAAGTGAGACAAAGTAATGAAATTTAGTTAACGAATTATTGTAGATTTATTATTAGAAAGCACAATAATTAATACGAAACAGGTTTTACATTATCATGTACTAGGATAGATTGCGCAAAAAAAAAAAAATCACCGCTAAAGAGATTTATCGCCATCGAAAGCAAAAACCCTAAAAAGTGAAATCGAGAACGAGAGAGAAATCAAAGATGATGATGAGGAAGTGGAGCTCAACGATTGCAAAGAATTATAGCAGTAAGAGATCTTCCAAGTCACGGGAGCTTTCAACTTCACTCTCTCATCAGGATGAGACTTTGTCTTTCTTTGGTGTTTTTCTAGTGTCGAGTTTCACAGGATTCATGGGCTACATCGTAATTGATATGGTTAACTCTAAAATAATCCATAGAAGGTTTAAGAAACGTGCGGAAGAGAACCTTCGCCTCTATAAGCTCCTCGGTGAAACACGGGAGAAGTGGAACAAGACAAGACAGGAGGTGTTGGAAAAGAATAGGAAACCTTGATGTGTGTAGCAATTGAAATTGCCAATAATGTCTATGCTTTGATTTATTTAATACAGAACACACAAATCCTACTACTAATTATATCTGCACCAAATATGGAAATTGCCAATATGATAGGTTTCCGTAGTGAATGTTGTGATATATTGTGTCATTGAAAAGCACCTGCCAATAATGTCAGTAGTGAATTAAGGCTAGATTAGTATATATGTAAACCATGAAATCAAGGCTATGATTAGTATATATGTAATCAAACCGGTATTATAATGAAGATAATTAGTTATGATTAAGAACTTTTTAATAAGAAGCATTAAGGTAAAATATCATGATTAGATACCAAAAGAGTTTAAAACTCCTAAAATATATATACCAATCAAACCTTAAGTTGTCACAATGACTGCTTTGTAAGAGAAAGATTATAGAATTATAGTGAAATGGCTGCTTACTGTATCTTGATGGACAACTCCAATGGAGCTTCAAAGACTCTCTAGTCTCACTTACCTTTTATATCTTGACGTTTTGCTTCCAAAATATCATAAATGAAACACATGAACCCTTAAATCCAATTAAAACACGAACTCACCTTTAAGCGATTAACAAATTTGTTAACGAAGTTGTTCTTAAAGCGATTGACTAATTTATCAACACAGCTTTGAAATCAGAAACGTGAAATAGAATACGAACTCATCTTTATGTTTTGTTTATTCAATCGATTTCTAATTTTATAGAGTCATCTGCTAGACTGTTACTTTTAGATTTTTGATTAATTTATTTATTTATTCTAGTTTCTCTTTTTTTTTTTTTTCTGAGTAATTGATTGATTCTAGTTTTACATACGTAGAACTCCTTGTGTGATTAAATCGCAAGTTGTCTAGTAATCTCATAATAATATTTTTGGTCTAATTACCGAATATTTGGATGGATTCTATCTCGCTGGAAGCAGCACTTGAAAGAGTCAGAGAGAGAGAGAGAGTAGGATGAAGCTCAAGATTCAAGAAGATCAATTTGGCAACTACATTGTCACTGCACTGTTTTTTCTTCCCCAACCAGCCTGAGAGTTAATTTTAAAGACATGATTAAAGCATATCCTTTATTCTTATATCTTGAAGGAAGCATCCAGTTTTGCTTCGATGCGCTCAAGCTGCATGATTTTAAGTTTATTAATTTCGAGCACCAGTTTATCTATAATTAATTATATTAAAAAAGAATGAGAGCTGATTACATTACCGTGATTCGTCGATCATAGACGCTTTCATGTAATGAAAGAGTGTTCATATCAATCTTTTATCCAAGCATATACGCCTCTTCAACAACCGTATTCTTAACATCGTCTGACATATCCTTCATATCTTTCTTAACGTCTGAGCCTACCCCATCTATGCAAAGGACAAACATATCTATACTAGTATTTTTGCAGCAGTTTTTGCTCAAAAATATTTTTTGGCAGTTTTTGCTCAAAAATATTTTTTGGAAAGTTTTTACATTTAATGTATTAACTTTAATATTAGTTACCAAAAATTTCAAAATTAATTATAGGTAAGATTTAAAAAAATAAGGAAATCTTTCTACCTCATTCAAACATAAATATATGATTCCTTTTCATTTTTATTTGAATTTATATTAAAATTATTTTGAATTATTTTTATTTTTTTGGTCAAACATTTTTTTTTGAATTATTCTATAATGCATTTAGTTAATAAAAATTGTGATTTTTTACTGCATATGATGTAATAAAATTTTTTTGAAAACGGACATATATTACTCAATAGATGAATAAAAAATACGTATCAAATATCACATCGCCTAAAAAAATTGGGCAATAATTCAAGTCATCTATAAAAGAGACCAAAATGATTCATAATACAATTGAGTAGAAAGCTTGATTTATCAGGTATTCAAACTTAAAATTTTTATTTTGGTTTCATCTGGTTCTTTATTTTAAAGATTTTTAAAAAATTAAATATTATAAATATTTAAAACTTTTTAAAAGTTAAGTATTAATATTTTATAAAAAGTATAACTATTATAAATATTTATATTTTTAGAAAGTTAAAATTATAAAATGTTATTTAATATTTCAACGTTTATGAAGTTTTGAAGTTTAAAATTATTAATATTTCAACTTTTAAAAAGTTAGAAGACCTTTAAAATATTAATAATATATTTAAACTTTTACGAAACTTCAAATATGAAATACTCAACCATTTTAAGAATTTCAAGTATTATAAATATTTAAGCTTTATAAGAAGCGTCAGTCATAAACGTAAATGGTTACAACCTTAATAAATAACATATCAACTCAATCTAATATTTATAATACAAAACAATAAATATTAAAAATTAAGATTATATAGTGCAAATTAAAATATCTCGGTAATGAGTTATATAGTGGGATGAGTTTTGTCGATATTTATATAAATTTAAAATATCATTAATTTGGTGTTAAACGGATAAAACATCATTTCATTATTTTATTACTCTTATTGGTATCCGAGAATAGACATATCTAATTAAATTAATTAATAAATATTATGTAAAAAATAAATTATATTACAATATTATATGGTTTAAACTTTAAACCATAAAATTAACAATTATTATATAATTATAACATATTTAACCAAAAAATACACTTTATAATTTAAATGTTTTGGTTATAAATAATTTGTCCCGCGGTGTACCGCGGGTCCTAATCTAGTGTAGTTAATAATAGGACGAACATATGTAGTTATTTTATGAGTCAAAATAATAAAAACTACCTGCCATCTACGCCACAAACCATATCCAATGGCAAAAACTAAAGCAACCAATCCAATGAAAAAGAGTTTAACAAACACTAATGGTGGCCTTTAATTTATGGCCTTTAATCTAATATAATCAAATGGTGGGATGTTTTCCGTAAGTAATTTGATAATTGCTTACTCATTTATTTCTCATTAGATCTTACCAATTCTTTTTCCGTAAAAGTATAATTCATTTCGTTTTCCATAAAATTATTCAATCCCTAATTACTCTCTTTTTAGCACAAATTTTTAGTCACTATTATTTAATTTCAGTCATTAGGTTCCGATGAAGAATTATGTTATTTTTATATATTTATCCAAATTTAAATTGAATAATTAATTTTTTTTTACAGGTTATCATGTTTGTTATTCACATTTATACTACAAAAAAAATTACGTGAAAATGTTTGAAAAATTAATTTATTCATCAGAGTGTTTATGTATGTCTTTCCTACTCTCCATGCACGGTCCGACAATTTAGGATGTCATACGTCAATATTTTTTTAAAATCCTTTTTATTGTTGTAAATAAAATTATAAAAATAGTAATATAAAATATTATTTTCATTATTTCCATATTGTAGTTCGTTTTGCTTGCTCATATTTTTCTTTGTCTTTTCAGTATTTTCATGTTCATTTAAACATTTATATAAAAATAAATATCATATTGCCTAATAACTCATTATTGTTTTCAAACTTTTTGAATATGGAAAGTTTTTTGTTAGAGTTTCAAATTTGTTTTTTTTCTAAATTAAATGTTACTTTAAATCTCAGTAACAACAACTCTAATTAACATTAATCTAATGCTCATTCACCAACAATTCAAACGATAAAATAGGTTTTTATATAAAGCTAATAAAATTTCATCCGTAAGTTAGATATATCTACATTAATAATATACTGTTTTCTTATATAAAACTTGAACTTCTAATCTTTTCGAACTTATAAAAAAAATCTAATAATAAATGAACTCATAATTTATTTTATCCTACATAAAAGACCTAAAACTTTTGGCCTAAAATATGCACTAGAAAAATTGATGCCCTAATCGTTGGCTTCACTTGCTTGGCCTATGGGTCGGGCCTTGAACCATGTTTTATTTTGACTTCAGGTTGTCGTATTTGTTGGTTTTGTTAATATTACTACATCATAAAAAAAAAACTGAACTTTCATGATTTAATATGTTGAACATGTTACGTTTTGTTCCTTTCTTATATTTTAGAATCTCTATTTTTTTTCTTTTGGGCATTCATGTGGTAAACAAGGCTAAAACTTATTCGTATGGGATGATGCATATGAGTCTCTCCATTGTAAATTTAGTTTCTTATTAGTCTTCATCTTTAAGAAAAAACGTATTTTAAACTATTATAAAAAAGGAAAATTGTATGTTATTATCATATGCTTAAAAAATCATGTTGTTAAGCTTGTGATGTCTTTTTATCTCATGGTATGATATAAGTTGCATTTTTCTATACTATATATGATTAATTTGACTTCTATAGTTTTGAGTAGTATATGCTAATTGTATATTGGTATCATATATTTTTAGGAATCTTAGTATCAAATAGCACATTTTCAAAAAACCCATTTTTCCATGTCACTTTTCAATAATATCCCTTTATGTTGTTAATTTTCAAAAATACCCATTTTCTCTGTATAAAATGACTAAATTCTAAATTCTAAACTCCAAATACTAAACCCTACTCCATCAAAGCTATATCCTAAATGTAAAATAGAGAACCTAAACCTAATAAAAAATTTTAAAATTAATTTAACATATTGTGCACTGTGTAAAAGAGGTCAAAAATGAAAATGTTCTAAAAAGGATATTTTTGAAAAAGAGTATCTTAAAAATGGTATTTCTAACAAATTCTCATATTAGAAAGAAGTTCCTAAATTTCTCTACATTAAAACAATAATGTTATATGATGAGAAACTCAACGGGTCTCTCACCAATGCAAATGCTCTAATATGTAAAAGTCTAAGCGAATAAAAACCGTAAACACTGTACTATGAAATCAAAAATTTATCCATATGTTGAAATACTCTAATACTATATATAAAAGGAAAACTCATGTAACATTAAACAAATGAACAAAAAAAATAATAATATGATCAGTATATTTTTAAAATCACAAAAATAACCATTGCTGAGTAAACAAATTAAAACTAATAATCTCTAAATTACTAAAATTGAACAACAATATAAGTTAAACCCGTGCGTAGCACGGGATAACTTCTAGTATATATATATGTTGATATAACAATATATGTGTCTCCTAAAACCCATATCTATAAACAATTGTTGTGTTGTATTTTCAAACTATAATAATAGAAAATACTTTATAACAAATCATAAAAATAGCTAAAAAATTTAAAAGTTTTCAATTTCTAAATATACTTCATTTTGATAGTTTGATAAACTATTAAAATACGATAATTGATATTATTATTCATAAATTTAAATGTATGTACGTAATGTGTATAAGTAAATTTGTCTATAGAATTTATTGTCAATAATGTTTTCTAAATATTACAAATTCAATTCTAAAACTACAAAACTTACAAAATCCAAAAGTCTAATTTTATTTTACTAAAATTACCTCTATTCAAAAGTTTTATAATTTTAAGTAATTAAAAATATATCTATAAATTTATAATTATTAAATTAGTATCATTATAAATGTTATGCATATCCGTTTATTATGGGGTTTGGAGTTAGCCCATTAGCAATGGCCGAGCGTTTGCGTTTGTTAGAGCAGTAATCCCCTGTTTCGCATGTTCGGTACTAGCTAGTACCTACAAGGGATCCGCTAAACCGTCTCTTTTCTCTTCATCTCTCTCTCTCCTTCCATACTATGAACCGTAGGTTCTTTATCTTTTTTTCTTCAAAAACGTCGCCGGCGAACTAGGTTTTTATGAGAAAGTTTGGGGTTAGTCCATTAGCTATTGCCTAGCTTTGTTAGAACCTCTATAAATTAATATTCGAAAAATTAATAATTTCTATAAATTAATAAATTTCTCCAGTACCAAGTTGAGACTAGTGTAATTTTGGACACAATTCAATATTATAATAAGATAATAACTTTTTTGAAAATCTTTTATTAATATATTGTCCCATCAATAGTATAAATTAATAATTATAGAAAATTATCTAAATATATGTATATATATACACATTAATTTTATTAGAGTTCATTTAAGTTTTTTTAACTATATAAACATCTTTGAGCATTATCTTCAAAACATGATAATTGTTATTTTCTTTGTAATTACCTTTATAAAAATATTATGTATAACAATTAAATCTAATTTTAAATTCTTTACCAAATTAGGAAAGTCTCTCTATAAATTTATCGATCAATTAAAACATCTATAAATTAATATATTTTCATGGTCCAAATATTATTAATTTATAAAGGTTTTACTGTATTTCCATCAGGTGTTTCTTATTAGAAGTATAAAAAAAAACTATAATTCGTTATTTTGTTAAAAAAAATTGTTGATTTTTTTGAGTTTTGTGATTGGACTATAAAAAGAAATAAATTTAAAATGTATAAAACCAATCATATATATAAAAGTAGAGTTTTAGTCTCTCCTTATTGGTCCACTTGGCAATGCAATTTTAACCAAAAAAAATTTATATTAAAACACAAATTTAAAAAAAATTAATTTACACATTTAACTCATAGAAATCTTTATAGCTTCTCTCTATAAATTATGCATTAACTTTATTTCTCCACTAAGTTGAATTAATCAATTGTATTAAAACAAAACAATAAATTAGAATTGTAACTCTCATTTTTCTAAATGTAATTTTTCATTATTTCTCTTCCTATAAATACTCATTATCTTATTCTCTTAGTCTATCACTTTTTCATTCTCTCATCTTCTTCCACTACTCTCAAATCTCTTTTTTGTTTTGTTTTGTATTTTTTTGTTATTGTTGTTGTATGGGTTATAAAAAATCAAATCAAATATCATTGTAAAAGCTTAGTTTTAGAGTTTGTATGATATGTATATCTTATATATTTATTTTATTATTTTAAAATGTTTATCTCTATTTTCTATTTTATATTAACATCTTATAAGTCATTATTTTCATACTTCCTTACAATATTCACCACACAATAAGATCATAAAGTTGAAATGATCCATATGTAATTATCTATTATGTCTCTGGTTATCTCACATATTCATGTATCATTTTTAATAATTTATAAATATCAATATAATATTTAAAGATCAATATAATTATCCATTTATCCATTTATAAAGACTATTTTATTTTGTGATCCAATTGATAAATCTGCCGAGATCAATATAATATATATATATATATATATATTTATGATTTGAGGTTTTTGAAAACAAAAAGAACATAATTAAACAATTGATTTTTTGTGTCTTTAATCAAAATAAAAAATGATCCAAAAAACAAAACATATTCAACTGGAACTTAAATATAAAAATAAAATATAATTTTAAAAATATCATTTCACTAAATTCTCTAAAGGTGAAACCATTAGTATGAAATCTAGCACTATGAATTAAATTGATGAGTGAAAACCAAAAAAATACTCCCTCTGTATCACAATAGATGATGTTTTAAGATTTTTACATGAATCAAGAATAACATTTAATGTATAGCAATAAGTGTATTATTTGTTTATAATAACATAATTATATAATTATTAAGCAATAATATTTCATCAAAATTTTAAATTCTCATTTAATGATTCTTAAAATTTGCAATTTTTATCATTAATTGATTAAAGTATACAGAAAATCATCATTTCTGATACAAAATAAAATCCTACAACATTATCTATTCTGATATAGAGGGAGTATAAGTTATCCTTGGGATTTAAAAAATTATTGAGATTGAAGAATTCATATAACTTTATAAGAAAACTAATTTAGTTTGTCACTTAAAAAGTAATATTTTTTATTTTGAAATATTATGTGTAAGTGTTGAGTTTATATCAACAAACAACCAAATCATGTGAATTTTGATTCAGCCACTTGGTATTCCTTTTGTTTTAGGTTATAAAAAAATTAAAATATTTATTTTTAATTAAAGACATGTATCTCCATTTAACTCAAATGTAACTCCTATCTAATAATTGTACATTAATTCATTCCTCCTACTAACTTATTATCTTTCAAGAGAAATTATTTTTGGTTAAATTTTAATATTTTTTATTTATTTTGGTTGGCTAAACTTATATTCATATTTTGGTTGGCTAAATTAATATATTTCTCATGTAAAATTATTGTTTATAATATATTTCTCATTTCAAAGTTTAAAGCAATATATCATATATATAAAAGTAAGGTTTTGGTCTCTCCTTATTGGTTGATTTTCATTTAATGTTTTCTAATTTTTTATTTTATTTTTTTATTTGCTTTCTAATTGCTTTAAACAATATTTAAGATCCAATAAACACAATACACTTAACTCACATATTAAAATAAAATTATAACTGAAAATAAAATAAATTATGCATTAATCATATTCTACCACTCAATTTTATTCAATCACAATAAATTACTATTGTAACTCCATAGTTCTAAATGTAACTTCCATCATTTCTTATCATATAAATAAGCATTCTCTCAATCTATCATTCTCTCATATTGACAATATTTTACTATCTCATTTTCACATTCTCTCATTCTCTTCTACAATACCTCAAATCATTTTTCGTTTTTTTTTGTTATTTTTGAATTCTTATTTTTGTTGTATGGATTGTAAAAAAAGTTGAAATATCATTGTAAATTGTTAATGCTAAATTTTAATTTTAGAGACTACATGATATATATTTTTATATTATTCTTATTTTAAAAGATTTATCTTAATCTAATTTGGATTATTATCTTATAAGTAATCATTCTCTCTTCCTCTCCACCAATATCAAATGTTGTTATATCTCATATGTATTGTAAGAGTTTGATTATATATTTTAATTTAGAAAGTATTATATATATATATATATATATATATATATATATATTACATTGTTCTATTTTTAAAGATTCATCTTCATTATCTAATTTGGATTACCATCTTATAGTAAACATTCTCTCCTCCTCTCCTACCAATATCAAATGTTGTTATATCTCATATGTATTGTAACTTGTAAGAGTTTGATTCTATATTTTAATGTAGAAAGTATTATTATATATATTTAACATTGTATTCAATTTTTATTTTATTTATATAAAAATATATTTCTTTTATCTATACTAGTATTTTTGCAGCAGTTTTTGCTCAAAAATACTTTTTGGAAAGTTTTTGCATTTAATGCATTGAATTTAATAGTAGTTACCAAAACTTCAAAATTAATTATAGGTAAAATTAAAAAATAAGAAAATCTTTCTACCTCATTCAAACATAAATATATGATTCAATTTCATTTTTATTTGAATTTATATTTAAGTTATCTTGAATTATTCTATAATACATTTAGTTAATAAAAATTGTGATTTTCTGCATATGATGTAATTCAAAATTTTAAAAACTGACATATATTACTCAATAGATGAATAAAAAATATGGGTAAAATATCTCATATCGTCAAAAATTGGGCAATGGATTAGGGGTAGGGTTTAGAGTCATACTATAAAAGATACCAAAATGATTTCGAATCAAATCGGTAGAAAGCTTCATTTATCGAACTCAAACTTTAAAAACTTTTATTTTGGTTTATTAACGTCTTTATTTTAAATATTTTTAAAAGGTTAAATATGAAAAGTATTTAAAACTTTAAAAGTTAAATATGATAAATATTATACAGTAGATACACAATAAATATTAAAAATTAAGAATGATATAGTATGAGTTAAAATATATCGGGACGAGGTTATATAGCGGGACAAGTTTTATTGATATTTATATAAATTAAAGAATATCATTAATTCGGTGTTACACGGTAAAACATCATTTCATTATTTTGTTAACTGCTGAATCGGTATCGGAGAATAGACACGTCTAATTAAACTGATTAAATAAATATTATGTAAAATTAATTATATTGCGGTATTATATGATTTATTTAACAATTATTATATAATTATAACATATTTGAATAACAAATACAAAATATAATTTATATATTTTAGTTATAAATAATCTTTCTCGCGGTGTCTGTGGAAGTCCCAATCTAGTATTTCTTATTTTCTAATCTATTCATAGTTATATTCTCCAAGAAAGTCTAGAAATTCTGCACATATGATGACTAACAAAATAATGTAAGGTCAACAACACTTATAGCTCTTTTAACTTTAAGTAAGATTCAATTCAACCCTCTGGTTTACTATTTTGTTGTCTCCACAATTCGGTGTATCTTCCTGATTTCACCAACAACGCTTCGTGTGTCCCTTTCTCCACCACTTTCCCTTTCTCAATTACAATTATCTCATCACATTGCATCGCAGTAGTCAGTCTATGTGCGATGAATACGCAAGTCCTGTTACTCGCTAGCGACCTGATTGTTTTTATTATCTCTGCTTCGGTGTTACTGTCTAGTGCGCTTGTCGCTTCGTCACACAACAAAATCGCAGGTGCTTTCAAAAAGGCACGAGCGAGTGCTACTCTTTGTTTCTCCCCACCACTCAGCATTAGCCCTCTTTCTCCCACTGCGGTCGAATATTTATCCGGGAATCTCATGATCGTATCGTGGATCGCAGCTCGTCGAGCTGCATCGTACACCTCTTCCTCTGTTGCTGAAAGGTTTCCGTAGTGGATGTTGTGATATATTGTGTCATTGAAAAGCACCTGCCAATAATTCAGTAGTGAATTAAGGTTATGATTATACCTTAGCCTATCTTAGTGTAACCATGAAATCAACATGGTATATTCAAATGAAGATGTATAATATTAGTTATGATTAAGCACTTCTAATATTATTACCAATCAAAACCTTAAGTTGTGACACTATATAAAATATGCTAGCATACTTGCATTAAATAAGAAGCATTAAGGGAGTGTAAAATATCATGATTAGATAACAAAGGAGTTTATAACTTTCCTATAATAGATTTACCAATCAAACCTTAGTTGTCACAGTATATAAATATATGCTAGCATACTTGCATTAACTGTTGTGTTAGATAACGATTATGGAGTTATAGCGAAATGGCTACTTACGGTATCTTGAGGGACAACTCCAATGGAGCTTCGAAGACTCTCTAATCTCACTTTCTTTATATCTTGACCATCGATCTTTACATTTCCGGAGTCTGTGTCAAAGAATCTAAATATCATCCTAAGAATCGTCGATTTACCGCTTCCGCTACTACCAACAATGGCGACACTTTTCCCTGCCGGTACCTCAAATGAAATCCCATCTAAGATCTTTCTCTCCGGCAGGTAACTAAACTGTACATTCTCAAAACTAATGCTTCCACCTTTGAGAACAAGAGAAGGGAGCTTTGTGTCTATATCTTTATCTCCGATATCGGATCTCTCCTCTAGCAACTGGAACATGGATTTCATATCCACAAGGCTCTGAACAGTTTCGCGGTAAACACCACCGAGAAAGTAAAGAGGAAGAGACAATTGAAAGAGAAGACCATTCACCATCACCAAATCACCAACTGTCATCGTACCATTCATAATCCCTTGAGAACACAACACCATTGATGTTGACAAAGCTGTACTAAATATCTCTGTCCAAAATCTAGAAACGCAAGACTCTTCTGAGTTCGCAATGCAGCGTCTTCGTACCTTCCAAGTAACTCATCGTACTTTCTCGCTTCGTAGACTTCGTTGTTGAAATACTTAACAGTCTCGTAGTTTACAAGAGAATCAATAGCTCTTGAGCTAGCATCATTATCAGCTTTGTTCATAGCTTTTCTAAACTTGGTTCTCCTCTGCGTCACAACCAATGTGAAAGCTATGTATGATCCAACAGAGAGACAAGTAATGAACGAAAACAGCTCCGAAATTGTATGCTAGTATACCTGAGACCATAGCTATCTCCAAGATCGTGGGAACAACGTTGAAAACCATAGCTGAGAGGATCGTGTTAATCGCTCTGCTACCACGATCGATGATTCTGTTCAACGCACCAGTTTCACGGTTCAGATGGTAACGAAGATCAAGATCGTGTAAATGCGAGAGCACTTTTCTTGACACGGACCGTATCGTGCGGAGAGATACTTTGGAGAAAACAGCAGTACGAAGCTCGTTGAAAGCTGAAGATCCAGATCGAGCAATGCCGTAGCCGATGAGGACTGAAGAAGGAGTAGCGAAAGCAGCAAGTAGGTAAGGGTTTGATTCGGCGATCGAAGATGAAGACGAAGAGAGCAAATCGATAGCTAGTTTGAAGAGGAAAGGAACTTGAACGTTCAAGAACTTAGCTCCCACGAGACACGCTAAAGCAGCTACGACTCTGAATCGTAGCTCTGGGTCATCTTTCATCCATAAGTAGCTCGAAACCGTGCGGATGATCTTCTCAGAGGACGTCGTGTTGATTTGTTTGTGAGATTTAGAGGTGGTTGGATCTTGATTTGGAGTTGGAGTCGAAGCTGAAGTGGAGAAGAACAAATATCGCGCGTTGACCGGAGACGGCGATGGATCGGAGAGGAACGCATTGATAGCTGGTAGTGATCGCCGCGTTGAGTTACGTTTGATGAAACTAGAGAAACTCTGATGTTGACGATGATGATGATGATGATCAGAGCGAAGACGGTGAGAAAGAGAAGCTCGACAGAGGAGGAACCGAGATCCTCTCATCATCGCTTCTTGTCCCGTACGAATCACATATAGTCTGGTCCTAACCGATTCTTTGTTTCTCTGTTCTTGTTCTGTATCAGAGTAGCTCAAGAAGAAGAAGAAAGAAGATGAAGATGTCAAATCGGAAATAACCGGTACCGGTTATTGGTTTGATTAAGATTTAGAAATTAGCTGTATCGGAGTAAACCAGTCCTGGTTCGATAGCCACTGGGGTTGATAAATTGAGAGAATCAGATACTACTACTTTTAGTTACGGTGGTGCACACCGCAGCGAATCTCTCATCGCGGGGGGGAGACCCACATGGACAACTAACACGGACACACACTTTCGAAATTTTCAACTCTCTCAATTAAATTAAAAAAAATTGAACGGTTTAATTGAAAAGTAAAAGAAAGCAACGGTCGGTTATGTCTTCCCTCCAGACGACAAGGGCTTTTATTCGGACACCACTAAAAATAGACAGCTAAACTCCTTTTTTGGCCTTAAATATTCAATTTTAATTACATGATCAAAGATTAGATTGCCACTATGATTAAATTAAAAACTATATAGTACTGATGAAGCTTTAAACCGGGAGAAGTAATCAGCGACCGTCGGATGTGGAAGAGATGGACCAAAGGACGTGGGCACGAGTCCCCCCCTCTCTGTTCACGTGGGTTCCACGTAGCCATCTAATGCTTAAGTATCTGTTTTCTTAGCCGTCCGATTGAATCCTTTGAAGCTGACATGTGAGCCCCACTTCTTATTTTTATTTGATTTAGCTTTTTTATTTATGAGATTCTTTTATTTTGCAGCTAACTTTTTAATGTTTTTATTAATCCCACGGATACAACCGTTTTGATATCATAGTTTGTTTGAAATCTATCCGATCTAATCTATATCAGATTATGGAGTCAATATACCAACTAAAAACATCTGAACATTTAGCACCATTTTTGTACACTTTCAAATCATGTTTGTCATTGGCATGGCACCTAATCATTTTATTGTTCAGAATATTATAAGTAATTTCTTTTGGTAAGGAAATATAACTTATAATATTTTATAAAAATATTATGAGGGTACATTATCAATGATTTTAAATAGCTGAATTTATTAGTTTTATATATATATAAATGACATGATTGCATAACCTCACTATAAAGTATAAACATTCACCAAAATAAATTAATAAAAATAAAAAATTGTCTACCATTTTCAATGATAAAAGAAGATTCTTTAAACACAATGGAATGGGATTAGTCCACATATATATATTTATTTTATTTTAAAGAAATTGTATAAGTGGATATTGTTAAAAGAAGAAAAACAAAAAGAGTTACAAGTAAATATATTCACGGAATAAAGTGAGAAATTTATTTTATTTCTGCCAAACAATATAATTTTCTTTTCTTTTGCATAAAAATTTGATATGAAGAAAAAAAAAAGGGTTAGGGAAGTGAAAAAGAGACAAAACCCACCCGTCGTGTCTTCTTGTTCATCCTTTGTTTCCCTTTTTATTTCTTTCTCACTGTGTTCTGCCTTACTTAAAGTCTCAAACTTTGCTTCAAATTCAACCCATCTCTTCTTCCCCCTTCCCTTCACAATCTAAATCTCCAACCACTAATTGATTGATTTAATCTCTCTGTTACAGTTTTTCTCAGCTTTTCTGAGTTTGGAATTCAAATGGAAGCCGGTTGCGTGAGTGGATCAGCTTCGGCTTTATCAAACGATGAAAATCTCGTCGTTTCTTGTGAGGATTCTTCTTCCCCTGTAGGGAATGAGCAGCTCGAGCTAGGCAGTGCCGTGCCAATGATTCTAGAGGCTTGGGGCAAAATTTTGTAATGTAAAATTTTAGAAAACTTAACTAACAATATATCATCTAAAATTTGTGTTAAAATAAAAATTGATATGAGTTTTTAATCAAATACTAAGAATTATAAAAGATGATAACAAAAGATTAATGATAATGATGATAAAGTTCAAATTTGTAGTTAAATCCACTTAAACATTGAAATTAACTGAATAAATCTATAAAAAATATTTGTCAAATGTGGCCTAAAATGATCATTGCTGCCCATTTTTATTAAGTAAGCACGGCACTGGAGCTAGGTCTTACTTTGAGTCTTGGTCGAAAAGGATATACTAGGGTTGCTTACGCTGATGATTCCTCTTCTTCTTCTTCATCTTCTTCTCTGAGTAGAGCTAGCGTAATTGCTGGGATCAAGCAAACAGCTGATTCCATGGCCGCAACTAGTGGGTGAGTGAGATTCTCTTCCTTTTCCTTTCTTTTTTGATTATCCTCAAGAATTTTAACCATTCCATTTCTAGAAAAAAAGCCTTTTACATGTTGATCAATCATATGACAGAATGTTCTGTTATCTTGAAAAATTCGAGCTTTATTTACCTAGATGACTTTGAATGTCTCTTCCTGATCATATAGAGTTTGGTTTGGTCACTGTATGTGGAAATTGAACTTTACTATCATTATATATAGATGAACAATCTCTGTGTTATTAGATTCTGTAGTAGAGGGAAAGTGATTTTTTTTTTTCTTTCTTTCTTTTGGAATGGAGTGGTTCTGGTTCATCATCCTGTAGAGTGATGTTCTTGTTCTCTGATTTTTGTGTAAACTTGTGTTGATGTGAGCCTGGTTCGTGTGAGATAATTTGACAGGCTATTGAATTGTATCATCCTATTGTGATTTACCCTATGCCTATGAAAATTTGCAGGCAAGTTGTAGGATGGCCACCAATAAGGACTTACAGAATGAACAGTATGGTTAACCAAACAAAGGTTTCGGCCTCTGAAGATCAGAACTCTGAGATTCGTCAAGAAGTAAACAAGAATAGAACTGATGCTACAAATATGAGAAATTCCATGTTTGTGAAAGTGACTATGGATGGTATTCCGATTGGAAGAAAAATTGATTTGAATGCTCATAAATGCTATAAATCATTGTCAAACACTCTTGAAGAAATGTTTCTGAGACCCAAAACAGGTGTGCTTTTCGAATCTTGTGGCTCTTCTTTTTTTTTTTGATGCTTTTGAGTTTGTTTTTTTTCCTTAGTCTGAGATTGAAATGATGATTCTTTCTGTAATCAGGTTTAAGCACACGAGAAACTGATGGTCGCATGGAAACACCGGTCAAGATACTACCGGATGGGTCTTCTGGATTAGTACTAACATGAAGAGGAAGGAGATTGGATGCTTGTTGGTGATGTTCCGTGGGGTATCTATACATATATTTATTATGCTTGTTATGTTGTGTCCTATGTAAACTCAAAATTCTGGATCCTGAACCTATATGTTACTTGTGTCTAGCATGTTCATTGGCTCCGTGAGGAGGCTCCGGATAATGAAACATCAGAGGCTACTGGTAAAGGTACATTTTACTGATTATATCAAATCCTGGTATCCTTATTGAAACCTTCCTTTGTTTGATTTTCTTATTGTGACTGACCTTGTTTGTGTTATCCATGATTACAGCTCAAATGATCTTATGAAGCAAATAATCGACAAAGAACCCTTTATGTTTGAAAGCAGTAATAAGACAGATCACAGATCAAAGAAAGACAAAAACATTGTAAGAAGCTTCTTCTTCTTCTCTCCCTTTACAGTTTTTTTTTGGCTCTGCCATTTTACTCTTTTTAGTTAGTTTATATGGTCTCATTGTAAATCACACTTCAAAAGCTATAACAAAACCCCTTGTCTTGCACAAAACCGGTTTCAGAGCAATGCACAAAGTTAATATGATCTGTAAAAACAAAAGCAAAGTTATTCTACATGGAAAAAAAAATGAAATAAAGAGGATCAAGATCTCTCTCCCTCTCTCTTCTTTCTACATACAAGAACACGAATCGAACGAATCAGTTTTATCGGCCTTTTTTGTCTCTTCATTCATCACCAATCCTAAAGAAGGCCATTTACAGGTGAAGTACTAAAAACCGATGTATGTTTCTCGGCCAAGCTACGACTAGTGTTCTCATCATTACTGTTACTTTTCCTCCTCGGTTTAGCCTCTCCGAGCATCGATATGACATCTCTCATTGAAGGTCTGTCTTTCGGGAGCTTCGTGGTGCATAGAAGAGCGATCTGTAAAACTAAAAGCATCTCTTCTTGAACAAACCTGCAGTTTCCTACATTAGGATCTAATGCTTCTTCTAGTGATATGTTGTCTCTTATCTTCCTCCTCACCCTCAACTATGTCTACTGATTCCCCAAACTCCGGCTCCAACGGTCTTCTTCCTGTTAAAAGCTCCAATAACACGACCCCGTAGCTGTAATATATCTATCTTCTCATCCACCTTCAATGTGTATCCATACTCTGCAACATGATCAACAACAGAATAACTAAACCGGATTGTAACCAAATTTAAATAACCGGTACGGTATTTAAATCATACCGGGAGCAATGTAACCGTAAGAACCGGCAACCATTGAAACGGTTTCTTTCTTCCTCGCCATCATCCTGGCGAGGCCAAAATCGGCGATCCTGGCGTCGAGATTCGCGTCGAGCAAGATGTTATTGGATTTGATGTCTCTGTGAATCACCGGAGGATGACAATCATGGTGGAGGTAAGCGAGGCCGTGAGCTACACCTAACGCGATGTTGTAACGCGAAACCCAATCAACGAGAAGCCTCCCGGCGGCGTTTTTGCCGTGAATCGCGTCTCCGAGGTTTCCGTTAAGCATGAATTCGTATACGATCATCATGTTTTTGTCGTTGTATAAGAACCCTAGGAGCCTCACGATGTTCCTGTGTCTCAATTTCCCTAATAGGTTCACTTCGCCTACGAAATCTCCGGTGGTTCCATCTTCGATATCGGCGGCGGATCTCCAAAGCTTCTTAACGGCGAGGACTGTGCTCGATCGTGACATCTCTGCTTTGTATACGATTCCTGTAGCTCCCATTCCGATCATGTTCGATTCTTTGATACAAGCCAAGATATCGGAAGCTGTAAACCCTAATCTATGAAACGCCATTAGTCTCCACGGCCATTCACCTTTACTCGCCGTCTCGTCGCCGCAGAATCCGTTTGTATACCATCTCTTGTATAGAGTTCTCGTAACGATGGTGAGAATCCCTAGAGCTAGAACCGTTGCGATTCAATTAACCATCCGGCGACGATTCGTTTCCCGTGGAAGCTTTTGTGACCTGATGATGATCCTTGGTTTGTTACACGGTTGAAGAACGCCGCCGCATAGACCGGTGTTACCTCTCAGATCATCTGGATTTATTGTTCTGAGGAAGCCGTTGATTGGGACTGGACCTGTGAGCTTGTTGTAGGAGACGTTGAGGAGTTCTAGTGCTGGAGATGTTCCGATGCTCTCCGGGAGTATTCCGGTTAAGGAGTTGTTGGAGAGATCAAGCACGGCTAATGCTGACATTGTTGTGATCTGTCTTGGGATCTCACCGGTGAGGTTATTGTTTCTTAGGTTGAGGCTAACGAGCTTCTCGCATGAAGCAATGCTGGAAGGGATAGTACCTGTGAGAGTGTTTGATGACAGATCGAGGTTTGAGAGTGAAGGACAATCCTGGAATTGGTC
>CP094635.1:6733027-7115821 GCA_023657505.1 Camelina hispida | reverse complement strand
GGCGGAGAGAGAGAGAGAGAGAGACGACAAAGACGCGCCGTAGCCGCCGAAGGAAACAGTGTTTATGTTCGTACGAAAGCGACGGGTTTAAGGAGTCTTCAATATGGTGTTGACACATGTCTAACTCTCTCTTTACCGGAAACGGCAGAGTCTGGGGTCTCTCAACGCATGCCTTTTTCTATTTCCGGTTCCTGCCCTCCATTTGTCCCCACACTGTGCCCAGTGTTTCAGAATTCAGACCCCTTCACTTCCTTCATTTATTAACCTTTTTGTTTTTTACTTACTTATCTAAATTTTTTTTTTTTTTTTAATAGCTGTCACTGTTTAAATTCTTTTGTACGACAAAAATGTACACTGCCTCCTTTTGCAGTTGTTCTTGGTCCTCGTTGTTTTCCTATAAGTATTGAAACCAGTTTAATGATTTCTCTTATATTTCCGATACTTTATGCAACGTTCTTATACACGACTTCTTCTATATATCCATTCCAATCTAAAAAAAAATACTACTAACAGAATATAAAAATAAAATATGTCGGTTGCAATTTGTGGATTGGAAATCCAATATGGCCGGGTCAAAATATATATCACGAAGGCCCATTATGTGAATAACCTCGTCCCCTCTAAAACCCTATATTTCTTTTGTAAATTATGTGATCGTCTCTATTTATACAGGGTTTGAGATTTCCTAATCTTGCTTTTCAGTTACGTAGACGCTTTTCTCGTGGGATCCCCTGAGTTTGTTGTTATTATGGCTGCAGATACAGAGACGCTTCATCCACCCTTACTTTCTGATTACGATGATGATAGTGATGAGGTCTGATTTCTTATTCTCTTTGACGTTTTACTCGATTATGAGATGCCAGTTTTCTCAATTAAGTGGATCGTTTAGGTCTCAATGAGTTAGTTGATTTTCTTGGTGTGAGGTAGCTTTAGGTTGACTTCAAAACATATATTTCGTCATTAATTAGTTCTTGATATATATGCATGATCGGTCTTTTGTTTCCTCATCAATTTAAAATAGTGTTTTGACTCTCTTGATTATTAATTTAAAACATACTATAGTAGTAATACACAAATCAAGTTCTGTATATTGTTTTGTTCACTAAACAAACTCTTATTCCGATCCATGGTTGGAAGTGAAAAAAACAATTAGTGGATAATTTGGTCTTGGCTATATACTATAATGTTTTGGAAGGTGGGCAAAGCACATTATATTCACGACACTGAATACGTACTATGTCAATATACGTAACGAACTGATGATATTGAAGCGAGTGCTGACCATAGGTACGCTTGCTCTACTTGCAGCGACGTTGTTGCTCGATGGTCACCCTCTGTGGATTGTGGCGATCGTGCTTTGCGTGGTCATCCTTGCTTACCCCACGTTTGACCGGTGGACGGCTAATTATTTATCTAAGTGGTTTAATTTTTGATAGTGTTCATTAAAGTCTAGTGGGATAATTATTTTGGACATGGAGCCTGATCTCATAATGCATTGTACTTTTATTACTATTATTTTTACTGCGTAGGATAATTTAACGGTTATGAAGTGATTCAGATTCATTATTTATTGTGGGTGATTGATACCAAAAACGACACATAAACAAAGTAGCTCGATGGACCTGATCAAAAAGTTTAAGCAATATATACACAGAAAACAAAAACTTTTGGAAACTAGGAAAGCTTGTCGCTATGCAGTGTTGTTTATTAGTAGTAGTATATTCACAACAATTATAAACACTGTCACAAGACTTTCTTTGGGGAATGGTAGAGAGTTTTTGATAAGGGGGCGGAAGCTAGAAGATGAACGGTGCTCTGTTTTGGTGATGATGGAACAGAGCAAACAAAGAAGAAGCTCTGTTTTGGTGATACGGAACAGAGCAAGTGGAGAAACGACGGAAAGGAAAGAAGACGAGATGAATTGGAACGAGATAAAGTCGAGGTCGAACCAAGGGAGGATCGAGACCGACGAGGTTGCAAGTCCTCCTTGCAGGGCTTCAAGAACAAAGCTCTTTGGGTAGTTAATACTACCTCTTTTTTTGGTTTTTATTGATGCAAAATATGAATGAATAATACAATGCTGCGTCCTCTAATTATAGAGTGCAGGAAAATCAAAACAAAACCCTAGTCCCTAACCTAACGATGATAAAACCGACATAACCGTAAATGCAATAAAGCCCGAATAAAACCGTAACTTGATGGCCAAGCAACACATAATGAAGGCCCATCAAGGATCGATGCTATGCTGCATCAGGTCCCTCCCGGTTGAGAAGGATTCGTCCCAGAATCAAGATCCTCATTATCCCCATGAAAAGGAGACAAATGCTTAACGTTGAAAACGTTGTGAGTCCGTAAGTGAGACGGAAGTTTAACGCGATAAGCATTGTCGTTGATACGTGCGAGAACCTCGACTGGACCAATTTTCCTGGACTTGAGCTTGTTGTATTCCCGAAGTGGGAGACGGTCCTTCGTGAGATACACCCAAACAAAATCCCCTGGTTGAAACACAACGACACGACGTTTCCGATCAGCTGCTTCTTTATACTTGGCAGTAGCTCTGTCCAAATGCTCCTTGGCGTGTTTGTGCACTGTTTGTAATTCCTCAACAAAATCAAGAGCATGACCATGCAAACGAGTGTGATCTGGAAGTGTTGTTAAATCAAGAGGACAGCGTGGTACCACACCATACACGACACGGAAAGGACTGAAACCAAGGCTGCGATTAAAGGCATGGTTATGCGCAAATTCAGCTTGACACAATTTAGCATCCCAACTCTTAATATTGTCACCCACTAAACACCGCAACAAGTTACCCAATGCCCGATTAGTCACTTCAGTTTGACCGTCGGTTTGAGGATGATATGCTGAACTCATGTCCAAGCTAGTACGTAACAATTTCCACAACGATCTCCAAAAATGACTCAAAAATCTTGTATCACGGTCAGACACAATGGACTGCGGAAGCCCATGGAGACGATAAATCTCACGAAAAAATAATGTAGCCACCGTGGAAGCATCCGCCGTCTTCTTACATGGAATAAAATGTGCCATCTTCGAAAAACGATCGACGACAACAAATATGGAATCATTTCCACGTTGAGTCCGCGGCAGGCCTAACACAAAATCCATGCTAACATCAGTCCATGGTTGTGTAGGAACAGGAAGAGGAAGATATAGCCCAGCGTTGGAGGCTTTGCCCTTAGCCTGCTGACAAATACGGCAACGTTCGACATATCGTTCCACATCACGTCGTAAAGTAGGCCAAAAATATGACGATGAGACCAACTGCAATGTACGATCACGTCCCACATGACCTTCCGTATGAAGCTCTTGAATTATTTGTAAGCGTAGGCTAGACTCCGGAACACAAATACGTAATCCCTTGAAAAGAAAACCATCGTGAATAGAGTAGTCATCGGACATGCCCTGTTCAGCTTCCGTAAACACACTAGCAAAGAAAGGATCAGTCTTATACAACTCAGCAAACGTTGCAAAACCCGGAACAGACGTATGAACAGTAGCTAACAGAGAATGTCGTCGGCTTAATGCGTCAGCCACCCGGTTTGTTTTTCCCGATTGATGCTTGATAGAGAATGTAAATTGTTGCAAAAATGCAATCCAAGAAGCATGTCGAGAAGAGACTTTAGCTTGACTATCAAGGTGGCGTAATGCGTCATGGTCGGTGAACAACACAAAGTCGCGGTGAACCAAGTAATGACGCCAATGTTTTATGGCTTGAACAATTGCGTAAAACTCGACATCATAAGTGCTGTAGCGCTGACGCGCGCCATTTAATTTCTCACTATAAAACGCCACTGGTCGGCTTTGCTGACTAAGAACAGCCCCGACTCCCAATTTGGACGCATCACAATGGAGCTCAAAGGTAAGGGTAAAATCAGGGAGCACCAAAATCGGAGCTGTAGTAAGCTTATATTTGATGTCTTCAAATGCTGTGGTAGCCGCGGTAGTCCACTCAAAACGTCCCTCTTTCATGCAATCGGTAATAGGAGCCATGATGGAACTAAAATTGTGAACAAACCGTCGAAGGAGGCAAGGCCGTGAAAACTGCGAACATCTGTCACTGAACGTGGAAGTGGCCAGGAGCGAATAGCTTCAACTTTATCACTGTCAACGGACAAACCTTTGTCGGAGACAACATAACCCAAAAACTTGACCTGCGACGTACCAAACTCACATTTTTGACGACCCGCAAATAATTTTTCTTGCCGCAAAACAAGAAGAACATCACGCAGGTGGGAGACATGATCAGCGAGAGATGAACTAAAAATGAGAATATCATCAAAGTAGACCACCACAAATTTACCGATAAATGGACGCAGGGCCTGATTCATAACTCGCATAAATGTGCTTGGAGCGTTGGATAAGCCAAAAGGCATGACAAGCCACTCATACAAGCCTTCCCGTGTCTTAAAAGCTGTCTTCCACTCATCCCCGGGCCGAATTCGAATTTGATGATATCCGCTCTTCAAATCAATTTTGGAAAATATGCAAGCTTGACCAATCTGATCAAGAAGATCATCAAGACGTGGCATCGGAAAACGATATCGAACGGTGATCTTATTGATGGCGCGACTATCGACGCACATTCTCCACGAACCATCTTTTTTTGGGATAAGCAGGGCGGGAACAGCACAAGGACTAAGACTCTCTCGAATATGACCCTTGCGTAATAAGTCCTCTACTTGACGACGCAACTCTTCATGTTCTTGTGGACTCATGCGATAATGTGGTCGATGAGGAAGTGTAGCTCCAGGTGTGAGATCAATTTGGTGTTGAATATCGCGAAGAGGTGGAAGTTCCAACGGTAAGTCGTTTGGAAAAACGTCAGCAAAATCAGCCAAAACAGTCTCAATAGCTGCGGAAAGGTGAACAGAACATGAAAGATCCGTTGGTGGTACGGTGACAATGGCAAACGCGACACCCTCATCTTGTAGTTCCTTCTCAAAGAGAGAGTGAGAACAAAGCAAGGACGGTGCAGATAGCTTAGGCTTCTTGGAGGAATCAAACGAATCAGGTGGAGCTGGGGTTGTCGTGAAAGAGTGTTCACGTGATGGTAAAAGCATAATATTATGTGTTTCCCAAATGAACTGGTAAGTATTACGTACCCCATCATGCATAATCTTGCGATCATATTCCCATGGTCTTCCCAAGAGGAGATGACTTATGTCCATAGGAGCTACGTCAAAATAAAACCGATCCTTGTAAAATGGTCCAATGGAGAAAGGCACCAAAGACCTTTGTGACACCCGAGTAGCCACCCCATTTTGAAACCATGAAAGAGAGTAAGGTCGCGGATGAGCTTCAATCGGTAAACCTAGTTTCCGCACGGCATCTTCGGCGATCACATTACGGCAACTCCCCGAATCAATTATAAACGTGCATATCTTCCCATGAATTGTACATGTGGAGCGAAAAATATTTGTCCGAAGCCAGTGTTCTTCACGTTGTTGAGGAGTCAAACACACATGTTGTAGAACAAGAGAAGTGCCCACATCTCCCGTTGTACGATGAATAAGGTCATCATGGTCTTCATGTTCCTCATCCGACGTGTTGCATTCAGAAGACTGAGCTTTTTCCTCCGCAAGCAGTCCACGCCGCGTCTGCTTTGGACACGCTGTCTGCCGGTGTCCCGGTTCGCCACACGTATAACAACGAAGGGCATTACGAGCCGAACGACGTAAACCGTGTTCTTCCTCCTTATTTGCGTTGCTCAAATCTGATTTCGGCTGTTCCATACTGTCTCGTGGTAGTGTCGAATTCTGTTGATCTGTTGGCCGTGACCTGTACGAGGGGGAACTCCACGAGGATGTCTTCAGCTGCTGCTCAAACGAGGCAGCTCGTCGGTGAGCTTCGGCGATTGTTGTGGGGTCAAACGGAGCTAATGAATTCTGAAGTTGCAGCTTGAGTCCGCCAATAAACCTCGAAACCAGCTGAACTTGCGTATCATAAATCTCATTCCTAGTAAGCAACAAATAAAACTCCTCCGCATACTCGTCGACTGAACGAGAACCTTGTTTCAAATTTTGAAACTTCGTGTATTGCATACGGTCGTAGTTGTGGGGTAAGAACGTATCCTTCAATGTTTTCTTTAACTTCTCCCATGTCCGTATCGGAGACTTTCCTGCACGTACACGAGTGGCCTTTGTCTGTTGCCACCATGAGGCTGCATGCCCACGAAACTTAGTTGCTACTAAAGCTACTTGCCGTTCGACGGGAACTCCTTTAAATTCAATGATTTCTTCAACCGCTACTAACCAATCCAACAAATTGTCTCCACGGATGCCACCATGAAACTCAGGAATCTCCACACGAAGACCTTGTTCCCAACGTGAATCGTTGTATCGTTGCTCTTGTTGGCGGAATTGTACTAGCTCACGTCGTGCAGGTTCATCAACAACGGCGAGATTCCCTTGCTGACCTTGTGGATGGTCACCACCAACCATGAGTTGTGGATTCATGTTGTGCGTGTCTTGTTGTCCTCCGACTGCAACAGTTGTCGCCGGTCGTGTATCACCGAGATGCTTGAGCAAAGTTTGGCTTAACTCATGGATAGAAGTCTGCATAGCCAGTTGAGAGGCGAGTAGAGTGTCTCTGAATTCGACCCAATCAATGGTCGAGTCAGGTTGATGATCAGCATTAGTCTCGTTCTTTAGTGGTTTAGATGGAGGCATGTTCAAAGCCAGGAACGAAAGAGAATCTGATACCAACTGATAAGGGGGCGGAAGCTAGAAGATGAACGGTGCTCTGTTTTGGTGATGATGGAACAGAGCAAACAAAGAAGAAGCTCTGTTTTGGTGATACGGAACAGAGCAAGTGGAGAAACGACGGAAAGGAAAGAAGACGAGATGAATTGGAACGAGATAAAGTCGAGGTCGAACCAAGGGAGGATCGAGACCGACGAGGTTGCAAGTCCTCCTTGCAGGGCTTCAAGAACAAAGCTCTTTGGGTAGTTAATACTACCTCTTTTTTTGGTTTTTATTGATGCAAAATATGAATGAATAATACAATGCTGCTGCGTCCTCTAATTATAGAGGTGCAGGAAAATCCAAAACAAAACCCTAGTCCCTAACCTAACGATGATAAAACCGACATAACCGTAAATGCAATAAAGCCCGAATAAAACCGTAACTTGATGGCCAAGCAACACATAATGAAGGCCCATCAAGGATCGATGCTATGCTGCATCAGTTTTCTCGGGCGTACCAAAACATTTATTATCCTATGCTGAATAAGAATAATTGAATGAGAAGAAACTAAATATTTCATGTAAAAAAAGAAATACATTCGAAAATAGTAAGTCTTTTAATATTTGAGACAAAATACAAAAGACAAATAATGCTAAAACAAAAAAAAAAAAAGCACAGAAAGAGAAACAAAGCACATTCGAGAGAGGTCGTGAAAAAAAACTATAGAAAGATATGTCACATTCTTACTCGAAGACAAAGATCTAAACCTACCTACTACAAAACGTATATCATATAAACTCGTTTCCATTATAAAAAAAAAGAAACTGGAACCCACAAAGGACATAACATAGGAAGACTTATCACTTCTGATAAGACTTTGTCTGATTCTTCTTCAATAAGCTCTCCTCTCACATATTTCTCCGTAAAATCCTAATCCAATCATTAAACTCAAAAATTCCCCCAACAAAGTTGGTAACAGTATAGACAAAATAACATGGAAGAAGATGGAAGAAGAAACAGAGGACATGCTCTGTTGAGATCCAAGAAGAGAGGAGAAGAAGAAGGCTATAACCATGGCTTCTCACCTTCTCAGATTCAATCTCTCGCCGTCATCTGTCAAACTCTCCTCCCTCCGTCTGGGAAACAATCTTTTGATTCCTTCAACGTAGCTTCCTCTACTCAACCACCTTTCACTGACGAGGTTCTCTTCTCTATTTATCTATCCCATGTTTCTAGTGAATCAAGATCTTGGCTCTGACTAATAGATACTTGGGTTGGTCATGTTGTTGTCATATTTTGGATATTTTGTTTTTTTCTCTAGGTGGCTGAGATGATAGTGAAAAACGGACGATCAGAAGCAGTCAAGGTTTTGAGAATCATACTGATGGTTTTGTCATTCAGATTTGGAACTTTATTGCTTTGTGGCTCTCTCTGTCTCGACAAGAGTTGGCCTTTTGTCCTTAAATTTTCTGAGCTTCCATTGGATAGAAGAGAAGAGATCTTGAGGAAATGGTCGAGACAGAGTGGCTTCCTTCTTCCCTTTCGTATCACTTTCTTCCTTGCTAAATTCTACACTCTCTTCTACTTCTTCTCACACGTAAGCAATCACATAAACACACACACAAGAATATTCAAGTTTATGTGAGCAACTTAGAATAATGACTTTGTTTCTATGTTCATAGACGGATGAGAATCTGAAGAATCCTGCATTGGAAGCCATAGGGTTTTGCTTAGACACTAAAGATTCTTCAAGTATCAACAAGAAGAGTGAAGCAGATGAGAAGCGACGACCTCTCGAGTCAGGGATCATTGAGACGTTGCATGAGAGTGACATTACTATCACACAAACTCTAATTGGAAAAGGTGTTCATGCCGCTAGAGACGATGATGAGAATGTGCACAGGATCAGATGTGATGTAGTTGTAGTAGGTTCGGGAAGTGGAGGAGGTGTTGCAGCTGCAAACCTTGCTAAAGCCGGGTTAAAAGTCTTGGTTCTAGAGAAAGGAAACTACTTTGCAGCTCAGGATTACTCTGGTCTTGAAGGTCCTTCTTTGCTTGAGTTATACGAGAAAGGAGGGTTTTTGACGACTGTTGATGGGAAGTTTATGGTCTTGGCTGGTTCAGCTGTTGGAGGAGGTACAGCGATTAATTGGTCGGCATCGATAAAGACCCCGGATCATGTTTTGCAGGAATGGTCGGAAGGGAGTAAGATCAAGTTCTTTGGTAGCCAAGAGTACAAGACTGCAATGGATGAAGTTACGACAAGGATTGGTGTCACGGAAAAATGTGTCAAAGAAGGGTTTCAGAACCAGGTTCTTCGGAAAGGGTGCGAGAGACTCGGGTTGCAGGTAGAGTCAGTTCCAAGGAACTCGTCAGAGGATCATTACTGTGGCTTGTGCGGGTACGGATGTAGAGCAGGACACAAGAATGGGACAGACCGAACTTGGCTGGTTGATGCTGTAGAGAATGGCGCAGTGATCCTGACAGGGATCAAAGCTGAGAGATTTATATTAGTAGACAACACTAGTAGTAGCAAGGAGAGACAGAAACGATGTGTGGGAGTTATTGCGAGCTCTGTTGGAGGAAAGATTGGGAAGAAGTTCATAATCGAAGCTCGAGTAACAGTTTCATCCGCTGGTTCGCTGTTGACACCACCTTTGATGCTATCAAGTGGGCTAAAGAACCAGCACATTGGGAGGAACCTAAGGCTGCACCCGGTTTTGATGACATGGGGATACTTCCCGGAGAAAGATTCTGAGTTCTCTGGGAAAATGTACGAGGGAGGGATCATCACGTCCCTTCATTATATGAATGATGCTGAATCAGGGTGCAAAGCAATACTAGAGAATCCATTGATAGGACCAGCTTCATATGCAGGGTTGAGCCCATGGGTTTCAGGAGCAGACCTTAAGGAGCGGATGATGAAGTACGGAAGAACAGCTCATTTGTTTGCTCTGGTTCGGGACGTCGGCTCAGGTGAGGTTATGAAAGAAAACGAGGTTACATACAGGACGACCAAGAAAGATAGGGAGAATCTGAGGGCAGGGCTAAGACTAGCTTTGCGTGTTTTGATTGCAGCAGGTGCAGTTGAAGTCGGAACATATAGGTATGCTATAGTTTAGTACAACTTATAACTTATAACTCTTTTTCAAGTAATATAATTACCTTATTGGATTCTACAGGAGTGATGGACAGAGGATGAAGTGTGAGGGAACTACTAGAGAAGCCATGGAAGAGTTTCTAGACGAAGTTGATGCGGTTGGAGGGGTAAGCACAAAAGGGGAGTATTGGACGTCATACTTCTCAGCCCACCAGATGAGTAGTTGCAGGATGGGAGCCACCGAGGAGGAAGGTGCGTTGGATGAGAACGGTGAGAGCTGGGAAGCAGAGGGACTGTTTGTTTGTGATGGAAGTGTATTGCCTTCAGCTGTTGGGGTAAACCCAATGATCACCATTCAGTCTACTGCTTACTGCATCTCCACAAGGATAATTAACTCGCTTGCAAAGCAAAGCAAAGTATAGAGAATAATAGAAAGGAAGAACTGATTTTGTTGTATTTGTGTTGATCAATGGTTACTTGTGGATTTTGTATTTGTGTCCGACAATTCAATAAGCAAAAATTAAAAACCCTTGTTTGAAATTATTTAACTTATATTCAAATCTTGCTTAAAATAATAGTATATATTTTTTTTTTCTTTGTCAACAAAATAATAGTATATTGAAAAGTATATATTTTCGAAATTTTTATTTAAATGAAAAAATTATTTTGAGTTATATATATTTAAAATTCGTATTTAATATAAAATATATAGTCAAATAATTATTTTGAAAATCAAATCAAATTTAAATTATTTTTTATAGAGCTGAAATTCATAATAATTTAAATTTACTAGCCTGTAATTTTACAATTAAATATGTAACTAACTTAAACAAAGTTTAATCCTATACTTAAACTAATATTATCTAATATTTTAACTAACATAAATCCAGAAAACAAAAATTCTAGCTAATTTGATTTTATAAATTATATTTTAGTTAATTGTTAATGTTATCCATAGTAAATAAATTAATTATTTTCTGAATTTCATTTTAAAATTACAAGTATCTCATTTAAAAACTAAATTATTTATTTATTTTGTTTATTTAAATATATTTAATTGTTAATTAAGGGTAAAAAGTCATTTTGTGTATTAATTAAGATATTTTTTCAATACTTGAAAAATTTAGTGTAGATTTCAAATTAAATATAAAAATTAGGACACACTATCAAATTAATCCATCATTATTTTATTAAACTATACTTTTCACTTTTATTTCCTTATTAATGACAACAAAATATGGAAAACCATAAGAATGTAAAATCTTGTCGAAAAAATGTAAAGTTAATAATGACGAAAGATTACGTGACCATACTTTAACTTTCATGAAAATGTAAAATATATACGAATTTCCTTATTAACATTCAAACGCCTGTCTATAAATATAATCCGATCCCTATAGTCTAATCAAAGAAGAAAACACATAAACAGCAGAGAAAAAAATCGTTTGAGTTGTGAAGAAACAATATGAGTAGCGTTGGTGCCTATGTCTTAGCCAGCTTCGTCGTCCTCTTCGTCATCCTGACGGCCCTTATGGCGTGCTGGTGTGGAAAGCTTCGCAAATATCTTAAAGACAATTACGAGGGTTATCCGTCGTGGTGTTAATTTTTTCTTTTTTCCTTTGATGTAATATGCTTTTTCTTAAAGCTACATTGTTTATTTTTTTTTCTTGAATTAAATAGATTATATATCCTTAATAACAATTATATTTTTATATATGGTGTTGTTAATTAGATGTTTTGTGTTTGGAGAATATAAACTCAACAAGAGTATAACGAATTATGCGAGATCTTGAAGAATACTTCTACAACAGTTTGTAATTATCGTTTAATTAAAGCTATGACATCTGCAAAACTCTTTGACAAATTCTTACGAAAATCTGAAAAATCTTTTTAAAGTTTAATTTTTAATTCTATAACCTTAGGTCATCTCATTATATAAAGGGTAACATCAACTAACACTCCTAACCCTAGATGTGCAACACACGCATGGCCGAAACCGAAACGGCACACAGTATACAAACCCTACTCCGGTTCCGGTTCATCGGAAAAGGAGAAAGCCGAGAAGAAGTGGCAGAGCTCATCAACCAGATCTCTGGCTTGCGGCGGAGAAGTCGATGGGGTCGAGCAACCGCTACCGGAAGAAGGGTGCGACGGTGAAGATGCCTAAAACGCTTTTATCTCTACCGCCTCCTTCGCCTATTGAATCAAGCGTGGGAGGCACGGGGAAACTGAAGAAGAAATGGGGAGGAGCTTATCTGTGGATGAGGTTTGATCGGACTGGAGCCTCTCAAGTGGTGGGATGTGACAAGATCACCATCATCAAACGTGCTTCCGTGTCGCCTAAGGATTTAAGAACTGCTTTCTCTCACTCTACTAAAATTCTCGGTACACGTTTCTGAAGCTTGTTTGTTTTCTTTTCTTTTGCTGACTACTTTTGGAAACAGACAATAACAAATCTATGTTCTGCTCTGTCAGCGAGAGAGAAAGCTATAATCCTAAATCTAGAGGTCATAAAGGGAATAGTTACCGCAGATGAAGTTCTGTTGCTGGATCCTCTCCGTCCTGAAGTTCTTACACTCAGTAACCGACTCAAGCAGCATTTTCCTCAGAGGAACGGTCCAGGTCCAGAGCAAGCTTCTGCCATCGTACAATCTTCTCCAGATGATCCAGATGATCGGGTGGGTTTAGAGAGTGAGCTTCCTTTTGAAGTTCAGGTCTTAGAGATTGCACTCGAGGTCGTCTGCTCATTTATCGACAGCAATGTGATAGCTCTTGAGACACAAGCTTGGTCTATTCTTGATCAACTAACCAAGAAGGTTAGCATCGAGGATCTTGAATCCCTACGAAGTTTAAAAAGTAATCTCACCCACTTGCTAGCCCGTGTACAAAAGGTAATATGGCTACTACCTCTTTCCCATGATACTGTACTCTAATGTTGTGTGAAGGTGATGGACGGAAACATAAAGCTGTTGTACATTATCTAGGTGAGAGATGAAATCGAACAATACTTAGATGACAAGGATGACATGGCAGACTTATGCTTAACAAGGAAGTGGATCCATAACCTGCAGCAAGCAGAGGTAACATCAAATAGCATTGTCCCCCCATCAAAACTTCAGCGCCTCACATCAAACAAAAGTTCTGGCATGGTAACGGATGAAGATGACGCTGATGATATGGAGATGTTGCTGGAAGCATACTTCATACAACTGGACGCAATGCGGAACAAAGTTCTTATGGTAAGTAGTAAATGTACCTCTATGAACGGTCTTGGTTATTTTGGATATTTGTAAACAAAACAAAATTGGCAGATGAAGGAGCACATTGACGACACGGAAGACTACGTGAAGATACTACAGAATAGTAACCGTAACGGAATGTTCAACCTATTGCTGATGGTGAATATAGGCAATTTTGCAATAACTGTAGGGACATTGGTGGTCAACTTGTTCGGTATGAACATACCGATTCCATTGTACGACACACCTGACGTCTTTGGTTACTTCGTGTGGGGTGTTGCTGCGCTTTGCATTGTGCTTTTCGTAGTCCTCATTGGTTACACCAAGTGGAAGAAGCTGCTCGACTATTAAGACTCTAAACACAACGTCCATTTTCTAATCCTTTTTCGTGTTATTCGTTATAAGAATTTTGCTTTTCTTCTGGTTTTAATATGCTTTTTCTTATGGTTTTAATGGTTCTTTATCTTTATGTTATGGATTTTGGAATTAATAGATTACTCTTAAAGAATTTCCCTGTATTGATATATGCACTAGAGCTTACGAATCAACGTTGAACAACACGAACAGAGATTGACAACTTTATATTGCATAGAACATACAAAAATGTTACAATCTATATGTTTGAAGTTTTTGTACTCCTTTCCTAGACTGACCTTATGAGTAAAACTACTCTGTTCCCGTTGCAAACTAACAGAACGGGGTTACCTTAGACTTGTCGACCCACGAAGGTCTCTTTGCTTTATAGTAGAAATGTGCAATCATCTGGACCAATTCATCCGCTGTTCGAAAGTCTGCATCAAGTTCAATACGATATGATAATCCATTGCTCATACATGTCACAAAAATGAAAACAGCATTAGCGACACATCTAATCACCTTTCTCTCTGTACAAAATCCTGTTTCCACGTAAGAAGAGAATCTGTGGGCATTCCTTAGCTTTAAGAGCATATGCCAAATCTGTCTCAATGTTCAGGTCAATCTTAACCGCCTGTATCATCAAACATGGTGATTCTTGTTAACAGAGAACAACGTGTAATCACATCCATAAAGGAGACAATGAGACCACAGTTCACTGGACACAGAGAGTAATATACTAAAGATAAACATCAAACTAGACAAGGCTTCTCCAAACATATGTTCAGGTCAATCTTAACCGCCTGTTTCATCAAACATGGTGGTTCTTATTAACAGAGAGCAGCTACTAAAAAAGACAATGAGACCACAGTTCACTGGACACAGAGAGTAGTAATATGCACAAGTCTTAAAGATAAACAGCAAACTAGAGAAGACTTCTTCAAACATACCCGTGGTGGTAAACGATCTTTGGCATCCCAATAAACCTTAATCGCTTTCTCAAGCTCCTTCAATGTATTCCAGTTATCACTAGCCCTATAAACACACCCATCAATTCAAATGATCACAATGAACTGAAAACCAAAAGTATGTTATGTCTCCATAAACAATCCAAAATGGCTCTATCAACGTATAATAACAGTTTGGAACATGTTATAAAGTAAAAAAGACAAACCTTTCATAGTTTTCAAACCATTCCCCTATGCGCACCAAGTGTTTGTGAAAATTCCTCAACGGAATAACAAAGCTTTTATTTACCTTTTGTATCGTTCGAAGACAAGAACAACGAGTGGGCTAGGATGAAACGCAAAGCTTTCCCACTCCAAACAGTTGATCTCTTTAACCCAGCTATCATCAATCTCACCTTCCCAATCAATCTCAGTGCCATCTTCTCCAACCACGTTTTTGATTGGATGTGTATCGAAGTACTCCGAAGCTTTGATTCCCCATCCAACGTCTGTATCTACCGGCCAATCTGGGTCTTCCTCTTCCACCACCATCTCTTCTTCTTCTTCTTCCTCCTCTTCGTCGTCGTCTTCATCAACGCCTCTGTCTTTGATGAAATTAGCCTTCTCCTTGTTCTCGAAAACTTCCGGGTTCTGCTCACGTATCGTTGAGAAGGTCCGCTCGAGTGAGTTTCTCACGAAATCTTCCACGGCGTCTGCTTCGCTCCGCCGCCCGCGTTTCGATTTTCGCGGGACCTTTGTCGGAAACTTATCGTTATTCCCGTATTCAGCACTTGGCGTGACAACTTCCTTCTTTTGACGAAGAGACCGAGTTTGATTTTTCGATTTGAGATCGGATTCAGGGTCGGGTACGGAATCAGACGACACAGCGGCGAGGCAAACCGGAGTCTTCACGCTCCGTGACGATAGAGCCGCAGGAAAAACCGATAGTGGAATGCGATTCACATCGGAGGAGCTCGAATTCAAGCCGGTGAGATACCCAAAACCTCTTGGCGCGGAGCAAGCCAAAATGACGAAACTCATTTTTCTCTTTTCCACCAAATTCAAAACGCAGAAAGAGTCGTCTTTTGATAAAAATTGGATTATTTTTTTTAAAAATGGTCTAAATAAGGGAGACGCCACAAACGGAGCCGTTCTGAATTTTATGAATTAAACCAAGTATTGGGAAATATAACAAATTTAAATCAAGAACGGTTACGCAACAGAAAATAAAAACCGTAATTAAAACTTCAAAAGTGATTTTTTTTGGTTTTTTGGGTAATATTTTTTGTCATTTTTCCCCTTTTATTTATGTGATCACATCATCCATATATGTTTGATATCTTTACAAAATATATATATTTTTTTTAATCACAAATTAGATATATCTTTGATAAATTATCATCCTATAATATAGAGAGATAGAATCCTTAATTGTAAACAGTTAAAATTGCGCTGATGTAGAAGGCATTAATCAACTATTGATTTAATCATTAGGCCAAAAGGGGGGTTTCAACACTTACCTTGTAATTTGTGTGTGTAAATCTACTTAAACTTTTCTTCCAAGTTTACTCTCAGATTCACTTGTCTAAAGGTGAGCGGTAGCAATGTCGTCAGCCGTGGCCGCATGTTTCTCGATCTCCGTCGCCACCAAGAACGTGACTCTCTCCTCCAGATCGCCTCTCCCATTCCCATCCGTCGCTTTCCCTTCCGCGGACGACGCAATACTTTCCTTCAGCGGCGTTTCGTTGGATCCTCCAAGGCTAATACGATCCTCGTTGCTGAGAAGATCAGTGAGGCTAGTGTAAAGCTCTTGGAGGATTTCGCGAATGTCGACTGCTCGTATAACATGACCCCCGAGGAGCTGAATACTAAGGTCTCGCTCTGTGACGCTTTGATCGTGCATAGTGAAACCAAGGTTGGCCGTGATGTCTTTGAATCGTCTCGCGGACGCTTGAAGGTTGTCGGACGCGCTGGTTATGGGCTCGACAACGTGGATCTGAGTGCAGCCACGGAGTTTGGATGTCTGGTCGTCAACGCGCCGAGGCCGAACACCATCGCTGCCGCTGAGCACGCAATCTCTCTTATGGCTTCCATGGCCCAAGCTGATGCCAAGGCTGGTTAGTAACTCTTCCATTATTTATTTAGTTGTTTAGTACTATATGCCAGGATTGTTATTATAAATCAAGTTAGTAATGTTGAATCTCGCCCTAGTTTTGTTTTCGCAATTAGCTTTGCAATGGTTCGTTTCACTTGTTGGATTGGATCTATTTATGTCCTCGGTTTCGCGTCCTTCTTTGCCAATAAGTATCTCAAAGCCGCGTGGTCCGTGTGCACTATTACTTTGGAGCCCACCAAGTAAGACCTAAACTTCTCAAAGGCGAAAACTATGGGAGCCTCAACAGCAGCTAGGTCTAGAGGGAAGTTGTGTCTCTGCAATGTAAATGTAGGCGAATGAATCTGTGGATTTAGGTCACTTACTGGCTGACTGGTTCTGATTCTTCTTAGCTTTTGTGTGTGTGGTAGTGTAACTGTGTGACTAGCGGAACTCTCTTCTAATGAACTCTCTTCGAATGAATCTGCTTTTGTGTGTGTAGAGTTAGAGTTGGAGAGGAGCAAGCATATTGTGGGAAAGACCCTTGCAGTTTTCGGATTGGGAAAAGTTGGGACGGAAGTTGCTCGCCGTGCCAAGGACCTTGGTATGCGAGTCATTGCTCGTGATCCCTTTATCACATCAGACCGTGCACATGCCATTGGTGTTGACTTAGTCAGTTTAAGTGAAGCACTCTCCACTGCAGATTTCATTTCTCTGCACTTGCCTCTTAAGCTAACAACATGGCTTACACTAGCAGACGATGCCTTTGCCCAAATGAAGAAAGGAGTTTGCATCGTCAATGTTTCTCATGGAGGTCTCATCTTCGAAGACGCGTTAGTGAAAGCTCTCGATTCTGGTATTGTTTCTCAGGCTGCACTTGATGTCTTCAGAGAAGATTATTTTAAGAAATACACAAAGATTCTGCAGCACGAGAGGGTCACTGTCATACCTCATCTCGCAGCCAGTACCATGGAGGCTCAGGTTTGCGCTATTCATGTTACGTACGTGATATTTTTATTCATGGTGTTTTGTTTGCTGTTTCGCTTCTTCTGATCGTTAGTTAATGTTTTGGCTTTGACAGGAAGGAGTTGCCACTGATCTTGCTCAAGCTGTTGTTGGAGCTCTGAATGGAGGAGGAGGAGGAGAGCTTCTTGCTTCTACTGCAGTCAATGCACCTATGTTTTCGGCTGAGGTGAGGCACTTGGCCTTTTTGCTGCTCAAATACTCACAAGTTTGGCCTTTTTGCTTCCTCACATTCGAAACTTTATCTATTAGAGTTCTAATTAAGAGGCGAGTTATATAGGCACTATGGTAGCTAGCTGTCTAAGACTGAAAAGTAGCAATGCAATTTATATGATCTCTGTTATAAGTTATTTTGTTGGTTAGAGAGAGCATTTAGTGTCTCTCATTAATCAAAAGCTTCTCCTCTGTGATTTTTGTGAATTGGAATCAGAAATGCAGTTTCATAGCTTCTTTTGTCTTCATAATTGGTTATTTTGCAAAACCTTACTACATCAGAACGTATTGCAGGTTCCAACCGAGCTGAAACCATATGTGGTTTTGGCCGAGGTTTTAGGAAGAATGGTAGTGCAACTGGCGCTCAAAGGAACTGGCGGTGTGAAGAATGTGAAAATCACATACGCCTCAGCACGGGCGACTGACGATCTTGATACCAGACTTCTACGAGCCATGATCACCAAGGGAATTATGGAGCCAATCTCTTCTGACTACGAAAATGTTAACTTGGTCAACGCCGAGTTCATAGCCAAGCAGAGAGGTATGAGACTCTCAGAGGAACGTGTACTCGTGGACGGGTCACCAGATAGCCCGTTGGAGACAATAGCCCTTCAGTTAGACAACGTAGATTCCCTAAACGCCGAAGAGTTCAAAGTGCAAGGAAGGGTTAAAGATGGAAAGCCGTGCGTGATGCAGCGTGGAACCAGTACGCTTTATTCCCACAGGAATTGTGTTATAAGTTATTAAAACGACATAACAATGTCTTATATATATGGTGCGACTTTGGGAATTACTTCAAATTATTTGTTGCGAAATCTTTATTAGTAAAATTAATATCGCTATTCGCTGGTATATATTAGTAAAACATCTGCTACACATTCTGATCTAACTGGATAGAAACCTTGCAAATCTTCTCCTCCTGATTTCCACATGTATCCACAACAAATCATTCAAGCTTTCACCTTTTTTTTTGGTGTTTTTGGGGTCAATCACAGATTCAAAGCAAACCTATAATAATAAATTCATCAAAACATCAAAATTGACCCTAGAGAATCTCTTCATTCTTTTTATGCACCTTAAAAGTCAAAATTCTCCAACAACAAACAAAGAACAAAAACAGGAACTTTTTAACGCAGTCAAGTTTGTTGTACCTTGCTGGATTCAAAACAATGAACTAGAATATGTTAAATTCGATCTCCCTCTGAGTCATGGACACGATCACCGACGGAGCTGCCGTTAAACTTGACGCTTTCAAAGAGACGATGACGACGGCGTCTGCTTCGCTCCGCCGCCCGCGTTTCGATTTTCGCGGGACCTTTGTCGGAAACTTATCGTTATTCCCGTCTTCAGCACTTGGCGTGACAACTTCCTTCTTTTGACGACGTGACCGAGTTTGATTTTTGGATTCAGGGTCGGGTACGGAATCAGACGACACAGCGGCGAGGCAAACCGGAGGTTTCACGCTCCGTGACGATAGAGCCGCCGGAAAAACCGATACTGGAATGCGATTAACATTGGAGGAGCTTGAATTCAAGCCGGTGAGATGCATAAAAGCTCTTGGCGCGGAGCAAGCCACAGTGAGGAAACTCATTTCTCTCTTTTCCCCCAAATTCAAACGCAGAAAGATTTTTTTCTTTTTTTTGGTATATTGGGTTTTTCTAAGGGAGACGACTCAAACGATACCGTTTTGAACTTTATGAACTAAACCAAGTATGTATTGGTAAATACTGTAGTAACAGATTAAAATCAAGAACGGTTAAGCAAACCGAAATGAAAACCGTAATTTGAGACTTCAATAATAAACTTTTTTTTTTGGCAAATAAGTAAAGGATTTGGTATATTTTTTCGCATTTTTCTCTTTTATGTATGTGATCACATCATCCATATATGCTTTATATATTTACAATATATATTTGATCACAAATTAGATATACCTTTGATAAAAGAAGTAAACTTTACATAATTTTATGAACCAAAAATGTAAAAGTTTACATTTCTTTAATGACCTCAAAATTTAAACTTACGATTAACAGTTACACATAAACTAGTGTCCATATATATATATATAATTTGTCTGCAAGAAAGAAGAAGAAGACACGATTTGAAAAACCTAATATCAAATTATCAAAGAACAACAACAAAAATAATTTTAAAAATATAGAAATTAGGTTGATCATAATATGTATTTTGGTAATTTGTATTAGTGTTGTTATTAGTCACTAGGGTACAATGTATGTTATCAAATATATATATAATAGACATAAATATATACATATATATATATATTATGATCATATATATAATATTGTTCTTTGAACAATAACAAAAATAATTTTTAAAAATATAGAAATTAGTTTGATCATAATATCTAGTCTAGTAATTTGTATTAGTGTTGTTATTGAGTCATTATGGTACAATGTATGTTGTTAACAAAACACAAAATATATATATAAAAAAAAAAGTAATCTAAGTATGATGATATATCAATGTAGCATCTAATGTAAAAAAAAAAACAATTCACAAAGTTAGGTGAAAAAGAAAGAAAGAAGGACAAATTAGATGCAGTGATTATTGTGTGTGATATTTGTAGGTTATAATAAATTGTCAATATCTATCATTTATCATTAAACCAAATTTTCATCTCTTTTACTATTATTTTCATTTCGGTGAATTACCATTAAAAATGAAAAAACTGTCTCAAAATGCTTTGACTTGATTTAATTTTTAAACGACAATTAATATATTTATCTTAACTTCTCTCCACAACAACAAAAAAACACACAATGTTAACTTTGGTTTTCCTTCCATCAAAGCCTCTTCTTTGTCTTTCCCAAAACCTGTTCACGGCACCAAAATGTTCAAAATCCATTCTTCATCCTTCCCAAAAGCTTTACTTGAAACCTAAAGCTTTGACTCTCTTGCTTTGTTAAAAAAAAAAAAAAAAATTTGGTGTTTACATCAAAGGAAGGGTTTGGCTCCTCTTGTGGTGAAGTTACAGAGGTGAAGGAGTGTGAAAAAGTGAAGGAAGATGAGGTGAAAGAAGGGTCTGACTTGGCGAGCAAGGTAATGAATGGAGATGAACTCACCGAAAAAGAGGTCGAGGAGATTAGGTTGGAAGGAATGGAGGCCCTAGATCAGATCTTGGCTAAAGCCAAGACCATCATACCTTCTTCGGATGATGAAAGAAGGGTCTGATAGTCTTGTTTTTTATACAACAGTTGAATCATTTATCTTCTTCTATCAACTTCATCATTCATCTTCGTCTTCACTTCTCTCCACAACAACAATAAAAACACACAATGTCAACTTTTCTAATAAATCTAAAAAATTCTAAGTAAAACTAATCAAATTTTACATTTCCCAAAAAAAATTAAATTATCAAAGAACAATAAAAAATTAAAAAAATATATAGAAATTAGGCTGATCATAATATGTATTTTGGTAATTTGTTTAGTGTTATTATTGAGTCACTAGGGTACAATGTGTATGTTGTTAACAAACACACAATATATATATATATATATATATAATTAATGTTAGTATGATGATATATCAATATAATATCTAATGTAAAAACAGAAAGAAAAAAAAAACAATTTACAAAGTTAATAAAGAAGTGAAAAAGAAAAAAAGACACTTAGATGCATTGATTATTGTGATATGTGTATGTTATAATGAATTTCCAATATCTATCATTTATCATTGAACCAAATTTTCACCTCTTTTGCTACCATTTTCACGTTTGTGAATTACCAAAAAATCAAAATGCTGACTCAAATCAACTTCAACTTCAACTTCATCTTCATCTTGATCTTGATCTTCATCTTCATCTTCATCTCCACTTCTCTCCACAACAACAACAACAAAAAACACACAATGTCAACTTTTATAACAAATCTACAAAATTCTAAGTAAAACTAAGAAAAATTTACAGTTACCAAAAGATATTCAAATTATCAGAAAACAATAACAAAAATAATTTTAAAAATATAAAAATTAGGTTAATCATAATATGTATTTTGGTAATTTGTATTAGTGTTGTTATTAGTTACTAGGGTACAATGTATGTTATCAAATTTATATATAATATACATAAATATATATATATATGTAATGTTTAAAACTTTTATTAAAAATCTACAAAATATTAAATAAAACTAATAAAAAATTGCAGTTCCAAAAAAATTCTGGTAGTGATTCTTCTTAGATTGTGTGTGGTAGTGTGACTGTGGACTAGTGGAACTCTCTTCTTGTGTATTATGCCATCATGGTCTTTTTAATTAATGTTTGTAATTAATTAATGCAATGCAGGAGAATTGGAGAGGAACAAGCATGTTGTAGGAATTGGCCAAAGTTGGAGACGAAGCCGTTTTGAACTAGATGAACTAAACCAAGTATTGGGAAATATAACAGATTTAAATCAAGAACGGTTAAGCAAACCGAAATGAAAACCGTAATTAAAACTTCAAAAATGAACTTTTTGTTTTTTGGGCAATAAGTAAAGAATTTGGTATATTTTTGGCATTTTTCTTTTATGTATGTGATCACATCATCCATATACGCTCTATATATTTACAGTATATATTTGACCACATATTAATAATACTTTTGATAAAAGAAGTAAACCTTAAATAATTTTAAGACACAAAAATGTAAAGTTTACATTTCTTTTATGACCTCAAAATGTTAAACTTATGGATAACAGTAATTAACACATAGACTTGTGTCCATATATATACAATTTGTCTGCAAGAAAGAAGAAGCAGACACGATTTGAAAAACCTAATAATTTGTTTGACGGGAACGAACTGAAGAAGAAGAAGAAGATATGGAGAAGATTGTTTTCGGAATGATTGTGTTACTCGCGGTAACCTGCATCGTGTTGCTTTGTCGTCTCATAGGTTACCTTTGTGAACAAGATAGGGAGCGTGATTGTGAAGCACCACCACCAAATACTAATAATGATGATGGATTAATTCGAGGTACGTCAATTGTCTAAAATGTTTCGTTTCGATCTAATACTATCTAATTTTTTAGTGACTCGAATTATAATTTTTTATTTTGTAATGTTTTAGTACCATGATAGTCTCGAGGACACAAACTTGTGGACTGCATTCGAAACCCGTACGTGAACGAAAAGAACAACTTCTTTTCTACCTCTTATTTTTTTACTTTGTTAAAGATGAAAAAAAAAAAATTGTTATATATATGGTTGTTTTTGGTATGTTTCTCTTATTTTTTTTTAGAGAAACATAATGAAATAACATATGTTCTAAGACGTTTATTTATTAAAGAGGAAAAGTGTTGTTTTTGATATGTTTCTCTTATTTTGTTTTGTTTCTTATCAAGATAATAATACGTTTGGCATCAGGGCCTGCACTGCATCAGTGTGCGGCTAAATTGTTACACTGAACATATATGGTATAATAGATGTTTAAGAACATATATGGAAAACTCGACATGCCAAAACTTTGGTCTAGGGAACACAGAAGAAATAAATTTATATAGTTAGAAGTTAGAACAGATGACATGGTTAAATTGTTGATCATACGGAATTGACAAATCAAAGACTTACACGTGGTCACTGATATGTCTGTATTTTGCATCTCCTTAGCCTGTGTTTGTCATGCATTTAGATAGGACAAGTATTTGTTTTGCATCATTTTAGAACCTCTTTCGTACATTTTGCATGTTTAGGAAGTTTCTGCATCATCCTTGCATACATTGCGCATTTCGGAGTTTTTCAGGTGTTTAGGAGACGTTGGAAGCGCGGAGAATCGAGCCATGCTCGACCTCCGCAATCGAGCCACTCCCAACTGCATCAATCGAGCCATGCTCGACCTCCGCAATCGAGCCACTCCCAACTGCATCAACCGAGCCATGCTCCGCACTTCCTAAACTGAGCCCTCCTCACTTCCTAAACCGAGCCATGCTCCTCACTTCCTAAACCGAGCCATGCTCCTCACTCCCTCAACCGAGCGCTCCTCACTTTTACAACCGAGCCACGCTCCTCACTTCTACAGTCGAGCCCTCCTCAGTTCTACAATCGGGCTACTCCTCGCTTCCACAATCGAGCCATCACTCGAGCCACCGGTCTAGGGATTCAGCTTTTGACGTCTTCATAAAAGTTGTAGAGAATTGAGTCATCTTTCCAATGCCGTTTATTTCAAGCCAATCGAAGGTGTGGTTCAAGAGTTATCATCGTTTTAGTGGATACGTATACACCCAGCTCGAGCCACTTTCACAGACCATGCTCGAGCCATTTTCACTCACACCACTGGAGCCACTCCTACTCATTCCACTCGACCTCACCCTAGGGAGAGACGACACACGACTCGACCGCACATGTCAGGAAGACGTTCCGTCTTATGCGCTTCAGGAGATTCCCAAACCGACGCTTCGCCTTGTCGTTTTAAGTTTTAGGGATTTACATGTTTTTTACGATAAATACATTTTGTTAAGTCTTGTTTTGGACATCTTAGTTTTTATCTCGTTTTCTTTTGTAAGGTTTTCCGAGCCACCCAAAAACGTATTCCGACCTTGTATCCAGATAGCTTTGATTTTATTGAGTATTTGCATTTGATTTCTTCTACAAATTTGTTCATCTCATTTTTACCTATCCAAAAATGCTTGTTTCAATGTTTTCCGAGTTTATGTTGTTGATGATGAATTTCGGATCTGAGTAGTGCGTTAGTTCTTGAGGATGGGATAGATTAGGTGGAGGATCTTAGGATGTGGAGTGTTTAAGCTTTGATTGTATGATTCCCTTTTGGACTAGAGTTAGAATTGCTAGTTTCTCTCTGATCAATTGGAACTAGGTTCGAGACATTTCCACACCCAAAAGGTGTTTGATGAAATGTCTGACCAACTAGTGCCAGAGACTTACGTTCCTAGCCTAAGAGATTAGTTGTCTAGGATGTTTGTTGACGTGAATGAACTTGTTTGTCATGCCTGCTCAACCACGTTTCTCTAGCGAGAGCTAGGTATGGGAGTGGTTGAGTCTGAGTAGCTTTTGCCAAGAGATTGGATTAGCTAAGTTGTGATGTTCATTGTTTAGGGATACTTTGCTTTTGGTATGTTAAACACTCCTTAGACTAGGATACTCCACCGACATCAATTACCCCATCCTTAGGACTTTTATCTTTTTGATTGATATCACATTCCCAAGACTGTTTCATTTGTTCATGCTTAGAATCGTTTTCAGTTTCTCTCATTTTTGCTTGCTTCTTGTCATACATTTTCGTTTCTGTTTCTGTAATTCATTTCCATTTTGTATTTTGACCATTCTAGGACTGTTAGATAAAAACACTCTTGAATTGGCTTAACTTGTGATTCCTTGATTGCATCTTGATTGCTAGCAACATCCCATTTGGATTGACACCTTAAATACTACAACACTTAAGGTTAATTGAGACCTCTAGGACATACAAAAAACCTAGTATCAATTTGGCGCCGTTGCCATTTGGGATTCTTTTTGCTACATTTAAGATTTCAAGTTTTGCAAGATTAAGTTCTGTTACACTTATCATTCCGAGTACTGACTTGCTTTGGTTTTCTGCTTATTTGTTTTGCATCTCAGGTACCTGTTGATTGCAACCTTGCATGCACACCAGATCAAGAGGGCCTCAAAATCTCGTTCCTGTTATTGACGAAATCAATCGGTTGCAACGCCCACGACAAGCTCGTCCACCCACTGAACCACAGCATCCCGCACAAGTCACTATGGAACAACAGCATGAACCACATCAGGGACCGCGAAACATTGGTGCTGGGGATGCACCGAACACTCATACTCAGCGTGCTGGAATCGTCCCTCCCGCAGTGCCGAACAACAACTTCGAGATCAAAAGTGGTCTGATCACCATGATCCAAGGAAACAAGTTTCACGGGTTGCCTATGGAGGATCCACTCGACCACTTGGACGAGTTCGACCGTCTTTGTGGTCTCACCAAGATCAACGGCGTGAGTGAGGACGGTTACAAGTTGCGCCTCTTCCCATTCTCCCTGGGAGACAAGGCTCATCAATGGGAGAAAAACCTTCCCAAGGGATCAATCACCACCTGGGATGGCTGCAAGAAGGCATTCTTGGCCAAGTTTTTCTCCAACTCTCGAACCGCACGTCTCAGGAATGAGATTTCCAGCTTCACTCAGAAGAGCTCAGAATCATTCTGTGAAGCATGGGAGCGTTTCAAGGGTTACCACAGCCAGTGCCCACACCATGGTTTCAGCAACGAGTCATTACTGAGTACTCTCTACCGTGGTGTCCTTCCCAAAATACGTATGCTGCTTGACACCGCTTCTAATGGTAACTTCCTGAACAAGGACGTCGATGAAGGTTGGCAACTGGTGGAGAATCTCGCTCAGTCCGACGGCAACTACAACGAGGATTATGACCGCACATTTCGCGGCGACGCTGGGTCTGAAGAGAAGTACAAGAAGGACCTCAAGACTGTGAATGAGAAGCTTGACCGTATCTTGATGAGCCAGCAGAGGAGCGTCCACTTCGTCTCTGAGGACGACCCTTTCCAAGTTCCAGATGGGGAGGGTGAGCAGAGTGAAGAGATCAGCTATGTTCAGAATCAGGGTGGCTACAACAAAGGTTACAACCCCTACAAGACGAATCCCAATTTGTCTTACCGAAGTACCAATGTTGCTAATCCACAAGATCAGGTGTACCCTCCTCAACAACAACAGCAAGGGCAACAAAAACCTTTTGTGCCTTACAATCCTGGATTCGCTCCAAAACAACAGTTCCAGCAGGGTTACCAAGCTCCCTCGGGACCACCGCCAGGATTCCGCCCTCAACCAGTTCAGCCTACACCAATCCCAGATCAAGAACTGAAGCAGATGATGCAACAAATTCTTCAGGGTCAAGCTAGCGGTTCCATGGATACTGCAAAGAAGTTTGCTGACCTAAGTCAGAGGATGGAATGTTCCTACAATGATCTGAACGTCAAATTCGAAACTCTGAATTCGAAGATAAGGTACATGGAGGGCCAATCGGCTTCTACTTCTGCACCAAAGCCTGGCCAATTCCCAGGTAAAGCTGTTCAGAACCCCAAGGAGTTTGCCAATGCCATTACGCTGAGAAGTGGGAAAACATTGCCTCCCAGGCAAGGAGTTCCAGACGTCACTGAGGACAGTGCGGATTTAGATGGGGAGGATTTTGGTCAGGATGACACTCAGATGGAGAACCCCGTCGAGGCAGTCAAAGATCCAATCGAGCCAGTGAAGCAATCCGAGCCTGAAGCTGTTAAGGAGCCTGCTGTTCCTGAAGACAGACCTGCGAGGTTCATCCCTCCACCGTACAAGCCTCCTCTACCATTTCCAGTGAGGTTCAAGAAGCAGCTTACTGAGAAGTACAAAGCCTTGTTCGAAAAGCAAGTCAAGGAGATTGAGTTGAGAATGCCATTGCTAGATGCATTCGCACTTGTTCCTCACTACCAGAAATTCCTCAAGGACTTGGTGATGGAGAGATCAAAAGAAGTTCAAGGCATGGTGGTACTAAGTCTTGAGTGCAGTGCAATCATCCAGAAGAAGGTTGTACCCAAGAAGCTCAAAGATCCTGGATCATTCACTCTTCCCTGCTCCATTGGACCCACGTCTTTTGAGAGGTGCTTATGTGATCTTGGCGCTTCAGTGAATCTGATGCCATTCTCTGTGGCCAAGAGGTTGGGTTTCACAAGGTTTAAGGGATGCGACATCTCCCTCATCCTTGCAGATAGATCAGTGAGACTTCCACATGGTATTTTAGAGGACCTACCTGTCAGGATCAGAGACGTGGAAGTACCAACTGACTTCGTGGTTCTGGAGATGGATGAAGAACCTAAAGATCCTCTGATTTTAGGAAGACCGTTCCTAGCGACTGCTGGAGCCATCATTGATGTCAGAAATGGCAAGATTGATCTTAATCTGGGCGATGACTTCATCATGAAGTTTGATATCAAGGATACTTTGAAGAAGCCAACAATAGGAGGACAAGTCTTCTATATTGAAGAGATGGATAAGTTGGCTGATGAGCTGTTGGAGGAACTAGCTGAGGAGGATCATCTCAAAACTGCTCTAACCAAGGATGGAGAAGAAGGGTTCCTGCATGGGGAGACCACTTGTTACAAGAATATGCTAGATTCCCACAGAGAAACGGATGGATCAGAGGAATTCGAGCAGCTATCTGACGCAAAGGAGGTACGTGCAGTTGAGACAGAGAGTTCAGAACATGATATCTCCCACTCGACCGCGATCATTCCAGACTCCCGTGCTGACGACTGGTCGGAACTGAAAGCTCCAAAGGTAGAACTCAAAACTCTCCCTTCCGGACTCAGGTACGTTTTTCTGGGAACCAATTCTACTTATCCTGTCATAGTGAATGCTAGGTTGAGTGATGATGAATTGGGGTTGCTAGTAACTGAGCTAAAAAAGTTTAGAAAAGCCATAGGTTATTCTTTAGATGATATCAAAGGAATCTCACCTAGTCTTTGCACACATAGGATCAATCTTGAAAATGAGTCTTATGCTAGTATTGAACCCCAAAGAAGATTGAACCCTAATCTGAAAGAAGTAGTAAAGAAAGAAATCTTAAAACTGCTTGATGCTGGAGTTATCTATCCTATCTCTGATAGTACTTGGGTATCTCCAGTACACTGTGTTCCTAAGAAGGGAGGCATAACTGTGATCAAAAACGATAAAAATGAGTTAATCCCAACTAGAACCATCACAGGACATAGGATGTGCATTGATTATAGGAAGTTGAATGCTGTATCTAGGAAAGATCATTTTCCTCTTCCTTTCATTGATCAAATGTTAGAAAGACTAGCTAGTCATCCTTATTACTGTTTCCTTGATGGGTATAGTGGATTCTTCCAAATCCCTATCCACCCAAATGATCAGGAAAAGACAACCTTTACTTGTCCCTATGGCACTTTTGCCTACAGACGCATGCCATTTGGCTTGTGCAATGCTCCTGCCACCTTTCAGAGGTGCATGACTTCAATTTTCTCGGATTTAATTGAGGAGTCAGTGGAAGTGTTTATGGACGACTTCTCTGTATACGGTTCCACTTTCTCCTCCTGTTTGTTAAATTTGTGCAGGGTATTGACGCGATGTGAGGAGACGAACCTGGTGCTGAACTGGGAGAAGTGCCATTTCATGGTTGAAGAAGGGATTGTTCTGGGACACAAAATTTCTGAGAAAGGGATTGAGGTTGACAAAGCTAAGATTGAGGTCATGGTTCAGCTTCAACCGCCTAAGACAGTGAAGGACATCAGGAGCTTTCTGGGACATGCTGGGTTTTACAGGAGATTCATCAAGGACTTCTCGAAAATTGCAAGACCTTTGACAAGGTTGCTGTGCAAGGAGGTTGACTTCGAATTTGATGCAGCATGTTTGGAAGCCTTCAGCAAGATCAAGGAAGCCTTGGTTTCAGCACCCATAGTGCAAGCTCCTAATTGGGATCATCCTTTTGAGATCATGTGTGATGCTTCAGACTTCGCAGTTGGAGCAGTTCTGGGACAGCGAATTGACAAGAAGCTTCATGTCATCTACTACGCCAGTCGCACCTTGGACGAGACCCAGGGAAGGTATGCTACCACAGAGAAGGAACTCCTAGCAGTTGTGTTTGCATTCGAAAAATTTATGAGTTATCTTGTGGGTTCGAAAGTCATTGTGTATACTGATCATGCCGCTCTGAGACACATCTACTCGAAGAAGGATACCAAACCGAGACTGTTGAGATGGATTCTGCTTCTCCAAGAGTTTGACATGGAGATAGTAGACAAGAAAGGAATAGAAAATGGAGTTGCAGACCACTTGTCAAGGATGAGGATAGAAGATGCTGTTCCAATAGATGACTCGATGCCTGAGGAACAACTTCTGGTCGCCCAGGTTTGTGAGCAGATGCATGACACTGGGGTTGAGAACCTAAAAATCAGCTGTATGGCTGTCACTTCGGATACTGCGCCATGGTATGCTGACTTCGTGAATTACAAGGTCTGTGGAGAAGTTCCTGATGACATGGATCCTTACAGGAAAAGAAGTTTTTCAGAGAGGTCAACCACTACTTCTGGGATGAACCCTATCTATACAAGAGAGGTTCTGACGGTCTGTTCAGGAGGTGCATAGCAGAAGGAGAAGTGCAGGGAGTGCTTGAGCATTGTCACGGTTCCGTCTATGGAGGTCATTTCGCCACATTCAAGACAGCTCAGAAGGTTCTCCAAGCAGGTCTCTGGTGGCCAACCTTGTTCAAAGACGCTCACAACTTCATCACCAAGTGTGACGCTTGTCAGAGGATGGGCAACATCACAAGGAGAAACGAGATGCCTCAAAATCCGATCCTGGAAGTGGAGATATTTGACGTTTGGGGGATAGACTTCATGGGACCATTCAACCCCCCATCTAATGGGAATGTCTATATTTTGGTGGCAGTTGATTACGTTTCTAAGTGGGTCGAAGCCATAGCCAGCCCCACCAATGATCACAAGGTTGTCTTGAAGCTGTTCAAAAGTATAATCTTTCCAAGGTATGGGATACCTAGAGCGGTGATCAGTGATGGTGGAACTCACTTCGTCAACAAAGTTTTTGAGAGCATGCTGAGAAAGTATGGGGTCAAGCACAAAGTGTCTACTGCGTATCACCCTCAGACCAGCGGTCAGGTTGAAGTTTCGAACAAACAGATCAAGGGTATCTTATCAAGAATTGTTGGAGTTTCGAAGAAAGATTGGTCTGTCAAGCTGGACGAGACTCTCTGGGCGTACAGAACAGCGTTCAAGACGCCAATAGGCAGAACACCGTTTCAGTTGGTATATGGTAAGGCATGTCATCTCCCTGTGGAGGTTGAGTACAAGGCACTTTGGGCAATCAAGCTGCTGAACTTGGATATTGACACAGCTCAGGCTAAGAGAGCTCTTGACATCCATGAGTTGGAAGAAATAAGACTTGATGCTTATGAGAGTTCCAAGATTTACAAGGAGAGGACAAAGAATTTTCATGACAAGAAGATTATTGTCAAGGAGCTCAAAGCTGGAGATCAGGTTTTGCTGTTCAATTCTAGACTTAAGTTATTTCCTGGAAAACTTAAGTCTAGGTGGTCTGGACCTTTTACAGTCAAAGACGTTCTGCCATTTGGAGCTATAACTCTTCTGAACAAGGATGGCAGCGAATTCACTGTAAACGGCCAAAGAGTAAAAAAATATTTAGCTGATCAAGTCCGCCCAGAAGGGTTTTCTGTGCTCCTCCATGAACCCCCAAAAGCCTAAATGCTGAAAAGTCAAGCTAGTGACTTTAAACAAGCTCACTTGGGAGGAAGTCCCAAAGGTATCACTGTAAATATTTTTTAGGACCCTTGTGTTTTTAATTTTTGTTTTTGGTTTTCTTGTTTTCAGGAATCTACAGAAGGGAGTGTTGACAACGGAGATAGAGGATACAGAGAAAAAAAAAAGAGAGTTGAAAAAAGAGATTGGGGAGAAACTTTTTATTTCTTTCCTTCTAAAAAAAAAAAAAAAAAAAAAAAAAAGAAAAATTCGAAAACGAAAAAAAAAAAATATCTTTGGGAGACACTCACCCACTTGCTTTCCTCCCCCCCACGAGACCTCCGCAATCGAGCCACTCCCAACTGCATCAACCGAGCCATGCTCCGCACTTCCTAAACTGAGCCCTCCTCACTTCCTAAACCGAGCCATGCTCCTCACTTCCTAAACCGAGCCATGCTCCTCACTCCCTCAACCGAGCGCTCCTCACTTCTACAACCGAGCCACGCTCCTCACTTCTACAGTCGAGCCCTCCTCAGTTCTACAATCGGGCTACTCCTCGCTTCCACAATCGAGCCATCACTCGAGCCACCGGTCTAGGGATTCAGCTTTTGACGTCTTCATAAAAGTTGTAGAGAATTGAGTCATCTTTCCAATGCCGTTTATTTCAAGCCAATCGAAGGTGTGGTTCAAGAGTTATCATCGTTTTAGTGGATACGTATACACCCAGCTCGAGCCACTTTCACAGACCATGCTCGAGCCATTTTCACTCACACCACTGGAGCCACTCCTACTCATTCCACTCGACCTCACCCTAGGGAGAGACGACACACGACTCGACCGCACATGTCAGGAAGACGTTCCGTCTTATGCGCTTCAGGAGATTCCCAAACCGACGCTTCGCCTTGTCGTTTTAAGTTTTAGGGATTTACATGTTTTTTACGATAAATACATTTTGTTAAGTCTTGTTTTGGACATCTTAGTTTTTATCTCGTTTTCTTTTGTAAGGTTTTCCGAGCCACCCAAAAACGTATTCCGACCTTGTATCCAGATAGCTTTGATTTTATTGAGTATTTGCATTTGATTTCTTCTACAAATTTGTTCATCTCATTTTTACCTATCCAAAAATGCTTGTTTCAATGTTTTCCGAGTTTATGTTGTTGATGATGAATTTCGGATCTGAGTAGTGCGTTAGTTCTTGAGGATGGGATAGATTAGGTGGAGGATCTTAGGATGTGGAGTGTTTAAGCTTTGATTGTATGATTCCCTTTTGGACTAGAGTTAGAATTGCTAGTTTCTCTCTGATCAATTGGAACTAGGTTCGAGACATTTCCACACCCAAAAGGTGTTTGATGAAATGTCTGACCAACTAGTGCCAGAGACTTACGTTCCTAGCCTAAGAGATTAGTTGTCTAGGATGTTTGTTGACGTGAATGAACTTGTTTGTCATGCCTGCTCAACCACGTTTCTCTAGCGAGAGCTAGGTATGGGAGTGGTTGAGTCTGAGTAGCTTTTGCCAAGAGATTGGATTAGCTAAGTTGTGATGTTCATTGTTTAGGGATACTTTGCTTTTGGTATGTTAAACACTCCTTAGACTAGGATACTCCACCGACATCAATTACCCCATCCTTAGGACTTTTATCTTTTTGATTGATATCACATTCCCAAGACTGTTTCATTTGTTCATGCTTAGAATCGTTTTCAGTTTCTCTCATTTTTGCTTGCTTCTTGTCATACATTTTCGTTTCTGTTTCTGTAATTCATTTCCATTTTGTATTTTGACCATTCTAGGACTGTTAGATAAAAACACTCTTGAATTGGCTTAACTTGTGATTCCTTGATTGCATCTTGATTGCTAGCAACATCCCATTTGGATTGACACCTTAAATACTACAACACTTAAGGTTAATTGAGACCTCTAGGACATACAAAAAACCTAGTATCAGTCACTAAACAATCATTGGTGTCTGCAACAACAAACTAAAAGATGATCATGTAATGAATACCACAATGGTAAGTGGTAAGAAAGAAACACAACAGCAGAGATATGAGATGCCACAGAACAACTTCAAGAGTAAAAGAAGAGCACCAGTTCATCTCACGTATAAACAAGAAGCTATAGAGCAGCTTCTTTAGCCCTAATGAGAATCTGGCAACTCAGTAAATGTGTAAGATCATAAGCGTGCAAGAGATACATGAAAAGCCTCTTAGAAGGTGTTTTAGTTGAAATCCTTGAAAGCAAGACTCATCAAAGCATAGCCTTTGGTACATACAAAGTGTATGATTATTGGCCAGTGGACACTAGGAGAAGTAACTCAATACATTTTAGCTGCTGATACACCCACCTCTAAGAGGCTTCATGTATCTCTTGCACGGGTATGACCTTAGCATTTACTGAGTTCCGAAGAACATAGTGGGTGTTTCTTTAACTAGTATGTACGGGGTCAATCAATCAATTAAGTCAGGATGATATGGAGATCAATGTGGATATAATTAAGATCCATCTCTTCCGGTACATTGGTGAGAGATGCAAAACCAAGCAGCAGGAATGGTCTTTGTGTTCATAAATAGGCAAAATGCAAAACCTAGGGAGCTAAATATTAGGGGCATTATATTCAGCAAATGAAGAAACAGAGGAGCGTAGTGTTCCATGTAGTTAAGAGAATTGTCAATATCAGCTTTAGGGGTTCTGATCAATCATAACACACAATCAGGTTATTCAATGGAACTAACCAGCTTAGGGCCGGGACAAACAAAAGAAAATTAGAAAAGAGTACTTAAGATTGTGAAAAGAAATGACATATGAATCACACTCTTGATTCCATAGCAAACACAAATTAAAAATCCATAACGAGTCTCACTCTCTCTCAAACACCATTATTGTCTCAACTAAAACAGATAAAAGTACTAGTGAATGCAACTAATTGTCCCAAAATGAAAACATAGTACGTAGAGCAGAAGAGAGGGAGATGGAATTATTAAACAAAGGCTTCTTCCTTAGGCGTCATTGTTGTTGTTGGTGGTGGTGGGGATGTCGCCAAGAGGTATAACCACAATCATGAGAACACCAAATCTGACATCCCAATCGATGGCGTGGGTGGTATTCAAAGGTTGATCAGAGGAACCAAAAGGACTTTTCATGCTTCCGAGGTAGGTTCGAGCGCTCTCATCATTCTCACAAACGTTCTTGACCTCAGCTTTGAATCTGACTGTATCCTCATTAGCAGAAACTTCTACTGCATCATCATCATCATCCCCACAAGCACCTGGCAAGTCTACTGCAAAGAAACATCCTCTTTCCCCTATTGTTGCAAAGAAAAGTGCATCCTTGCGACCTTTCACAACATACGGATGATCCTCCAAACGTATTCCGGATTTGCCTGTCGCGTACGTACGTGTCCAACAACAATTAGATCCGTGTGTGTTTGTGTTATTGTTATTATACAACAAGAATTACTTTAGAGATAGATCGAACCTGTGAAAGGAGGCACAGTGAGAGTACACTTGTTGTTGTGTTGATCATCCTTGTTGACCTTAACCCTTGAGAGAATCATCCTCAAAACCCCATCTTTCATTTTGACATGGTCGACGCCAGTGATCTCGCAGCAGTCACAGCCAAGACCGGCAGTTCCAGAGTACTCACGCACGCCTTCCATCTTGTTGATGACCGTCTCGCCGGAGAAAAACACAACCTTTTGTCTAACGGAGTCAACTCTGACGCGAACGGCGTCGTCTGGAAGACCAGGCAGATCCACACGAACATAGAGCTTGTCGTTCTCCAGAACCTTCACTTCAATGAAACCCTTTGGACCCTCTTTCTGAAACTGATTGTTCGTCGCGTAGAATCCCTCTGGAAATGGAAAAACGTTACGTCAAAAACTTGGTGAAGAAGCAAAAAGCATACAGAGAGAGAGAGAGAGAGAGAGAACAAATTAAAGGGAAGACATTTCTCAAACATAGAAACTTATAACTCGATCTACTTCATTTTCATGAAACAAAAACAAAAAAAGATCAGTTCAGAAAACAAAAACAGAGAACCATCGAGAACGAACGAGAACAAAAAAAAAGAACTAGCTTTAAGTTTCAAGCACAACAAAAATGTAAATCTATGTACAAAGTTCATATATGTTATCAGTTAAACAAGAAAAGGAGAAAACTTTTCTAGATAAAACTTTCTAGATACAAACAATTACATGAATGTTCTTGGGGAAATCTAATTAATACTAGCTGGTAGGTAATTAAAAGAGAGATAAGAGTGAAGAAAGAGAGATTACCTCGAACTTTAGGAACTCTTGACAAGTCCAACAATTGTGCCTTTGGCTCACCCATCTCTCTCTCTCTTTCTTCTTTCTTTTCTCTCGTCTAGCTAGAGTTCTATGTTGGCGTTTTTTTGTTTGTTTGTTATATTTTGGTGTTGATAAATATAGACGAAGCTAGCAGCACCATGATGATGAGCAATAGCATGAGGTAGTAGTACAGATCTGTGACGTGGCACGCTCCAGCTGGCTTTTTCTCACCTTCAATCGCGAAGTTTGACTGGTCTTTCACTACGTCCACACGCTAGTAACTTAATGTATATCTTCGGTATATACTTCGGTAAAATAAAAGAACAGTTTTATACTATACGACAAAAAAAAATACTGCCAAAAAAAAAAAAAGTAAAACTGTTCCATGCCAATCTCATTTTTTCACAGTAATTGAAGAAGACGCTGACGTCAGCAATCTTCATTGGGCAAAAAAAAAACTATGAGCTGTCAATCTTTCTTATTTTTTTCAACCGTTGGTTATTAATTACTGTTTATCCAGTTTTTTTCTCTTCTCAACTCAATTTAAAAGTTTAATTTGTTCTTTTATTTTGTTGAAAAAGAAAAAACCAAACATACATATAAAAATCTAGGCGATTCCATTAATATTGTTCAAATATTTCTCAAAAGGTTTATGTCTTTATCCAGTTTTGATCATGGAAATAATCTATATAGTCTGATGGATTAGCTAAATTATAAATGTAAGATTAAAACCAAAACAAAACGAAAGCTGACAACTTTTTTTTTTCATTTATTGAGATGCATAATATATATGTAGAAGAAGCAACAAGCAAGAGCGTACTTAAACATCAAAGAAATTAGATAAAGATAAACCAGCGCTGCATGAGCAATTAAGCCATTGATAGATAGATAGATATATAGAGATGCTAGCCTAGCTAGACCACAAACCAAATCAGGTGCGAATGATCTTCTTCTGAACGACACCAACGGAGGCGGCCTTTGTGCCGGGGAACTTAGGGACGGTGATCCAGAGCACTCCGTTGAGAAGCTTCACCTTAGCTTTCTTCACGTCGAACGCCTCTGGGTTGTCGACCACCATGGAGCCTCCGTACTTGCGTCCGGCGCTGTCGTACTCCGGCATGGCTGGTTCGTTGGCGAAAAAGTGGACGCTGTTGCCGACGGTGTCGACGGTGTAGGTTAGGTCTGACTCGAGACACCCAGGCAAGTCAGCTCTCATCACGCACGCGTTCTTCGTCTCGATCACCTCGTACGGCGCTTGACTCCCACTTTTCTGAAATGCGTTCCTCACTACATTAACATCAAACACCACAAAATTAGTGACCTTTTTTTTTAACCTAATAGCTAGAAAGAGTAGAGATTTGTCCAAAATTAGTTTCGATTTTTAACCTAACAGCTAGAAAAGAGTACAGATTTGTCCAAAAAGATTCGATTTTTTTTAACCTATTATATAATAAAATAACAGCGAAAGATGAAAACTTTACTTACATGGAGGCGGAGAACTGTTCTCAGCGGAGCTGCCTGCGTTCGATTTCATTTTCCTACTCATTGTCTCAAAACGACACTGTTTCTCTCTCTCTCTCTCTTTTGGAAGGCAAAGGAAGTTTTGCGTGTGACTGATGAGACTCTCTCTCTCTCTCTTCTACTCTTTTACTTGCTATTAATAGCTGAGAGAGGAGGACTATAGCCTAAAAAGGTTTGAGAAAGGCCTGGAGTTACCTATCATTAGGCCCATTTATCAGCCCAATAAGTGTTGAGTCCTCCTAGTCCCGTATTCGAAAGTTCGAAACTGCGTTGATTTGGTGAAATACTGAAATTGAGCTACGTAGGTTACATCATACATACTCTAGTATTAATTTCCCTACCATTTCTTCTCCTACATACATACACATTTGTCATCAAGTTACACACTAAACACCACAAATGTTCACATCTCATCATATCTCTGCTGTTGTGTTTCTTTCTTACCAATTACCAATGTGGTATTCATTCTGAATTTTTTATTTAATTGTAATGTATTAGTAGCAGTACCATGACAGTCTCGACTCTCGAGGAGACAAACTTATGGACCGCATTCGAAACCCGTGAACTAAAAGAACAACTTCTTTTCTACCTCTTAACTATTTTTATTTTTACTTTGTTAAAGATAGAAAAAATAAAGTTGTTACATATGGTTTAGAGAAATATATATAATGAAATAACATATGTTCTAAGACGTTTATTTATTAAAGAGGAAAAGTGTTGTTTTTTTGATATGTTTCTCTTTTTTGTTTCTTATCAAGATAATACGTTTGGCATCAGGGCCTGCACTGCATCAGTGCAGATGGTATAGATGTTTAAGAACATGTATGTAAAACTCGATACGCCAAAACTTTGGTCTAGGAACACAGGAGAAATAAAAATTTATATAGTTAGAACAGATGACATGGTTAAATTGTTGATAATACGGAATTCACAAATCAAAGACTTACACGTGTCACTAAAAACAATCATTGGTTCACATGCATTCAGACTCGTGGCCCATTAAAAAGTGAGATGTCAAAGTATATATTTTACAAGTTGGGGTTAGCTTTAGGTTCCATGTGCAACATGTAATTTGAATCTTGTAATTAAAATGTGTTTGTTTTATTTTGCTGGGATTTTTCATAACAAATGTGAAGTGCGTGACATATCAATCTCTATTTGTAAATGGAACTTTGATGACTAATTTTACTAATTCTCAAGAAACAAGAAGATATTTTATAAACACCCAAAGTACTGTAAAATGATTACACATAGATGTACTTTTTTAAAAAATGGACCTCGCACCAATTTCATTTAAAGTATGCAATTATTTCCACTGTGAGGAAGATAAGATTTGTAACCAAGTCATCATGGTCTTAAAAACTCTTGCTACTCAAAATTTGTTTTTGGCACTTGTAAATTTTTGTTGTTGGTCGCCTCGTTTGCCTAATTGTTATTATGACAGATATTCATGAATTAAAGATTGAATAAAGGAATATACAAATATATATGTTTGATGGGGTTAATTAACCCTATACTATATGATATACTGAACTTTCAATTGTGGAAGTAGATTTTCATAAAAATGACAGCTAAGCTAGGTTCCTGTAAAAATCTGCTAATAAAGTCCAACTATTTTCACCTAAACATCTACCTAACCAGAGTCAATACTCCCTCCATTAGAAAGTCTCCACCACACATATTGATAATATTAAAATCACAAAAAATGTATTTTAGATTTCATTTCTTAATGTTACTTAATAGTAGAGTATTAAATACTCTCTGTCCCACAAAGATTGATGTTTTAGGATATTTTTTTTGTCCCATAAAGATTGATGTTTTGTACACTTCAAGAAGTAATCATTGAAAATATTTAAAATCTTGAATTGTTATGTGGTTTAAAATTAAACAATATTTTTTTAATCAAAGAAAAAAATATATTTAAACTTACTAATCATTGTTTTCTTAAAATGTGTAATCTCTCAAAACATCAATTTTTGTGGGACAGATGGAGTATATAATTAGTAAAACATAATTGTTGTACCCACGATCTGTCATCTCGGCAGAAGGTGGAAGTGGCCTGGGCCGAGGATGTCCAATGGGCCTAGGAGTGCAAAGCTGATCGGCCCATCAGGAGAGTCAAAGTAGGGAGCAAGGAAGGTGCCTCAGCCCAACCAGCTCGGAGTCCGGGCGTGGTCAAAGATTCCCCCACTTAAGAGGCTTAATTGCACCAACGTAAATCGCGTCCTATTAATTACGTATTAATTGAGTAGTAAATGGGTCGGTATAAATATGTAAAGGGGATCACTTGTAAGGGATCCGAGAATTTTTGGGAAAAGTGCAATACACAATTCAAATTCATAAGACTCTTTCAATTCAGTTCGGAACTGTTTTACGGTGATAAGCTCCTCCACACTTAAATCACTTCGGAAGGAGAATCTCTTTCTCAGTTCTCACATTTGGCGCTAGAAGGAGGGGGTTATCGCCTGACTCTCACTAGTTCCGACCTTTTACACAAATTCATCCGCAAAACCACCGCTATGGCCACCAGCTCCCCAGTCAGGTATCCTTGGAGGTGATCCAAAAGCTCCTTCAAGATTTGTCCGAGAAGTCCGACCGTCAGCAAGCCGCCTCCGCCCTTACCGAGCGTTTCGACAGTCTGGAGGGCCAGATCTCCGCTCGTCTGGACGAACTCGCGACGTCGGTAGTAGACCTCTCAGCCTCTCACCGCGCATACGCCGAACGAGTCGATCTCCTATCCGCCGACCAGAACCCACGTCGACGTGCTTTGGATTTCTCCGGTGTGACTCCACCTTCCACTTCGCAAGGAGCAGCAACAAATGTCACTCCGGGAGATTCGTTCCCGCCTCAAACCAACACGCAAACGGCGCTACCACGGACCGGCGATGGTCTTGCACCGGCTCAGCCCGGCGTCATCCGACCTCCCGAGGTCCCAGTCCGCCTTCCTTTCCCTGTAGATGGAAACACTTCGGCTATGGGTATGCTGTCAACCCCGAGATCTTCCGCATGCAGAGCGAAATTCGGGACATGCGGTCTGTGATGCATAGCGCAACCACCTCAGCTCCGGATATATTCCGAGTGATTGAGGAGTCGAGGCGAACTCCTTTCTCCGACCAAATAGCCCGAGTCCGCATCAAAGATACTGGCAAAATCAAATTTTCGAGCTACGAAGGAAAAGGAGATCCGACCAATCACCTCAAGATCTTCTTGCTGACAGCTAGCCGGGTGGACCTCGAGCCCCATGAAGCAGACGCTGGGTACTGCAAGCTGTTCGCAGAAACTTTTAGTGGACCGGTACTGCTTTGGTTCGCGTCCTTAGCAGCTGGCTCCATAACCAACTTCACCGAGCTGTCGACCTCGTTCGTCAAGCAGTATTCTAGCCTAATCGAAACTGCGGTGACGGATGCTCAGCTTTGGAACTTAAGTCAAAAGGCTGGAGAATCCCTTCGGTCTTACATAACAAAGTTCAAGGAGATCCAGGTCAAAATTCCCGGACTCTCGGACTCCACAGCCCTGGCCGCGCTTAAGAATGGCCTCTGGCACGAATCTCGCTTCCGCGAAGAGCTATCCGTGAATCGTTTCCCAACTATTCAGGACGCGTTACACCGAGCTTCGAACTGGATAGTTGCAGAAGAAGACAAACTCGCCGCCGCGCAAAACAAAACGCCCGCCTGCGGGAAACCGCGCTTCGACTCACCTGCTAAAAAGACCCCGCCTACGACTCCGAAGTCCGGGCCGAGCACTTTCGCAGTCACCCAATCTCCCAAAAAGAATTCCCCAAAGAATTCTCCGTCCAAACCGCCATTTTCACCACGCTCCAAGAGCGGTGTCCTCCCGAGTAACAAGTGGGTCCGAGATGAGGACACGTACTGCGAGCTCCATAAAACCAACAGTCATTCTACTCGTGACTGTAAGAAGCTGATGCACCTCCTCGCAGAGAAGTACATGGCGGGAGAAATGCCAAACGTCACAATTGAAGAATTGGAGCAAAAGCGATTCCCGAAGTGGATGAGGACGCTCCACCTTCAAAGAAACCAAAGCAGTCCGATGGAAGTGACGCTCCCAAGAAAAGAATCGACGTGATAATGGGAGGATCGCGTCTATTTCGGAACTCCATCACTGCGATCAAAGACCATCAGCGGAAGCTCAATAGCCCCGAGCCGAAGCGAGCTAAATTGATAGCTAGTGATCTACCTGAAATTTCTTTCTCCGAGAAGGAAACTGAGGGGTTGGATACTCCGCACGATGACGCGCTCGTCATTTCGCTTGATGTAGCGAACCACGAAGTCTGTCGAATCCTAATTGATACGGGAAGTTCGGTAGACTTGATTTTCCTTGAGACCCTCACCAGAATGGGTATCGGGAAAGAGCACATCGCAGGACCGCCTTCGCCCCTGGTCTCGTTCACTAGCGAGACGTCGATGTCTTTGGGCACGATTACATTACCAGTCTCCACTCAAGGAGTGGTTAAAATGGTGGAGTTCACGGTCTTTGACCGACCTGCGGCCTATAATGTTATTTTGGGAACTCCCTGGCTCTACCAGATGAAAGCGGTGGCCTCGACGTACCATCAGTGTGTCAAATTTCCGACACCACAAGGAGTCCGGGAGGTTCTGGGAAGCCAAAGGACGGCCAGGAGCTGTTACCTCGCAAGTCACAAACTCCTGATCCAATAGCAACCACAGCTCGAGGTCCCGAAAAATCCAGTTCGGAAGCAGCTAAAAGGTGACCTCACTGAGTCCATTTTCATCAATGGCAAGTTCCCGGATCAAGAAATCAAGATCGGAGTAGGGTTGGATAGCGAGCTTCGCCGCCCCTGATAGCCTTCCTGAGAGAAAGGATGGCCACCTTCGCGTGGTCCGTGGACGAGATGCCCGGCATTAGTCCAGAAGTCATTTCCCACGAGCTGAATGTGGATCCTACGTTCAAACCTGTAAAGCAGAAGCGAAGGAAGCTGGGTCCGGAACGAGCTGAAATCGTAAATAAAGAGGTTGAACGTTTGCTGAAGGCGGGCCAGATACGCGAAGTAAAATACCCTGAGTGGCTCGCAAATACTGTCGTGGTCAAGAAAAAGAACGGAAAGTCGCGAGTCTGCGTTGATTTCACCGACCTGAATAAGGCATGCCCCAAAGACAGCTTTCCACTTCCGCATATCGACCGGTTAGTTGAGTCCACTTCGGGCCACGAGCTGATGTCCTTCATGGACGCGTTCTCTGGCTACAACCAAATCCTAATGAACCCGGACGACCAGGAGAAGACTGCATTCATTACGGACCGCGGGACCTATTGCTACAAGGTGATGCCTTTTGGGTTAAAAAATGCGGGAGCAACTTACCAAAGACTGGTGAACCGAATGTTCGAGCATCAACTCGGAAAAACCATGGAGGTTTACATCGATGACATGCTGGTGAAATCGATGGAAGCCAGTTCGCATCTTGCCGATCTGAAAGTTTGCTTCGACATCCTGGATCAGTTCGGGATGAAGCTCAACCCCACGAAGTGCACCTTTGCAGTTCCATCAGGAGAATTCCTGGGGTATATTGTCACAGAAAGAGGGATCGAAGCGAACCCGAGGCAAATCAATGCTTTCCTGTCTATGAGTTCTCCCAGGACCTTGCGCGAAGTGCAGCGCCTTAACGGGCGGATCGCAGCTCTCAACCGCTTCATCTCTCGATCTACGGATAAATGCCTCCCTTTCTACCAGCTGTTACGAAAGGGGAAAAACTTTCCTGTGGGATGCGAAGTGTGAAGAAGCATTCGCCCAGCTCAAAGCTTATCTGTCTGAACCACCGGTCTTGGCGAAGCCTGAGTTCGGAGAACCACTCTTTCTTTACGTAGCCGTATCGGATAGTGCGGTCAGTGGAGTTTTGGTTCGTGAGGAAAGGGGAGAGCAGCGACCAATTTTCTATATCAGCAAATCATTCACCGGAGCGGAGTCGAGGTATCCTATGATGGAAAAATTGGCCTTAGCAGTGGTCACTTCGGCAAGGAAACTGCGGCCTTACTTCCAGTCCCATACGATCATAGTCCTGACGACGCAGCCACTTCGGACGGTGTTACATAGTCCGAGCCAATCTGGACGGCTGGCTAAATGGTCTGTCGAGTTGAGCGAATATGACATCGAGTTCCGGACTCGAACTTGTGCGAAGTCACAAGTGCTGGCCGATTTCTTGATCGAACTCCCACTAGCTTCTTCGGCTAGCGACAATGTCGAAACTCCGTGGACGCTGTATGTTGATGGAGCTTCTTCCAAATCAGGGGCAGGAATTGGGGTCCGCCTCACTTCTCCTACAGGCGAAGTGATCGAGCAATCATTCCGCTTGGCTTTCAATGCATCCAACAACGAAGCCGAGTACGAATCTTTCCTTGCCGGCTTACGCCTCGCAGTGGGAATTGGCGTCCGGAAACTTCGAGCTTTTTGCGACTCGCAGCTGGTCACTAACCAGTTTTTGGGGGAGTATGAAACAAAAGATGGCCGCATGGAGGCTTATTTGTCCACAGCTCGGGAGTTAGTCGCCAAATTCGAGGAATTCGAAATCACTAAGATCCCACGGAGTGAGAACTCCGCTGCCGACGCTTTGGCATCTCTGGCCTCTACTTCGGATCCTGCGACGACAAGAATCATTCCTGTCGAAGTCATCCAGTTCCCAAGCATCCGGCTGGAGAGCACACACGTCGTGACCCGCGCAATGAAAAAACAGTTGGCCGCTGAGGAAGCAGCTCGTAAGACGGCTGCGGATTCCCAACCCTCGGCGGATCAGGACCCTGTCTTGCCTACCCCAATGGAAGTCCACCCACCTCTTGCCAAGACCAACGGAAGTTCAGCTCCGGAATCATCGCGCTCACCAGCTGACAATCAAGCCGTTATCCCACATGCCACCTCGAGCGGCACGAGTTCTAACAGCTGGGGGGCAGACGACTGGCGGAGCCCGATCTGGGCCTATCTGGAAAAAGGGGAACTCCCAGCCGACAAATGGGCAGCTAGGAAGCTCAAGGTTATCAGCGCGCGGTACTGCATTCACAACGGAATACTCCTACGCCGAAGTATAACCGGCCCTTATTTAACATGCGTGGCTGGCAGAGAACCCGTGATATTGATGCGAGCTGTTCATGACGGTCCCAATGGGAATCACTCCGGAGGTCGGACTCTGGCTTTCAAAATTAAAAGGCAAGGTTATTTCTGGCCTACCATGGTGACGGACTGCGAAATGTATTCTCGAACTTGCGAGAAGTGCCAGAAGCACGCCCCTTCAATCCATCAACCTACCGAACTCCTGTCTTCGGTGTCCGCTCCCTACCCTTTCATGAGGTGGTCCATGGATATCATCGGTCCATTACATCGAGGACCAGGAGGAGTCCAGTACGTGCTCGCTCTTACTGACTATTTCTCCAAGTGGGTAGAAGCGGCAGCCTATGCGAAAGTAACAAGCGACGAAGTGGAACAGTTCGTGCTTAAGTGCATAATTTACCGCTACGGTGTCCCACGTGAAATTATCACGGACAACGGCCCGCAATTCATCTCTTCGAAGTTCGAAGAGTTCTGCGCGAAGTGGAAAATCCGACTCAATAAGTCAACTCCTCGATACCCGCAAGGTAATGGGCAAGCCGAAGCGATGAATAAAGTCATACTCGCCAACTTGAAGAAACGGCTCGATGCTCGTAAGGGGCGCTGGCCGGACGAACTTCAGGGCGTCCTCTGGGCGATCCGAACAACACCTCGGCGGGCCACTAATGAGACACCTTTCTCCTTTGTCTACGGGGTTGATGCCGTAGTCCCAGCCGACATAGAAGTCCCTGGAATCCGTACTTCGCTAAATCCATCTCGACCTGAAGAGAATGAGGAGTTCCTGCAGGATACTCTTGATACAATCAACGAGCGTCGGGACCAGGCGTTAGTCCGGATCCAGAATTACCAGAATGCAGTGGCTCGGTACTACAATTCCAAAATCCGAGGCAGACCCTTAGCAGTGGGCGACCTCGTCCTTTGGAAGGTCCATGAGAATACCGAGGAGCTTAATGCAGGAAAGCTGGGAATTAATTGGGAAGGACCGTACAGAATTACTCGCGAAGTCCGAAATGGCGTTTATCAGCTCGAGGATTCAGAGGGAAAACCAGTCCCGAGGTCTTGGAATTCTCTACACCTTAAACTTTTTTACAGTTAATGTTTTTGTATCGAACTACGATTTGGCTTGATCCCGATAAGGGTACGTAGGCAGCCCACTTCGGGTCCAGCTATCCTTATTAATAAAATTTAAAGTTTTCTTAAACTTTTCTTTTTTATTAATAATGTTTCGCCCTGCTACACATAATAAAAAAAAAAAAAAAAACAGCCGAAGTCTAACTTCGCACCTATCATAGAAAGCCGAAGTCTAACTTCGCAAGCCTAAACCGAAGTTCTCACTTCGTATTCAGCTGTACTTTAAAACTGAATGTTGCGAAAACTTTAAACCGAGGTCTTCACTTCGTCTTATCGCTCTATTCATAGAAAGCCGAAGTCTAACTTCGCAAGCCTAAACCGAAGTTCTCACTTCGTATTCAGCTCTACTTTAAAACTAAATGTTGCGAAAAACTTTAAACCGAAGTCTTCACTTCGTCTTGTCGCTTTACTCAAAGCAAAGCTCAGTTTCGCAAAATTTTAAAACCGAAGTAACCACTTCGTACCTGACTTTACTTATAAATGTTGGAATGTCATCTTTTTCGAACTATTTGTACGAAGTTCTCACTTCGTGTTCATTTCTGGTCGCACCATCTTTTCATAAGAGTTGAGGAAATTTAGTTCGCATTAAATGACAGCAATAAAGGAAAATATAGTTTATATGGAGCGGTCACCACGACCTAAACACTCCGAGGTAAGTCTAGAATAAAGTGCGACAAAACAAGGGGGCAACACTTGCCAAGACAACCCCGAACTAAAATCGAAAACTACTGAGCAGGCAGAGGAGGATCCAACGCCGCTTCGGAGAACGCTAAGCCCAACTCCGCTAGCTCCCCTTCCGACCTGGCGCTCGCAAGAAACTCATCCATCCCCTGGTTCGATGTTGGCCCAAGGTTAGTACCGGACTCGTTGATGATAGAAGTGAGCGGGAGCTCGTTGCACAAAAGTTCGGGCGTATCTGCCAAAAGGTCCGAGAAGGCAGAGAGGTCGAGTTCGCGAGGAGTTACCTTCGAGATCTTCTCGTCGACTTCTTCCTCATCAGCCTTCAAGAGCCCGAGCTCCGCTTCCATGTCCTGAATTTCCCCCTTGGAAATCTCCTCAACCAGCATCCGGTTGGCCCTGATCTCAGCGGCTCGGGTTTGAAGCGGAGCTAGCTTTTCCCTCTCCTCGAAGGTGATCCGGACCTCCTCAACAAGGGGACGGAGAGTTCGCCTCATGGCCTGCCTCTCTTCTCTCCGAACCCTCTCGATCTCGCAGCTGTTGCCGGCTTCGAGTAGCTGGTTGCGAACTTCGATCTCATGCAGCTTGTTCTTAGCTGCCTTCGCATCTTCCGCCGCCTCATAATATAGATCCCCGGCTTTCTTCAGCTTATCGCGGAGGTCCTCGTTGGCCACCCCGAGGTCAAGCACTTCTACCTCGGCCCTTTTCATCCGAGCTCGGATTTGTTCGGCTTTCGCCACGGTGCTGGCGTTCTCAGCCTCCAACCGGGCGTACTCTTTCACTTGGGCCTCCAGGTCCGCAACCTTCTGTCGAAGAAGGTTCACCTCGGAGGATGAAGGGGAGGAGAATAGCTGATCTTCATAGGACGCGACCGAGGAGTTGAACTCGATCATTAGCTGAAGAAAGTCAGCTTGTTAAAAATTGGTAAAATAAAAAGGAAACCAAAATGGAAAATTAATTGATGTCTACCTCGCCAATTTTATCCGCAAAGCGGAAGAAGTTCGCACGATTGACCTCGGTCATGTCTGCAAACGCCGGAATCCGAACTCCGGGCTTCGTGTAACTTCGCATCATATTAGCTGGGGTTGCAGGGGGCTGAAAGGTTCGGGCAAAGTTGGTTTCCCTTTGCAAAAAAAGCGAAGTGCGAAGCATAAGGAAAAGCAAAATTTTAAATCCTTACCTCGGGATGGTGAGCGCTGCTCCTTCGGAGGTAACTTCTTGGTGGAACCCTCAGACCCTTTGGCGGTAGCTACCTCTTTAGATCCTCTTTCTGAGGAGGGGCCCTTTTCTCTCGAACCGAATTTGTTCTGTTCATCCCCTGATGAGCCAGTTCGAGCTCGGCTCTTCTCACGAGAGGGGGATGAAGCCCCGATCTCTTTCCTCTTCCTCGACGAGTCCGATTGATGGGAGCTCACCGAAGAAGAGACCTTCTTCATCAACGAAGGGGAATCCGCGACCTCCCGCGGCTCGTCACTTGTATCCGCGATGACGATCACGGAGGGCGCCAGCGGGTCAGTAGATCCCTCACGAAGCTCGGGGGGCCCAGTTGGGAGCGCGGAAACCCCGCTCGCCTCAAGAACAGGGGGGTCAGTAGAATTCCTGCCAAGGATGCGAGCTTTCCCCTCAGCAAGAGCGGCGGCCATCTGTTTCTTCGCCTCCTTTTCTGCGATCCTGCATGCCCTCTCTTCTCGGTAGTTCATCTCCGAAACGTTCACGGGAACAGAGCAAACAAGAGAACGTTTTCCGAGCCTGACCGTCGATTCCCTGATCCTTTCACACGAAAAGGAGTCCCAGGCAATTTGACCTTGGCTGCAGAACCTCGAGAAGAATTCCGCGAACGTAGGGCAGAGAAGTCCGCGCTCGAAGTGATCTGCACAAAAAGAAAAATATATTCAGGGGTTATATAATAAGACAAAGTTGCGCTTAATCAGGACTTCACAAAGAAACACTATTCTACCAATCTTCGAAGTCCACTTCGACACGTGCGAACTCACGCGGTGGCCGAAGGTGAGTTCGTTAACCGGGAAAAAGAAATAGGACTTCCTCCATTTCTCGTCCTTCTCGGGTAGGTCGTCGAAGACCTTCAGTCCGGAGAGCGGGCTTACGTACAAAGTCCCCTTGGTCCGGCCAGTTTTCACTGTGTATACTTGGAGAAAGTCGGCTAGGGACAACTTGTAGTTGAACTCTTCCCCCAGGGTTTGAAGGCACATGACAGTCCGGACAAAGTTCGGACACATCTGGGGAAGAGCGAAGCCCAGTTCGAACATCATCTTTACGACGAGTTCGGGAAGGGGGAAAGATAGACCGCACGCAGAGAAAAAGATCTCGAACGCGCAGCAGTATCCGGCGGGGGGATTCTCTGGGGACTCGTGAGCTTCGGGGAATCTAATTTCGACCTCCGACGGAATCCCGGTGGAGGCTCTGAGCTCCGCTATGTTCTCCGCTGAGAGAATTGACGGCGGATGAGGACCGTAAACACCAGAGATTAAAGCTTTCGCAACCTTTCCTGAGGATGATTTCGGAGGAGACATACTTTCTGAGAAGAAGGATTAGAAGAACGAGAGGCGGCGAAAGATCTTTCCGGCGAGAGAAAAAGAATTCAAGAGAACAGAGAAAGAAAGAGAATTCGAAAGCAAAAACAATTAGGGAGAAAGAGAGCACTCGAGACTACCTTTATAAGCGGAACCGGGAGGTAATGATTGCCTGGGGAAGCGAAAGGTCTCACACCGTTCTCTCTCTCCCTTATATCCAACACGCAACCACGTGGGTCCCAATGCTTGTTCGGGAAGATAAATCTCATCATAACCACGATCAAATCATGGAGATATGGAGGATATTCAGTTTCCCGAAACTGATCGCTAGAAGATCTAAAGTCCCCCGAACTTCACAGTTCGGGAGACTTGGGGGGCAACGAAGCATAAGGAAAAGCAAAATTTTAAATCCTTACCTCGGGATGATGAGCGCTGCTCCTTCGGAGGTAACTTCTTGGTGGAACCCTCAGACCCTTTGGCGGTAGCTACCTCTTTAGATCCTCTTTCTGAGGAGGGGCCCTTTTCTCTCGAACCGAATTTGTTCTGTTCATCCCCTGATGAGCCAGTTCGAGCTCGGCTCTTCTCACGAGAGGGGGATGAAGCCCCGATCTCTTTCCTCTTCCTCGACGAGTCCGATTGATGGGAGCTCACCGAAGAAGAGACCTTCTTCATCAACGAAGGGGAATCCGCGACCTCCCGCGGCTCGTCACTTGTATCCGCGATGACGATCACGGAGGGCGCCAGCGGGTCAGTAGATCCCTCACGAAGCTCGGGGGGCCCAGTTGGGAGCGCGGAAACCCCGCTCGCCTCAAGAACAGGGGGTCAGTAGAATTCCTGCCAAGGATGCGAGCTTTCCCTCAGCAAGAGCGGCGGCCATCTGTTTCTTCGCCTCCTTTTCTGCGATCCTGCATGCCCTCTCTTCTCGGTAGTTCATCTCCGAAACGTTCACGGGAACAGAGCAAACAAGAGAACGTTTTCCGAGCCTGACCGTCGATTCCCTGATCCTTTCACACGAAAAGGAGTCCCAGGCAATTTGACCTTGGCTGCAGAACCTCGAGAAGAATTCCGCGAACGTAGGGCAGAGAAGTCCGCGCTCGAAGTGATCTGCACAAAAAGAAAAAATATATTCAGGGGTTATATAATAAGACAAAGTTGCGCTTAATCAGGACTTCACAAAGAAACACTATTCTACCAATCTTCGAAGTCCACTTCGACACGTGCGAACTCACGCGGTGGCCGAAGGTGAGTTCGTTAACCGGGAAAAAGAAATAGGACTTCCTCCATTTCTCGTCCTTCTCGGGTAGGTCGTCGAAGACCTTCAGTCCGGAGAGCGGGCTTACGTACAAAGTCCCCTTGGTCCGGCCAGTTTTCACTGTGTATACTTGGAGAAAGTCGGCTAGGGACAACTTGTAGTTGAACTCTTCCCCAGGGTTTGAAGGCACATGACAGTCCGGACAAAGTTTGGACACATCTGGGGAAGAGCGAAGCCCAGTTCGAACATCATCTTTACGACGAGTTCGGGAAGGGGGAAAGATAGACCGCACGCAGAGAAAAAGATCTCGAACGCGCAGCAGTATCCGGCGGGGGGATTCTCTGGGGACTCGTGAGCTTCGGGGAATCTAATTTCGACCTCCGACGGAATCCCGGTGGAGGCTCTGAGCTCCGCTATGTTCTCCGCTGAGAGAATTGACGGCGGATGAGGACCGTAAACACCAGGGATTAAAGCTTTCGCAACCTTTCCTGAGGATGATTTCGGAGGAGACATACTTTCTGAGAAGAAGGATTAGAAGAACGAGAGGCGGCGAAAGATCTTTCCGGCGAGAGAAAAAGAATTCAAGAGAACAGAGAAAGAAAGAGAATTCGAAAGCAAAAACAATTAGGGAGAAAGAGAGCACTCGAGACTACCTTTATAAGCGGAACCGGGAGGTAATGATTGCCTGGGGAAGCGAAAGGTCTCACACCGTTCTCTCTCTCCCTTATATCCAACACGCAACCACGTGGGTCCCAATGCTTGTTCGGGAAGATAAATCTCATCATAACCACGATCAAATCATGGAGATATGGAGGATATTCAGTTTCCCGAAACTGATCGCTAGAAGATCTAAAGTCCCCCGAACTTCACAGTTCGGGAGACTTGGGGGGCAACTGTTGTACCCACGATCTGTCATCTCGGGCAGAAGGTGGAAGTGGGCCTGGGCCGAGGATGTCCAATGGGCCTAGGAGTGCAAAGCTGATCGGCCCATCAGGAGAGTCAAAGTAGGGAGCAAGGAAGGTGCCTCAGCCCAACCAGCTCGGAGTCCGGGCGTGGTCAAAGATTCCCCCACTTAAGAGGCTTAATTGCACCAACGTAAATCGCGTCCTATTAATTACGTATTAATTGAGTAGTAAATGGGTCGGTATAAATATGTAAGAGGGGATCACTTGTAAGGGATCCGAGAATTTTTGGGAAAAGTGCAATACACAATTCAAATTCATAAGACTCTTTCAATTCAGTTCGGAACTGTTTTACGGTGATAAGCTCCTCCACACTTAAATCACTTCGGAAGGAGAATCTCTTTCTCAGTTCTCACAATAATGTAATTTAATTATTTAGCTGACCACTATGAAAATATATAAAAAGAAAATATCGAAATAATAATTAAAAGAAGTAATTAATGAAAACCAAAAATTAAGGGACCCCTCTCAAGAGACAATTTTCAAACAAAATAATTAAAATTAAAGATGGAAACAAAAAGAAAAGGAAGAAAATAAAAAGGTAATAAATGTCTTTGCTTTTTTTTTTTTTTGTTTTTTATTTATTTTAATAACTAAGTCTAAAACACATCTCTAGTCTCGTGTCCTTAAGAGAGAGCTTCGAAAAAATTCCATCTGCTGTTTTTATTCGCTCTGCACTTATTCATTTCTTCTTCTTCTTCACATTTTGCAGTCCCCAATTTCTCACCTTTTTTTTTTGGGTATTAGTGAAGAAGACACCAAACAAAGAGGCAAACCCCAAAACTCACTCACAACGATACAGAAAGCGACAAAGGCAAAAAGGCGTAGTAGTAGAAGAGAGAAAAAGTAAAAGGGTGAAAAATTAAAAAAAAAAAAAAAAGATCAGATTTTTCTCTTTTGATTGTTTCGTCCTTCGCCCCTTTGCTTGATTGCTTCGAATTGGAATAAGTCTCAAGAATCTCGAGGCGGCCATGGCTGTCTCCTTTCTTCTTTTCTCTTCTTCTTTCCCTCGATATCAAAGGTCTCTTCTTTTTCTCCTTCCTCTCTCTCTTGATGATCGTTCTTATCACTTCTTCAATGCGATTCGATCTGATTTAGGGGTTTTCTCGTTTAATTTTCAATTTTCATTCTTAAATTTTCGAGCTTTTTGGGTAATTGAACTGTGTTTCATGGATTTGAGTTCTTGAGCGTTAATTCGATTATCAAGATTTTTGATTGTTATTATAAAGTTTTGATTTTTTCTGTCTGTGGTAGTTAGTAACTGAATCATATTTGCATGAATGTGAATGTTTCATCCCCTGTTTCTTCTGTTCTGTTTTTTTGATACACATCTTGATCTCGTTGTTGATTTTAACCAATGGTCTCTGGTGTCATTTTGGAAGGTCGTTGAGAAGCTATGAAGAACAAGGAGATTACTAGTACTAGGCCTGAGAAGTTGCATTTGGGCAAACTAAGACAAAGTCTGAGGAAGATCAGAATGAAGTGTTTGTGTTCCGGTGAACAAATGAGACTTAGAGAGGATGAAGACAAGAAATCTGAGTTATCTAACAATGGGAACTCAGGTTTATCTGTTGCGGAGAGCGAGACTGCTAAGAAGCTAGATAATGGGAACATTGAAGAAGCTGAGTTATCTCTGCGTGAGACAAGTTCCTTGAACTATGAGGTTCGAACGTTTTCTTTTGAACACTCATGAGCTTTTTGTTGATCCATACAAGCTGAGTCATGTTGTTAATTGTGTTGTTTTTTTTGTTGTTTTAAGGAGGCGAGAGCACTTTTGGGAAGAATTGAGTATCAGAAAGGGAATATAGAAGCGGCATTGCGAGTCTTTGAAGGGATAGATATCAATGGGATTACTGTAAAGATGAAAACTGCTCTAACCGTAAGAGAAGAACGAAAACATAGAAGACGGTCTAAAGGCGGCTTTGCTGCTACTCCTCCTCCGCCTTCTATGTCTAAACATGCTGTTAGTTTGATTTTCGAAGCCATTTATCTCAAAGCAAAATCTCTCCAGCGTCTTGGAAGGTTCCAAGGTAGTAACCAGCCTTTTCATTTGATTCCATCTTTTTGTTTGTTTGTTTGTTCTTTCTTGGCTAAACTGAAACATCTGGTGCTTCTTCTTGCAGAGGCTGCACAGTCTTGTAGAGTTATTCTTGATATAGTTGAGGCTTCTTTATCGGAAGGAGGTTCAGAAAATGTGACTGGCGATATAAAGTTGCAGGAGACGTTGATGAAAGCGGTTGAGCTGCTTCCTGAATTGTGGAAGCTTGCTGATTCACCGCGTGATGCTATCTTGTCGTATAGAAGAGCGCTTCTTAATCACTGGAAAATAGATCCAGAAACCACTGCGAGAATTCAGAAAGAGTATGCTGTGTTTCTCCTCTATTCAGGGGAAGAAGCAGTGCCGCCAAACCTGCGTTCTCAGACTGAGGGCTCATTCATTCCGAGGAACAATGTGGAAGAAGCTATTCTTCTTCTGATGTTACTTCTCATGAAAGTTAATCTGAAAAGAATCTCGTGGGATGCAGCAATCTTGGACCATCTCTCGTTCGCTCTTACAATCGCAGGCGATCTTTCCGCTCTTGCTAAGCAACTGGAAGAGCTTAGCCCCGAGATCATGGATCAGAGGGAACTTTATCATACATTGTCTCTGTGTTACCAAGGTGCAGGGGAAGGTCTTGTCGCGCTCGGTTTACTGAGGAAGCTGTTTTCGGAACGGGAGGATCCAAACAGGATTTCAGGTTTGCTGATGGCTTCCAAGATATGCGGTGAGAGAGCTGGTCTCGCTGAGGAAGGGTTAGACTACGCCCGCAGAGCGATCGAAAACTTGGGGAACGAGTGCAGTCAGTTAGATGGAGCAGCACGTTTCGTGTTAGGGATTACGCTCACTGAAAGCTCGAGAATGGCGGTTACTGAGACAGAGCGGATAGCTAGGCAGTCTGAGGGTATTCAGGCACTAGCATCTGCGGATATGACAAACCCGAGAGTTGTGTACCGTCTTGCGTTAGAGAATGCAGAGCAGAGGAAGCTTGATTCTGCGTTAGCGTATGCTAAACATGCGTTGAAACTTGGAGCAGAGTCTGATCTTGAAGTATGGTTGCTTTTGGCTCGGGTTTTATCCGCGCAGAAGCGGTTTTCAGACGCGGAGACCATCGTGGATGCTGCGCTTAACGAGACAGGGAAATGGGAACAGGGGAAGCTGTTGCGTTTGAAGGCAAAGCTTCGTTTAGCTAAAGGAGAAGTGAAGGATGCAATTAAGACTTACACTCAACTTCTCGCACTCCTTCAGGTTCAGAGCAAAAGCTTCAATTCTGCAAAGAAGCTGCCAAAGGTAACTTTCCAGTTCTCCCCCAAAACTCTTCAGCAGTTCAGAATAAACCCTGAGACAGGTTTATTCATTGCAGGGACATATAGAAGAATTGAGGAGTCTGGAGCTTGGGACGTGGCATGATCTGGCTCATATCTACATCAACCTCTCACAATGGCGTGACGCAGAGTCATGTCTCTCGAAATCAAGACTCATCGCGCCTTACTCTCCTGTTCGATACCACACCGAAGGTATCGCCATCTTCCCAAATGAGATTTAGAAACAACTATTTGAAACACATCAAGACGGTATTGTTGATAACTTGTTCATCATACCACTTGGCAGGTGTATTGTACAAGAGGCAAGGGCAAATAGAAGAAGCAATGGAGGCGTTCACAACCGCTCTAGACATTGATCCGATGCATGTCCCAAGCTTAATATCGAAGGCTGAGATCCTATTGGAGCTTGGGAACCGATCAAGCATAGCGGTTGTAAGAAGCTTTCTAATGGAGGCTCTTAGGATTGATAGGCTTAACCACTCGGCTTGGTACAATCTTGGAAAGATGTTTAAAGCCGAAGGATCCGTCTCGTCGCTGCAAGAAGCTGTTGATTGTTTTCAAGCTGCTGTTACACTGGAGGAAACAATGCCAGTGGAGTCATTCAGATGATTTTGCCGTCTCAAATCATATTTTTTTGTATTTTGGTTATGATTTCTGTTTTTCTGATTTTTTTGTGTTTGTTTTTTTTTTATAGATGAATAGAAGATATAAGAAAGATGTATGTGTGGTATCATATGATGTCAAGTTTATAAACATTATGTAATACACAGTCAAACAAAGATTAATATAGGATTGGTGAGTTTAATCTTGTAAGCTAGGTTTTTATAAAAGAGGCACTTATGTGGAGGAAAACCCCAAGGTTTTAATATTCTAGAAAAGATTAACATAAGAATCTGTATCGGTAAAACTAATGATGAGTTGAGCATTTAGATTAACATTCGAATGTTGAAGATTCTCCCAAACTAAATCTTTACTTTATTTTAGTTTCTTCCTTGGGGATCTGTTGTTTGTCTACACAGCTGAGTTGAGAGAGTATTCCATCAGAAAAATAGTCCAAACAGTAGAGAGAGAAGTCCTGAAGAACCTCATGACCAAGAGCTCTCTCGCTGTTAAACGCTGAATTTGTCCAGCAAGAGAGATTCTTTCAATTGTCGGTTTTGGGGCGTTTTGCCTGTGGAGCTTCTGGCTCCTCACAAACCCTGGTTTCTTCTGCTGCAAGCTCTTTTGAATCAGCAGTTTTCTTGTCTTCTTGTTCAGATTTGGCTGCAGAATCTGATGTTGAGGCTGTCCCTTTGGTAAGACCGGAGTTTTGCTTCTCGAACATCATTTGCAGGTACTTGCCTTGTTCTTCTATCCGGAGTTGCAGGTTTCTTTGAATCTGCAGACACAGGAGAAGAACACATTCTTTTTATCCAAACTCAGAATACTTAGAATCAGGTTTCACATTTTTACTCTTTTTCAGCTACCATCCAAACACTATCAAAAGCTCACAAACACAGGCATATAAACCAGTGCTGGTAATGCACTTGGCTTTAACATACCTCGAGCTGCTCATGGAGTTGCTTCTGTACTTCCATCTGAAGTCGCAGAGCCTCTGTAATACCTATCCCACTGCAGTATAAGTATGTACCAGGTGAGTATCTGTTAATAATGGTGTAGCACTTGCGATGTCACCAGAAATAATAAACCTTACCCTTTCAAATCAAGAGATGTTATATGTTCAAGCGGTGTCAACTTCTTCTCTGGTGAACCTGTGATGATCAAAGAAACTTTAAATTTTAAACTGATTTCTACAGAATAAATCATCAAGGAAGATGGGAATGAGTTCAGTATCTACCAGTTTCTGATGGCTCTGGCCGATATCTAGCTGTCCTATATTTCTGAAAACAACAATATCTTGTATTAGAAGACAAATTCTATACATGTAGCAGCATGAGTAGGGAGGAAAATATTAGTAAGAACCTGCAAATGGCTTTTAACATGATATATAGTCAAGCCTTCAACTTTCATTATCTTCAGTACACCTTTAGGAGTAGCTCCTGCGTAAAAAATATGAGTTAACCAGAAGAAACAAAGAGTTAACCAATACAAAGTCTACGTGAAAGCAAAGAAAAAAAAATGCTCACTTTCACTGCCACCAAGACTGTTGACAGCCTCAACAAAAGCCTCGTGAAGCTCTGGAGTCCAACGCATACGAGCCTTGCCTGTTCCGTTATTGCTATTTGAAGATGTTGTGCTAACAGGTCGTAACTCCACGGATGGAGAAGGTTGCTGCTGAACAACCTGAGGCTGCGGAATTTGCAGAGATTTCTGGTCCTGAAACTTCAAAACAAGATGAGAACACGGATATCAAATAGAAAAAAGTAAAGACTTGGTGGAACAAGAAGTTTTTAAACAACCTTTGAATCTGAATTGGAACTAGTTTCAAGCAAGAGATCATTCCAGTTAGTAGACAACAATGGATCTTCATCGGTGATCAAGTGGTCAGCCCAATCATGCCAATCACTTCGTTTTTGAATGTCATCAAACGCAGCACCAATGCCACCATCCTCAACATGACTACTGTTTTGAATCGCCGCGTGGGTTTCAGGAAAATCAAGAAACTCTCCTGGCAGTGAATCATGATGACACCAAGAACTATCGTTGCTCAATGTCTGCACAGTAGCAGCATTACTGCTGCTGTTTCCAGTGTAGTGTTGTTGTTTCTCATGAGACACCATAGATGAGTAATGGAGATTAGTAGAGAAACCAGATGAAGACGAAGAAGAACAGATATGTCCAACAGCTCCACCGTTACTTGAAGAAAGCAAATGGTAGGTTTGTCCTAAAGGTCTCGACATTATCTGAGCGTTGTTGTTTTCTGATCTCATAAAAACATCTTCTGCTACTGAAGGCTTTGGTGTAGATGTTGGAATAGACGAAGTGCGAGCGAGGTTATTACTACTGAGGTCTCTCGAACCTGATCTCTGAACCGGACGAGCCTCCATTGTTGTCCTGCAACAACAAAAACAAAACATAAGTTTCCAAGTTGACTATTAAAGCTTCTACGAATCTGTAACGAAAAAAGTGGTTGAACTATAGAAAACAAAACCTTGCTAATATACGTAAATGAAGATACTAGAGGGTGCAACCCAAGTCGAATCATCAACTCTAGCATCTGAGACACAGCAGAAATACAGATACATAGGTGTGAGAGAGAGAGAGAGAGAGAAATCAAACACCTTTTCTTGAACAAAATACAAACCAAAGCACATCAGAGCACGCAAAACCTCAGTGAACACAGATACGATCTCTCTAGGAAATAGAGACAGAAGAACGAAACAGAGCATAAGACTGAAGCTCGTGAGAGAGCATATATGATTTTTTTCTCATAAAAGTCGTAGTTTTTGTGTTGTTATTTCCACGAAATGTAGCGTTAGAAGAAGGACTCGACCAAGAGAGAACGAAGAAGACACATACTTTAAAAAAACAAAAGCTATTATAATGAAAGAAAACACAAGCATCGAGAATCAAACGACAAAGCAAAACACATTATCCAACCAAACACCAAATTCGCTCGAAAAAAAACAAACACCTAAAATCGAATCCGAATCCACCAATCATAAAACAAAAGAAAGCAAATTATACTCGAAAGATATGAAATTCAGAACCAAAATAAACGAAAATTCTCACCTAGAGATTCATTTGAGGACGTATGAGCAGAGCAGAGCAGAGCAGAGAGACGAATCGAATCCGAGAAATAAAATAAATGATTATAAAACAAAAAAAAATCCCTCCTTTTGAGAGAAATCGGAGGAATCAATCTTGTCCGCAAGAGCCAAAGTTGACGGCGATGATTTTTTTTTTTTCTTTTACTTTCTTCGCTCTCTTTGTTTGTAAAAATTTGCCTCGACGAACGAACGAACGAACGAACGAGGTGGTGGTGGCTGTCTTAACAAAAGGGATGATGGATCAGCCGTCGTTTCTTCACGCGCGGTGTAACTACGCGTGAATATTACTCTCTTGTCGGAACCTACGTGGATGTTGTTTATTGGAATCATTGTAACTGGGCTTTGTCTTTTTCGTTTTTTTATTTTATTTTCATCTTTTCAGTTTCTCTGCTCCTTTCACTCTCTTATAAAGCCCACTTACGGCCCAAATTTGCTTAAAATCACAGCTTAGAGAATTTATACACTAGATTGAACTAACAGGTAAAAATATGCGTTCTTTTTGAAAAAGAAGAGAACTAATCGACAAAAAAAAAAAAAAAGCTGTATCATTAATTAATTATATTACCTTACGTTACATATGGTAGCGTGTAAGAACGTGCGAGCTAGCCCGGGAAATATAATATGCGTATCACGTATGCAAGTAGAAAAGGAAAGAGACAATATGAATGTGGAGGAAGAAGATGGCGAACCGCTCAGCCCTATGGCTCGTGTGTTCCAATCGCCGGGCAACGACTGTTGCATCCTCACCATGATCGGTTGCAAAACTAAGATCAATGCTGATGTTTTACAACATGCCTTGAAGCTCAATGTTTCTAATAAGCATCCTCGTTTCTCTAGCAGATTGGTAAGAACGCATATATATTATAATTAGACCACTTTTTTTTTTTTGTTGTGTTTAATCGATCTAATATATGACTTAACTAGTTTAGTGGTTAATTAATCTCCAATTTCACAGTCTAGTGATGGTGCATGTTGGATTAAGACTCAAGTCAATGTTGAAAATCATGTATTTGAACCTGATATAGACCCCCAGGAGATCGGCGACAATGGGGAAGGTTATGTTGAAGACTATGTTTCACGTCTAACAATGCTTCCTCTCGATAAATCAAGACCTTTATGGGACATGCACATCCTCAACGTCAAAACGCTTGATGCCGAAGCGGTCTGTGTAATAAGATCTCACCATTCATTGGGAGATGGAACATCCCTCATGTCTCTGCTAGTTGCGTGTACTCAGAATACATCACAACGAGATACAATTCCTACTATTCCTGTTCTTAAACGGACGGTGCATAAAGATATAGACGTCCCATGGTTCTTAAGGTTGGTACTACTGATTTTTTCGTCAGTGAGATTGATTTGCAATACTCTCGGGGATCTTTTGCTTCTCTTGGCTACAGCTTTGTTCTTGAAGGATACAAAGACGCCTCTAAAAGGTGATATGGGCGTCAAAAATAATCAGAAGATGTTTTGTCACAGAATTGTCTCGTTAGATGACATAAAACTTATAAAGAAAGTTATGAACATGGTATGTTACGTTTTGGGTTGATTTCTTGAAGCTAATCAATAAGTATTTTTCTAGATTTTTTTTTTCTCTTTAATTTGCGTCAACTTGGGTTTGTTTCTAGACTATCAATGATGTTCTACTTGGAGTTACACAAGCCGCTCTCTCGCGTTATCTAAGCGATTTTCCTGGAAAAATACGACTTACCGCAGGAGTTTTTGTAAACCTAAGGTCAAATGTTGGAATCCAGGTTAGAAACCTACACAACTAGATTTAACGTACTAACCACATCTGTCTAAATATATAGAAAGGAAAGCATAAATTGTGACACACATGAATGAAGCCATTGGCAGATATGATGGCCAAGGATTCAAAATGCAGATGGGGCAACTACTTCAGCTCTATTAACTTGCCCATCTCGCTCGGTTTAGAGACCGATCCACTGTTGTATCTATCAAAGGCTCAATCAGCTATGGATCAGAAAAAACACTCACTTCAAGCTGCTTTGGCATATTCGATGACAGAATATATCTTCAATATTTTCGGAACTAAGGTATATGATCTGATTAAACGAGTTCCAGATTGTTGTTATTGTCACGCTTATGAACTTAAAAATGAGACTCTTGTCATTGTAGGTAGGTGCAGTATTTTTAGAACGAATTGTTTCGAACACGACCACATTCATTTCAAACATGATTGGTCCCAAGGAAGAAATCAGTTTCCTTGGCCACCCCATTGCTTACATTGCTCCAAGTGTCTATGGACACGCTCATGTACGTATACAAGAAGGGGAATTTGAAACTAAATCTGCTTCTTTATCATTAGTAACCTCCTTCTCTTTTATCTTCTCATATGATCATGATTCTGTTTTTGTATAGGCACTGACAATACATTTTCTAAGTTATGCGGAAAAGATGGTAATCTCGCTAGGAGTTGATCCTACCGTCATTCCAAATCCTCACAAGCTTTGTGATGAAATGGAGGACTCTCTCCAAGCTATGAAAGCCACTATTTCAGAAAGAGGGTTACTCTAATTCGTGTTACCAGTATCTAGTATAGTAGTATGCACAAACATGCAGAAATTATATGAAATTTTTACGGAAAAAAAAAAAAAGAAGAATATTTGGTGGAAGCTACTATTTTTTATTTATTTTACTTACCTTTTTGGTGTCACATATTGCAACATATGCATGTTGCTATGGTGGTCTCGGCTTTAAGTTCTAGACTTGATTCTACCATATGCATACATTTGTGTTGACAACTTTTCTCTAATTTATCTTTTTGTGTTCAAATATCATTATTTTCTTTGTTTTTGGGGGTGCTTCGGTGCTCTGTTTGTCATATACGTTAAACTTCACATCAGTTTTATAACATGAGCATGTTTAGATATCTTGTTTAAGATTCTCGTTGGTTCGTGTTGATTTACGTATCAGCCTAATGTAATTTACTAATTGTAGAGAATAAATGTTCTGCTTGATAATCAAAGTGAGACAAAGTAATGAAATTTAGTTAACGAATTATTGTAGATTTATTATTAGAAAGCACAATAATTAATACAAAACAGGTTTTACATTATCATGTACTAGGATAGATTGCGCAAAAAAAAAAAAAAAATCACCGCTAAAGAGATTTATCGCCATCGAAAGCAAAAACCCTAAAAAGTGAAATCGAGAACGAGAGAGAAATCAAAGATGATGATGAGGAAGTGGAGCTCAACGATTGCAAAGAATTATAGCAGTAAGAGATCTTCCAAGTCACGGGAGCTTTCAACTTCACTCTCTCATCAGGATGAGACTTTGTCTTTCTTTGGTGTTTTTCTAGTGTCGAGTTTCACAGGATTCATGGGCTACATCGTAATTGATATGGTTAACTCTAAAATAATCCATAGAAGGTTTAAGAAACGTGCGGAAGAGAACCTTCGCCTCTATAAGCTCCTCGGTGAAACACGGGAGAAGTGGAACAAGACAAGACAGGAGGTGTTGGAAAAGAATAGGAAACCTTGATGTGTGTAGCAATTGAAATTGCCAATAATGTCTATGCTTTGATTTATTTAATACAGAACACACAAATCCTACTACTAATTATATCTGCACCAAATATGGAAATTGCCAATATGATAGGTTTCCGTAGTGAATGTTGTGATATATTGTGTCATTGAAAAGCACCTGCCAATAATGTCAGTAGTGAATTAAGGCTAGATTAGTATATATGTAAACCATGAAATCAAGGCTATGATTAGTATATATGTAATCAAACCGGTATTATAATGAAGATAATTAGTTATGATTAAGAACTTTTTAATAAGAAGCATTAAGGTAAAATATCATGATTAGATACCAAAAGAGTTTAAAACTCCTAAAATATATATACCAATCAAACCTTAAGTTGTCACAATGACTGCTTTGTAAGAGAAAGATTATAGAATTATAGTGAAATGGCTGCTTACTGTATCTTGATGGACAACTCCAATGGAGCTTCAAAGACTCTCTAGTCTCACTTACCTTTTTATATCTTGACGTTTTGCTTCCAAAATATCATAAATGAAACACATGAACCCTTAAATCCAATTAAAACACGAACTCACCTTTAAGCGATTAACAAATTTGTTAACGAAGTTGTTCTTAAAGCGATTGACTAATTTATCAACACAGCTTTGAAATCAGAAACGTGAAATAGAATACGAACTCATCTTTATGTTTTGTTTATTCAATCCATTTCTAATTTTATAGAGTCATCTGCTAGACTGTTACTTTTAGATTTTTGATTAATTTATTTATTTATTCTAGTTTCTCTTTTTTTTTTTTTTTTCTGAGTAATTGATTGATTCTAGTTTTACATACGTAGAACTCCTTGTGTGATTAAATCGCAAGTTGTCTAGTAATCTCATAATAATATATTTGGTCTTTTTTTTTTTTTTTTTGTTGAGCAAATAATATATTTGGTCTAATTACCGAATATTTGGATGGATTCTATCTCGCTGGAAGCAGCACTTGAAAGAGTCAGAGAGAGAGAGAGAGAGAGTAGGATGAAGCTCAAGATTCAAGAAGATCAATTTGGCCACTACATTGTCACTGCACTGTTTTTTCTTCCCCAACCAGCCTGAGAGTTAATTTTAAAGACATGATTAAAGCATATCCTTTATTCTTATATCTTGAAGGAAGCATCCAGTTTTGCTTCGATGCGCTCAAGCTGCATGATTTTAAGTTTATTAATTTCGAGCACCAGTTTATTTATAATTTATATTAAAAAAGAATGAGAGCTGATTACATTACCGTGATTCATTGATCATAGACGCTTTCATGTAATGAAAGAGTGTTCATATCAATCTTTTATCCAAGCATATACGCCTCTTCAACAACCGTATTCTTAACATCGTCTGACATATCCTTCATGTCTTTCTTAACGTCTGAGCCTACCCATTTATGCAAAGGACAAACATATGTAGTTAATAATAGGACGAACATATGTAGTTATTTTATGAGTCAAAATAATAAATACTACCTGCCATCTACGCCACAAACCATATCCAATGGCAAAAACTAAAGCAACCAATCCAATGAAAGAGAGTGTAACAAACACTAGCCACCCATGTTTGTGTTTGGACTTCAGAGTCGACTACCAAAAATAAATGTAAAAGGTATATACAGTTTAACCTCTATTATTAATATTCTATTAATGAATAAATTTGGTTAGTTACAAATCGACTCAGTGTCAAAAATAACAAAATTCGATAAAATAATAATCTTTTTGAAATTCTCATGTAAAATATAATCTCAATAATATCATAAATTAATAATCATGTAAATTTACATATATATATATATGTTGATATAACAATATATGTACCTCCTAAAATTCATATCTATAAACAATTGTTGTGTTGTATTTTCAAACTATAATAATAGAAAATACTTTATAACAAATCATAAAATAGCTAAAAAATTTAAAAGTTTTCAATTTCTAGATATACTTCATTTTGATAGTTTGATAAACTATTAAAATACGATAATTGATATTATTATTCATAAATTTAAATGTATGTACATAATTAATATAATCTCAAGAATATCATAAATTAATAATCATGTAAATTATATGTTGATATAACAATATATGTGTCTCCTAAAACTCATATCTATAAACAATTGTTGTGTTGTATTTTCAAACTATAATAATAGAAAATACTTTATAACAAATCATAAAAATAGCTATAAATTTTAAAAGTTTTCAATTTCTAGATATACTTCATTTTGATAGTTTGATAAACTATTAAAATAAGATAATTGATATTATTATTCATAAATTTAAATGTATGTACATAATTAATATAATCTCAATAATATCATAAATTAATAATCATGTAAATTTACATATATATATATATATATATGTTGATATAACAATATATGTGTCTCCTAAAATTCATATCTATAAACAATTGTTGTGTTGTATTTTCAAACTATAATAATAGAAATACTTTATAACAAATCATAAAAATAGCTAAAAAAATTAAAAGTTTTCAATTTCTAGATATACTTCATTTTGATAGTTTGATAAACTATTAAAATACGATAATTGATATTATTATTCATAAATTTAAATGTATGTACGTAATGTGTATAAGTAAATATGTCTATAGAATTTATTGTCAATAATATTTTCTAAATATTACAAATTCAATTCTAAAACTACAAAACTTACAAAATCCAAAAGTTTAATTTTATTTTACTAAAAATTAGCTATTGCCTAGCTTTGTTAGAACCTCTATAAATTAATATTCAAAAAATTAATAATTTCTATAAATTAATAAATTTCTACAGTACCAAGTTGAGACTAGTGTAATTTTTGACACAATTCGATATTACAATAAGATAATAACTTTTTTGAAATCTCTTTATAAATATATGGTTCCATCAATAGTATAAATTAATAATTATAGAAAATTATCTATATATATATGTATATATATACACATTAATTTTTATTAGAGTTCATTTAATTTTTTTTTAACTATATAAACATCTTTGAGCATTATCTTCAAAACATGATAATTGTTATTTTCTTTGTAATTACCTTTATAAAAGTATTATTTATAACAATTAAATCTAATTTTAAATTCTTTTTTACCAAATTAGGAAAGTCTCTCTATAAATTTATCGATAAATTAAAACATCTATAAATTAATAGATTTTCGTGGTCCCAATATTATTAATTTATAGAAGTTTTACTGTATTTTCTTCAGGTGTTTCTTAATAGAGGTATAAAAAAAAACTAAATTCGTTATTTTGTTAAAAAAAAAAATTGTTGCTTTTTTTTGAGTTTTGTGATTGGACTATAAAAATAAATAAATTTCAAAGGTATAAAACCAATAATAATAAATTCAGAGTTAAAAAAAAAAAGTATAAAACACGCTGACGGAGTACTAAACACTTTAACGTACGTGGTAAGAGGAATGTTAACGAATGTTTTTTCTTGGACAGAATTAAACTAAAGGAAGGAGTGACCAAAATAATAAATCAAATAATAAAGACATGTCATATTTATCTATTTTTACCTTTGGGATCGGGCGGTACGATTTACACATATAGTAAACATAATGCAAATTTTAATAAACCGTCCAAAGTTTTATTGGAAACCAGAAGCTGTGATGCACAGAGAGATGATGATAGAAAAAGCAAGAAACGCTGTGGAGGAAATCGTCTTCATCTTCGTCTCTCTTCTCTGAGAAGTCTCTCTTTGGGGGAATTAAGGTGAGTGAAGAGCGAGTAAAAGAGGAATGAAGCTTAAACCAAAAATAAAATAAATACTAAAAAAGAGGAATGAAGCGGGAACAAAAAAAAAAAAACGAAATCGCCTTCTTGACTTTATCGCCGTCCCAAGTAAAATTACAAACAATTTTTTCCCTTTGTTTTGTCAACAACCCTACTAATTATATCTGCACATATGATGACTAACAAAATAATGTAAGGTCAACAACACTTATAGCTCTTTTAACTTTAAGTAAGATTCAATTCAACCCTCTGGTTTACTATTTTGTTGTCTCCACAATTCGGTGTATCTTCCTGATTTCACCAACAACGCTTCGTGTGTCCCTTTCTCCACCACTTTCCCTTTCTCAATTACAATTATCTCATCACATTGCATCGCAGTAGTCAGTCTATGTGCGATGAATACGCAAGTCCTGTTACTCGCTAGCGACCTGAGTGTTTTTATTATCTCTGCTTCGGTGTTACTGTCTAGTGCGCTTGTCGCTTCGTCACACAACAGAATCGCAGGTGCTTTCAAAAAGGCACGAGCGAGTGCTACTCTTTGTTTCTCCCCACCACTCAGCATTAGCCCTCTTTCTCCCACTGCTGTCGAATATTTATCCGGGAATCTCATGATCGTATCGTGGATCGCTGCTCGCCGAGCTGCATTGTACACCTCTTCCTCTGTTGCTGAAAGGTTTCCGTAGTGGATGTTGTGATATATTGTGTCATTGAAAAGCACCTGCCAATAATGTCAGTAATGAATTAAGGCTATGATTATACCTTAGCCTATCTTAGTGTAACCATGAAATCAACATGGTATATTCAAATGAAGATGTATAATATTAGTTATGATTAAGCACTTCTAATAATATTATTACCAATCAAAAACCTTAAGCTGTGACACTATATAAGATATGCTAGCATACTTGCATTAAAAGGAAGATAATTAATTAGTTATGGTTAAGAAATTCTTAATAAGAAGCATTAGGGGAGTGTAAAATATCATGATTAGATAACAAAGGAGTTTATAACTTTCCTATAATAGATTTACCAATCAAACCTTAGTTGTCACAGTATATAAATAAATATATGCTAGCATACTTGCATTAACTGTTGTGTTAGATAACGATTATGGAGAGTTATAGTGAAATATGGCTACTTACGGTATCTTGAGGGACAACTCCAATGGAGCTTCGAAGACTCTCTAATCTCACTTTGTTTATATCTTGACCATCGATCTTTACATTTCCTGAATCTGTGTCGAAAAATCTGAATATCATCCTAAGAATCGTCGATTTACCACTTCCGCTACTACCAACAATGGCGACACTTTTCCCTGCCGATACCTCAAATGAAATCCCATCTAAAATCTTTCTCTCCGGCAGATAACTAAAATGTACGTTCTCAAAACTAATGCTTCCACCTTTCAGAACAAGAGAAGGGAGCTTTGTGTCTATATCTTTATCTCCGATATCGGATCTCTCCTCTAGCAACTGGAACATCGATTTCATGTCCACAAGGCTCTGAACGGTTTCGCGGTAAACACCACCGAGAAAGTAAAGAGGAAGAGACAATTGAAAGAGAAGACCATTCACCATCACCAAATCACCAACTGTCATCGTACCATTCATAATCCCTTGAGAACACAACACCATTGATGTTGACAAAGCTGTACTAAATATAAAACTCTGTCCAAAATCTAGAAACGCAAGACTCTTCTGAGTTCGCAATGCAGCGTCTTCGTACCTTCCAAGTAACTCATCGTACTTTCTCGCTTCGTAGACTTCGTTGTTGAAATACTTAACAGTCTCGTAGTTTACAAGAGAATCAATAGCTCTTGAGCTAGCATCATTATCAGCTTTGTTCATAGCTTTTCTAAACTTGGTTCTCCTCTGCGTCACAACCAATGTGAAAGCTATGTATGATCCAACAGAGAGACAAGTAATGAACGCGAAAACAGCTCCGAAATTGTATGCTAGTATACCTGAGACCATAGCTATCTCCAAGATCGTGGGAACAACGTTGAAAACCATAGCTGAGAGGATCGTGTTAATCGCTCTGCTACCACGATCGATGATTCTGTTCAACGCACCAGTTTCACGGTTCAGATGGTAACGAAGATCAAGATCGTGTAAATGCGAGAGCACTTTTCTTGACACGGACCGTATCGTGCGGAGAGATACTTTGGAGAAAACAGCAGTACGAAGCTCGTTGAAAGCTGAAGATCCAGATCGAGCAATGCCGTAGCCGATGAGGACTGAAGAAGGAGTAGCGAAAGCAGCAAGTAGGTAAGGGTTTGATTCGGCGATCGAAGATGAAGACGAAGAGAGCAAATCGATAGCTAGTTTGAAGAGGAAAGGAACTTGAACGTTCAAGAACTTAGCTCCCACGAGACACGCTAAAGCAGCTACGACTCTGAATCGTAGCTCTGGGTCATCTTTCATCCATAAGTAGCTCGAAACCGTGCGGATGATCTTCTCAGAGGACGTCGTGTTGATTTGTTTGTGAGATTTAGAGGTGGTTGGATCTTGATTTGGAGTTGGAGTCGAAGCTGAAGTGGAGAAGAACAAATATCGCGCGTTGACCGGAGACGGCGATGGATCGGAGAGGAACGCATTGATAGCTGGTAGTGATCGCCGCGTTGAGTTACGTTTGATGAAACTAGAGAAACTCTGATGTTGACGATGATGATGATGATGATGATCAGAGCGAAGACGGTGAGAAAGAGAAGCTCGACAGAGGAGGAACCGAGATCCTCTCATCATCGCTTCTTGTCCCGTACGAATCACATATAGTCTGGTCCTAACCGATTCTTTGTTTCTCTGTTCTTGTTCTGTATCAGAGTAGCTCAAGAAGAAGAAGAAAGAAGATGAAGATGTCAAATCGGAAATAACCGGTACCGGTTATTGGTTTGATTAAGATTTAGAAATTAGCTGTATCGGAGTAAACCAGTCCTGGTTCGATAGCCACTGGGGTTGATAAATTGAGAGAATCAGATACTACTACTTTTAGTTACGGTGGTGCACACCGCAGCGAATCTCTCATCGCGGGGGGGGGGAGACCCACATGGACAACTAACACGGACACACACTTTCGAAATTTTCAACTCTCTCAATTAAATTAAAAAAAATTGAACGGTTTAATTGAAAAGTAAAAGAAAGCAACGGTCGGTTATGTCTTCCCTCCAGACGACAAGGGCTTTTATTCGGACACCACTAAAAATAGACAGCTAAACTCCTTTTTTGGTCTTAAATATTCCATTTTAATTACGTGATTAAAGATTAGATTGCCACTATGATTAAATTAAAACTATATAGTAGTGATGAAGCTTTAAACCGGGAGAAGTAATCAGCGACCGTCGGATGTGGAAGAGATGGACCAAAGGACGTGGGCACGAGTCCCCCCTCTCTGTTCACATGGGTTCCACGTAGCCATCTAATGCTTAAGTATCTTTTTTTTTAGCCGTCCGATTGAATCCTTTGAAGCTGACATGTGAGCCCCCACTTCTTATTTTTATTTTATATAGCTTTTTTATTTATGAGATTCTTTTATTTTCCAGCTAACTTTTTAATGTTTTTATTAATCCCACGGATACAACCGTTTTGATATCATAGTTTTGTTTGAAATCTATCCGATCTAATCTATATCAGATTATGGAGTCAATATACCAACTAAAAACATCTGAACATTTAGCACCATTTTTGTACACTTTCAAATCATGTTTGTCATTGGCATGGCACCTAATCATTTTATTGTTCAGAATATTATAAGTAATTTCTTTTGGTAAGGAAATATAACTTATAATATTTTATAAAAATATTATGAGGGTACATTATCAATGATTTTAAATAGCTGAATTTATTAGTTTTATATATATATAAATGACATGATGATTGCATAACCTCACTATAAAGTATAAACATTCACCAAAATAAATTAATAAAAATAAAAAATTGTCTACCATTTTCAATGATAAAAGAAGATTCTTTAAACACAATGGAATGGGATTAGTCCACATATATATTTATTTTATTTTAAAGAAATTGTATAAGTGGATATTGTTAAAAGAAGAAAAACAAAAAGAGTTACAAGTAAATATATTCACGGAATAAAGTGAGAAATTTATTTTATTTCTGCCAAACAATATAATTTTCTTTTCTTTTGCATAAAAATTTGATATGAAGAAAAAAAAAAGGGTTAGGGAAGTGAAAAAGAGACAAAACCCACCCGTCGTGTCTTCTTGTTCATCCTTTGTTTCCCTTTTTATTTTTCTTTCTCACTGTGTTCTGCCTTACTTAAAGTCTCAAACTTTGCTTCAAATTCAACCCATCTCTTCTTCCCCCTTCCCTTCACAATCTAAATCTCCAACCACTAATTGATTGATTTAATCTCTCTGTTACAGTTTTTCTCAGCTTTTCTGAGTTTGGAATTCAAATGGAAGCCGGTTGCGTGAGTGGATCAGCTTCGGCTTTATCAAACGATGAAAATCTCGTCGTTTCTTGTGAGGATTCTTCTTCCCCTGTAGGGAATGAGCAGCTCGAGCTAGGTCTTACTTTGAGTCTTGGTCGAAAAGGATATACTAGGGTTGCTTACGCTGATGATTCCTCTTCTTCTTCTTCATCTTCTTCTCTGAGTAGAGCTAGCGTAATTGCTGGGATCAAGCAAACAGCTGATTCCATGGCCGCAACTAGTGGGTGAGTGAGATTCTCTTCCTTTTCCTTTCTTTTTTTGATTATCCTCAAGAATTTTAACCATTCCATTTCTAGAAAAAAAAAGCCTTTTACATGTTGATCAATCATATGATTTGACAGAATGTTCTGTTATCTTGAAAAATTCGAGCTTTATTTACCTAGATGACTTTGAATGTCTCTTCCTGATCATATAGAGTTTGGTTTGGTCACTGTATGTGGAAATTGAACTTTACTATCATTATATATAGATGAACAATCTCTGTGTTATTAGATTCTGTAGTAGAGGGAAAGTGATTTTTTTTTTTCTTTCTTTCTTTTGGAATGGAGTGGTTCTGGTTCATCATCCTGTAGAGTGATGTTCTTGTTCTCTGATTTTTGTGTAAACTTGTGTTGATGTGAGCCTGGTTCGTGTGAGATAATTTGACAGGCTATTGAATTGTATCATCCTATTGTGATTTACCCTATGCCTATGAAAATTTGCAGGCAAGTTGTAGGATGGCCACCAATAAGGACTTACAGAATGAACAGTATGGTTAACCAAACAAAGGTTTCGGCCTCTGAAGATCAGAACTCTGAGATTCGTCAAGAAGTAAACAAGAATAGAACTGATGCTACAAATATGAGAAATTCCATGTTTGTGAAAGTGACTATGGATGGTATTCCGATTGGAAGAAAAATTGATTTGAATGCTCATAAATGCTATAAATCATTGTCAAACACTCTTGAAGAAATGTTTCTGAGACCCAAAACAGGTGTGCTTTTCGAATCTTGTGGCTCTTCTTTTTTTTTTTTTTGATGCTTTTGAGTTTGTTTTTTTTCCTTAGTCTGAGATTGAAATGATGATTCTTTCTGTAATCAGGTTTAAGCACACGAGAAACTGATGGTCGCATGGAAACACCGGTCAAGATACTACCGGATGGGTCTTCTGGATTAGTACTAACATATGAAGACAAGGAAGGAGATTGGATGCTTGTTGGTGATGTTCCGTGGGGGTATCTATACATATATTTATTATGCTTGTTATGTTGTGTCCTATGTAAACTCAAAATTCTGGATCCTGAACCTATATGTTACTTGTGTCTAGCATGTTCATTGGCTCCGTGAGGAGGCTCCGGATAATGAAAACATCAGAGGCTACTGGTAAAGGTACATTTTACTGATTATATCAAATCCTGGTATCCTTATTGAAACCTTCCTTTGTTTGATTTTCTTATTGTGACTGACCTTGTTTGTGTTATCCATGATTACAGCTCAAATGATCTTATGAAGCAAATAATAATCGACAAAGAACCCTTTATGTTTGAAAGCAGTAATAAGACAGATCACAGATCAAAGAGAAGACAAAAACATTGTAAGAAGCTTCTTCTTCTTCTCTCCCTTTTACAGTTTTTTTTTTGGCTCTGCCATTTTACTCTTTTTAGTTAGTTTATATGGTCTCATTGTAAATCACACTTCAAAAGCTATAACAAAACCCCTTGTCTTGCACAAAACCGGTTTCAGAGCAATGCACAAAGTTAATATGATCTGTAAAAACAAAAGCAAAGTTATTCTACATGGAAAAAAAAATGAAATAAAGAGGATCAAGATCTCTCTCCCTCTCTCTTCTTTCTACATACAAGAACACGAATCGAACGAATCAGTTTTATCGGCCTTTTTTGTCTCTTCATTCATCACCAATCCTAAAGAAGGCCATTTACAGGTGAAGTACTAAAAACCGATGTATGTTTCTCGGCCAAGCTACGACTAGTGTTCTCATCATTACTGTTACTTTTCCTCCTCGGTTTAGCCTCTCCGAGCATCGATATGACATCTCTCATTGAAGGTCTGTCTTTCGGGAGCTTCGTGGTGCATAGAAGAGCGATCTGTAAAACTAAAAGCATCTCTTCTTGAACAAACCTGCAGTTTCCTACATTAGGATCTAATGCTTCTTCTAGTGATATGTTGTCTCTTATCTTCCTCCTCACCCACTCAACTATGTCTACTGATTCCCCAAACTCCGGCTCCAACGGTCTTCTTCCTGTTAAAAGCTCCAATAACACGACCCCGTAGCTGTATATATCTATCTTCTCATCCACCTTCAATGTGTATCCATACTCTGCAACATGATCAACAACAGAATAACTAAACCGGATTGTAACCAAATTTAAATAACCGGTACGGTATTTAAATCATACCGGGAGCAATGTAACCGTAAGAACCGGCAACCATTGAAACGGTTTCTTTCTTCCTCGCCATCATCCTGGCGAGGCCAAAATCGGCGATCCTGGCGTCGAGATTCGCGTCGAGCAAGATGTTATTGGATTTGATGTCTCTGTGAATCACCGGAGGATGACAATCATGGTGGAGGTAAGCGAGGCCGTGAGCTACACCTAACGCGATGTTGTAACGCGAAACCCAATCAACGAGAAGCCTCCCGGCGGCGTTTTTGCCGTGAATCGCGTCTCCGAGGTTTCCGTTAAGCATGAATTCGTATACGATCATCATGTTTTTGTCGTTGTATAAGAACCCTAGGAGCCTCACGATGTTCCTGTGTCTCAATTTCCCTAATAGGTTCACTTCGCCTACGAAATCTCCGGTGGTTCCATCTTCGATATCGGCGGCGGATCTCCAAAGCTTCTTAACGGCGAGGACTGTGCTCGATCGTGACATCTCTGCTTTGTATACGATTCCTGTAGCTCCCATTCCGATCATGTTCGATTCTTTGATACAAGCCAAGATATCGGAAGCTGTAAACCCTAATCTATGAAACGCCATTAGTCTCCACGGCCATTCACCTTTACTCGCCGTCTCGTCGCCGCAGAATCCGTTTGTATACCATCTCTTGTATAGAGTTCTCGTAACGATGGTGAGAATCCCTAGAGCTAGAACCGTTGCGATTCCAATTAACCATCCGGCGACGATTCGTTTCCCGTGGAAGCTTTTGTGACCTGATGATGATCCTTGGAATTTGTTACACGGTTGAAGAACGCCGCCGCATAGACCGGTGTTACCTCTCAGATCATCTGGATTTATTGTTCTGAGGAAGCCGTTGATTGGGACTGGACCTGTGAGCTTGTTGTAGGAGACGTTGAGGAGTTCTAGTGCTGGAGATGTTCCGATGCTCTCCGGGAGTATTCCGGTTAAGGAGTTGTTGGAGAGATCAAGCACGGCTAATGCTGACATTGTTGTGATCTGTCTTGGGATCTCACCGGTGAGGTTATTGTTTCTTAGGTTGAGGCTAACGAGCTTCTCGCATGAAGCAATGCTGGAAGGGATAGTACCTGTGAGAGTGTTTGATGACAGATCGAGGTTTGAGAGTGAAGGACAATCCTGGAATTGGTCGGGGACTTCACCGGAGATGAAATTCTCGGCGACTAAAAACGCTTGTAGGTTGTGAATGGAGAGGATTGTGGAAGGGAGGGAGGATCTGATCTGGTTTCTTGAGAAATCAATGAAAGAAAGCGAAGTTGAATCTGATATGTCTCCTGGAATCCCTCCGCTGAGACGGTTACCGGCAAGTTCGAGTCTTTGTAGCTTCTCAAGCTTACCGAAGCCAATGGGAATAGAACCGTTGAGCAGATTGTTCTGCATTCTGACACGAACTAGTGACTGGCAAGTGGTTAGAGTCGCTGGAATTGAACCGGAGAAGGTGTTGTTGAACAGTATGAGTTTGGTTAGATTGCCCTTGCTGCATAGAGTTGAAGGAATCTCACCGGAGAAGGAGTTTGAAGAAACGTCAAGCCATTGTAGTGGAGAATTCTTTCCTAGATCGCTTGGCAACTCGCCAGTTAACGTGTTGTTCCAGAGCTCGAGGACTTGTAACTGTGCAAGATTGCTGATCGCGGGAGGAATGGAGCCGGTGAGTTTGTTGCGCATCAAGTTCAGTAGCTGCAGGTTCTTCAGCTCTGCTATCTCCATTGGAATCTCGCCGGATAATGCGTTATCGGAGAGATCAAGAACTTTTAGCGTGGTAACGTTTCCTATTTCTCTTGGAATCTTCCCGGTGAAGTTGTTTTCGTATAGGAGAAGCGTCTCAAGTGACTTGAGCTTCCCGAGCTCCAACGGAATCTCACCACTTAGCTTTCCGATGGCCAAGTCGAGGTACTTGAGGCTGTTAATGTTCCCAAATTCCGGTGGAATCTCACCTTCGAATTCATTGTACCCAAGAATGGCACTTTCAAGTGAAAGAAGCTCGCCTAGAACGCTTGGTAACTCGCCGGTGAGATTGTTTCCGGATAATCCGAGAAATCTCAGCTTCTGTAGATTCTTGAATGAACTTGGAAGTGACCCTTGAAAGAAATTTCCCCGGAGATCAAGAACTTCTAAAGAGACTAAGTTCCCAAGATCCTCCGTGAGATTTCCAACGAGATTGTTACCTGAGGCATTGAGGTGAACGAGTCCAGCTGATTCATTGCCAAATAGAAAAAGATGCCCTGAGAATGAATTCTGGCTGATGTCTATAGATTTCAAAGGCGGGATCGATTTCGGGAGAAGCGAGTCGAATCCGTTGCATGAGATGTTAAACGAGACAAGGCTTCTCAGCTGTGTGATCGAATCTGAGATTTTGCCCGTGAGATTCATTCCCGACAGGTCAAGAGTCTCAACATTGCCATGGGAGTTGCACCGAACACCGGTCCAGTTACAGTGATCGCCGGATGCTGAAAACTTCCAATCTTTGAGAAAGTTGAGAGGATCCACAAGAGTTGATTTCACCGAGAGTAAAACGGAGAGCTCATTGTCGATGGAAGCTAAAACAGAGGAAGTAGAACCAATGTAACAGTAGTAAAGGAAGAGAACCATAACCTTCATCTTCATCTTCATCTTCGTCTTCTTCCTCTGTCTCAGCAGCTTCGACTGAAACTTGTCTCCTTAGTTCATTACCAAGAACAAGACTCGTGAACATGCAAGGAGGTGGAGGGGGGAAAGAAGAGTAGAATAAGAAGAAACTCGGCAAGTATATATGCTTGCTCTGTCTGTATATATTATGTGAAATATATAAAATGAATCTTGGTTTTATGTGGATCTAGTGATCAAAAGGTATGTAGGGTTACCATGTTCTAAGAAAATAAAAAAAAATAAAACAAGATCTTGGAAGTATTTCAGAAATTTCTTTAGACATTGAACATGTGAAGAGAGAATGTGTTTTTTTTTTTTTCACAATTACAACTAATCCAAAAATGTGTTCGGTGTTTTAATATAAATTTTAGTCAACTATTGATTTGCTGTATATGTAACTTGTGAATGTGCCATTGATAGCTTAAGCTTAATCTAAATACTAATCTAATGAATTTTTCTTTATACAATACACTTGGTGTGTGGCATAGAGGTAGCTTATGCTTAACTTCATTCTAATTCAGCTTTTGTAGAATGTCTTTTATCTATTTTCTCGCCTTTTCCTTTTTCTTTTATTCTTTTCATGCTTGCCTTCTAAGGAAAAATTATATATACCATTTGAACTTAGCTCTTAGCATATATTCGATACACATTAATTGATTAAATCCGTGATTTAGATATACATCATTGTTAATGTAGGATGTAGCCATCGAGGTGAACGTTCGAAGCATCAGAATGGGTGACCTGCACATGTGATGAAGATGAATAGATGATCCTATGCCATTCTCAACATATTTTTTAATTTCAGATAGGTCCAAATAATTATTTTAATATCAAGCAATAATGAAGATGATCCCACGATCGATCACTCACGGTCTCTTCTTTGGCCCTTTTGAATTTGGTAAAGTTTCTTTCTACGTCAATTTAAAATAAACCTCATCGCCATATTCAATATTAGTTACCATGATGCGTAACAAATATATGTATATTATAATGTATGCCACTACTCAGAGAGTGCAGGCTTGTTACTGTTCCTTCGTTTGCATGATTGAGTAGATAAAAGAATCTTTCCATGTTACAGGTTGTGTAAATATATGTATATAATAATATATCAGTAATCAATGATAACCGGATATAACAAATAAATATACTAAATAAATAAAAAAAGTTGGATTGATGATCAGTACTTATAACTTATGTTACTGACCAATACTTGAATGTATCAGCAAATTGTCCCTCATTAAAATGCTACTTTCTGAAACGTTCTTCAGATTAATATAACTAAAATTTCTAATTTCATAAACTTTTCTACCACATGATGTCTAAAACTAAAAGCATGTATCGACGTACAACACCCAAAGTCAGTGCCAAACTGCCAATGCCAATGCCTTTAAGGTAAAGAAGGAACAAAAAAAAGTAAATGAAAACGGAATAATAAAAAGTAAGTTAAAAGAGAGTTTAAAAAATCTTCATATATAGAGAGTGCCCCCATTAGATTATACTTAGCATATGTTTATCAGTTTTAAACTTTTGATAAAGGTAGAAGAAAAAGAATATATAGTAGTAAATAAATCATAATTAACCGTGTGTCCGTGACAAACTCAATAGAACAAGAAGGAGTTTAAAACTCAAACCAAAAACTTATTTTCGAAGGAAAAATAAAGTAAACTACAAATATATGTATATCAAGAACGTACGGGTCGAGGGTAAATAAAGCAAGTCAATTTGAGAAATAAAAGATAAGTTAAACATACAAAATGAGTTGTGGGAAATGACATGCATAGATATGCACACGCATATAAATTCATGATTCATCGAATCAAATTTGTTAATAGGGTCCAACAATTACCCACTCCTCCTCTCTTACTGATTTCATGTTTCCATCCTTCTTTCTTATTCGAGACTAAACAGAAACTGTCGCTTCACATGCACTCATGTGGCCCGGTTCTTTTTTATAACATAAATTGTCTTTTCCTTTCTTATATTATTTGTAGTTTTTAGAAGAAAACATTCCGATCCCTAGTTAAATTCTTCATTTCCATCTTAATTCTATGATTATCTAATAACTAATTATCATAACTAGTATAGTAATAGTAATTCACTTTCTTTCAGCCTTGAATCGTTTAGCCGCCCGATTAAAGTTCTTAGTGAAATATAGGAAAAATAATAATCAATTACTGTATTACCGAAAAGAACATTGGATGGTTATGTGAGAGTGTATAGCGTAAACATAAAAAAAAAAAATAACTACTACTACTTACAAAATACAATAGGTTGGAAAGGCTTAATGGGATGCATGTGGATTAACATCTTAATGACTTACTTAAATATTATTTAATTTATGTATTATGAGAGAGAGAAACCTAATCCCACACCACACACATACATAAAACTCTTTTGCAAATGGTGTTTTGTGGGTTATATTATTAAATAACATACTCCACTAATTATAATTAAAGAAGTAAGTAAGTATGTATGCTGACGATTCGTCACATGGCCATGGGGATGGGATTCGTTATGGCATCACAGACTTGCAGACTTGTAGAGAGTCTCCAGCCTTTACTTTACGATATGCACGCATGTGCCACGTGTGTCTCATGCATTGTACAAAACCTCTGTGACAGCTAGAGACTCTCCGTCCGCTTCAAAAACCGAAACAGGCTTATTATATGACAAAATGGGCTTAAACTAAAAGCCCATTAGTTGAGACGATGACGGTATCCAATTAAAGGAACGGCCTCGGTAGTGACACGTCACTAATCTCCCGCCACCACACCAGAGGATCATCTTCCTCCTCTACATCTCTCTTCTGTGTCCTCTCTCTCTCTCTCTAATCTCCTCACACAGACATCAACAGTAATGGCTTCTGTTCGGTCTATTGGGTCTTTAACTTCTCTCACTCATTCTACACGTGATGCTCCTCGCTCAGGTACGCCAAACCCATAAAATTGTAATCTTTGAATTCGCAGTGGCATCTTCGTGTTGCATGTAGGTTGATTATGGTTTTAACTGTGAAAATTTCGAAACTTTACAATGCTGGTTCCGAAACTGTAACGAGTGATGATAATCTCAAACTAAATCGATTCATGGAAAACGAATCGGTCTAAATCGAGTTTCTTTGTGAGCTCCGATTCGAGAAACAAGTGGGTTTAGGTTGTAATTTGGTGTTATCTGATCATGAGAAAAAGTGTGCTCTGAGTAATTGGGGATTAGGGTTCATGTTTTATTGAGATGTGGTCCATGTGGATAAAGATTGGATTTTTACAGTATGTAAAAAAAAAAAAAACACATTTTGATCCGTTCTGTTTTGCAGGCATTGTTGTATCTTCATGCTCTGTTCTACCAATCAAAGGCTCATCGTTCACTGGCTCGCCTGTGTCTCTCCCACGGGTACAACCCTCATCTCGAACAGCGCTAAGACCATGGAAACCTGTCCCAATCACGATGATGGTAAAGCCGGCTCTCCAATTCATCCAAGGAACAGATGAGATGACGATCCCTGACGTTAAGCTGACTCGATCAAGAGACGGAAGTAACGGTATGGCACTCTTCTCTTTCGACCAGCCATCAGTTTTTGACTCGAGCGGTGAAGTTGGGGAGATTACGGGATTGTACATGATCGATGAGGAAGGTGTGATTCAGTCGACTGATGTGAATGCTAGATTCGTGAATGGGAAACCTGAAGGGATTGTGGCGAAGCATATCATGAGAACACCTAAAGAATGGGATAGGTTCATGAGGTTTATGGAACGGTACTCTGACCAGAATGGTTTGCAGTTCGTTAAGAAGTAATGAGGTGGGAGACTTTCTCCAATGAGCATATATAATTGTGTATGTTACATTAAATTTATAATCTTTAACTCTCCCTAGTTTTGATCTTTACTTGAGAGTTTCTTCAACTCACAATGGTATATGCATTATATATAGTTCGTTTTTTTCGTTAGGATCTTTCTGATTAAATTTGATTTCAATCTAGTCTCGAACTTAAGCCGTGTTCGTGTTTTGTGTGTATGTTCTGTTCTGTTCTGTCCAATTAGACCAAAACCGTGTAAAGTTTTTAAAATAGAAGCTAAACCAAACTTGAGAGCATATCCGGTTTAATTTGGTTACTATGTATAGCCAAGAGTCGTTAGGAGGAACTTTTATTATGGAGAGAGACAGATCAAAGTATCGTTTCCTCTGATCATGGCATTGACGTTCATCTCTTCTTTGGTCGTTCTCATGCTGTTAACGTTATTAAATCCGTCATTATCCGTGAACATCTCTAGAATCGATGTCCTCGGCTGGATTTGCAATAACGGCACCGTCTCCGACGTCGAGGCTTACCGGAGATCATATCAGCTCAATCTTGACGCCATCAGAGATGATATGAGGCATGCCAAATTCGGGATCCATCAACACGGAGAGCCTCCGCAGAGGATGTTCATTTTGTCGCAGTGTGTTAGCGATCTCTCACCGGACGAATGTAGTCTTTGTTGGTCACGTGCCACCAATCTCCTCTCTCAATGTATTCCGGCCACCGGTGGTTGGTTTCACTTGGACGGTTGTTTCGTTAGGGCTGATAATTACAGCTTTTATCACGAGCCTGTTTCTCATCAGGACACCAAGGTATTAATTAGATGGTATGTTATGTTAGAAATCTCATATCTAATACAAACCTATACATATGTGACGTGATTAGTTTTGAGTTGCAAACCTATACATATGTTGTCTAATACAGAACTAAGACCTATGATTTAGATATTTGTTTTCTAGGAATATCAAGAAGATAAATCCTAATATGTCGACCATTTTGGGAATTTAGATATGTGGTAGTGACAAGGAGAAGTCTGATGAATTCAAAGGTTTCGTAAAGGAAGTGACCAAATACATTGTTGAGACGGCTCCATATAATCAAGGTTTCTCGGTGGCTAAAATGGGCACTCGTAACCTAATGGTTTACGGATTGGGAATATGTTGGCGAACGCTAGACGATGAGTTGTGTAAATTATGCTTAGCAGATGGAGCTTTATCGGTGTCAAGTTGCTTACCTTCCAATGAAGGCTTTGCCTTGAATGCAGGCTGCTACTTGCGTTACTCTAACTATACTTTCTATAATGAACGTGAATTGCTTTTTATGAGTAAGTATCTGTATCTTTACTCTGTGATTTCTTCAAATTGTGAATCAGTAATTTGATGATCTTGACAATAATTCTTGTGTATTTTTCTTGTAGTTTTGACCAAAGAAATCATAGTGCACATATTCTATCTATCTATGGTGGGTGTCTTGGCTATTGCAGCTGGATTTTGGTGTGGAAAATGCATCTATATGCGAGATAGTCCAAAGAAGAAGCTTAAAGGTAAGTTCCTTGAGTGGTATATTGTGTCAAAGTGTGGTTAGCTCACACGAACTAAGACTAAAAAAGTTTCATTTGTTTGGACATCTAAGGATAGAGAAGGAGTCAGTGTCTATACGTAATGACTCACACTTGATGAGCTTTGAGTATTCGACTCTTAAAAAAGCAACCAACAACTTCAATGAGAGTTGCAAGCTTGGCGTTGGAGGATATGGTGAAGTCTTCAAGGTTTCTCTCTTCTCTATATAACTATTCTTCTCTACATTTTTACTATGTGAACTGATTAGAAAAGCCCTTTTTATTGTCTTTTCTTTGACAGGGAACTCTGTCTGACGGAAGAGAAATTGCGATCAAACGGTTGCATACAACAGGAAAGACACCACGGGAAGAGATCCATAATGAAATAGATGTAATTAGTAGATGCCAACACAAGAACTTGGTCAGGCTCTTAGGTTGCTGCTTCACTAACATGAATAGTTTCATTGTGTATGAGTTCCTCGCCAATACAAGCCTTGATCATGTCCTTTTTAGTAAGATCCCTTTTAAAACACTTTTATATATCTTCTTACTTGTCTGTAAAGTTTATAAACTTTTTTTGCTTGACATGGAAGTAAAGACCCGGAGAAGAAGAAAGAGCTAGACTGGAAGAAGCGGCGGACAATAATTTTAGGAACAGCAGAAGGTTTAGAGTATCTTCACGAAACATGCAAGATCATTCATAGAGATATCAAAGCTAGCAACATTTTGTTAGACTTAAAGTACAAACCTAAAATTTCAGACTTTGGATTAGCCAAGTTTTATCCCGAAGGTGGCAAAGACTTCCCTTCTTCCTCTCCTTCTCCTCCTTCAATCGCAGGCACTCTGTAAGTCTTTCCAACGCAAGAACTTATATATAAGAGGCCCTTACTACTATTGGTGTGATTTCTAATCTGAAAAGGGAACTTCATGGTTGTTTAACAGAGGATACATGGCTCCTGAGTACATTAGCAAGGGAAGACTAAGCAATAAAATCGATGCTTATAGCTTCGGAGTCCTTGTTCTCGAAATAACAAGCGGTTTTCGAAACAATAAGTTCCGGTCTGATAACTCCCTTGAAACCTTAGTTACTCAAGTGAGTCTCCATCTTCATAACATCAATCTTTAAACTTCTTAGCTACTTCGAGTTACCTTCATGACCCATTTTTTTCTAATTACCCCTTAATTTCTTGAACAGGTTTGGAAATGTTTTGCTTCAGACAAGATGGAGGAGATGATAGACAAAGATATGGAAGAAGAGACAGATAAGAGAGAAATGAAGAGAGTGATGCAGATCGGTTTGTTGTGCACACAAGAGTCTCCACAACTTCGTCCAACGATGTCTAAGGTTATACAAATGGTTAGTTCCACAGATGTTGTATTGCCCACTCCTACTAAACCACCTTTCCTTCATGATTCCATGTTGAATTTATAATAAATCCTCACTTTCTTATTGTTAATAACATTTATTACAAGGGGGAAACTAGAAACAAGAAAAAATATTTTTATATATAGTTCGTACAATAAGTCAATAACACTATGAAATTATGTTCCTTTTTCTTAATTTCTAAGTTATATGTATAGATAAAATTAAAAATATATTTTGAAGTTTATCCCATTATTATTCATTTGAACAACTATAAATATATGAGAATGTACCTATTGTATTTGCATATGATTAATCACAAAATAGACATAAGACTGGTTTGGTATAATCTATGTTAACATTTTTGAAGTACATTTTGGTTTAATTATACCTTTTAAGTTTTACTTATTTATTTTTTTTTTACAACATTAACACCTAAAACTAGTCCTGGGCAAATAAACCGAACCGAATGGACCGAACCGAAACCAAAATTTCGGTTCGGTTTCGGTTCGGTTATGGTTAGTGGACAATAACCGATTGGATAGTGTTTCAATTATCCATGGATATCGGTTATTAACCGAACCGATATCCATTCGGTTATCCGAATCAAACCGAACTCATATTAAAAATATGTTTTAGGCAAGGATCGAACCTCTAACCTCAGCAAACTTGAGCATGCGAAGTGGCCACTACACCACATCAAACTTTTGTCAATAGAATTCGTGTTAATTTAGATAAGGTAATGCAAATTATACTAAAAACCAAACCAATATCATATATATTTAGACCAAAACACCAAAATATTTTAAATAAACCAAATATCTGAAAGTTTTTAGATATATCTGTTAAATTATAATCAAATTTTTATTTAAATAAGATTTTTAAAAAATAGATTACACTGTTTTGGGTACCCGAAACCGAACCGAAAATAACCAATACCGAACCGAACCCGAACCGAAATAGTAAATTAACCGAATGGATCCTAAACTGCTAATATCCGAAATACCCGGAACCGAATGGATATATCCATAACCGAACCGAATACCCGAACGCCCAAGACTACTTAAAACAATTCCATAAATAACATTGCAAAGAAATTCAAATATTAAATTTTCTTAAATTGACCAACATTTGTTACATATATTGCCATAAAATCTTAATAACATCTATACATTCCAATTTTTCCAAAAACAACTCTACCCATTAAAGTTATAACCCATGAAATCTCCAAAACTATTTTTATGGATGCTAGAATCTCTCAAATTTAAATGATATATAACATCCATAACAAAAGTTTACAATCTCCATAATTATATTAACATTAATAAATTTCCTAAATCGAATCCAATTATAAAATGTCTCATTAAATATGTTGAAAACCTCCCATATAATTTGGTTTACTTTTTTTATTTTTTGAGGAAGTACCAAAAAAATTAAAATTCTATTAATTATCATAAACTATATATATTGACACGGAAAAATTATAAACTATAAAAATATGCTAATTTGGTAAAACAATTAACATAATTAAACTTGATAAAAAAAATTATTTTGATTTTTTTTTTTACGCAAAAACTTATTTTGATTTTGGTGAGACAGGTTGGCATTAATCTCATATAGGGAGTTAAGTGAATTTTTTTTTTTAAAAAAACACTTTTAGATGTGTACCAAGAGATAAATGTATTACTAGACTATACATATATCACACGGGTTAAAATCTTGAAAACACTACAAAAATCATATACTTTGAATACTTATATCAAATACCTGTAAACTTTATATTTTTAAAATTAATAAAACAATAATAAAATAACAAATAAATACAATATAAATTTTAAATTTTTAAAATTAAAAATATTATCCCGGAGATTAAATACTAGTTATATACTAAAAGTTAAAGGGGAGGATAAAACTTCTAATGTAGATGAACTTCAACCACACCATTGAAGCATTCATTTTGTGGGTTACCCGTTAAGTCATCTATATCTCACGGCGATTTAGTCATTATTGCCTAATATAGATTGACACTTTAAATGACAAACATATACCATTAACATCTCAACAGACCAAACAGATACGTCCACCAAAAAAAGTAGGGGACTAGGGACACGTGCCCACCTACCTACAAGGTAGATCCGCCCCTGATACCCATGGTGAATAACTCATCTATTTGACCCCTGTTGAAATCTCACTTAACATGATTAGTTTGTGTCCCTAGTCCCCTACTTTTTTTTAATGCATCATTGTATGATTTCTTTTTGGTCAACTGTGTATCTTAGTGGGTTGTGTTCTTATTTGTGGAAACGTTATGTTTGCAATTTGTAGATATTACTCATATTACAATCTAACACTGTAGATATTACTCATATTAATTTTTCTTTTCTTTTTTCTGAGAAAATATGTTGAGAGGGGAATTTCAAGTTTGTAATATGCGATTTAAGATTTCTCTTACTTAATTAGTACTACATTGATGACGCTGTAGCTATCGTTTTAAAACTTTATTATTCTACATTGTTTTATTTTATATGGCCTGGTGAACCGTTTACATAAACGCGGTTGGTGACGATGAAAAGTGTATTGTGAACTCAGACCACTAAAGGTTGACCAAAAAAATACATTGTACAGTATAACGAACAAAGTAGTGGATGTGAATTAAACAACATACCATCATCAGTATAAAAGACATTGTTGTATGAGTGTGACCCATATGCTGACGAAAGAATGTACTATTAAAACCATATATAACTATGGCTTAATCTACTGGTTAATGGTATTATTTAAGTAAATTACCATAAACAGAAAAAAGAAGAATGCCAATATCTAAAGAAAAGACACGAGCATGTTAAAAAAAGTACAAAATGTTCTAACAAAACAAATAATTTGTGTGGTGTCCATCATTTACGAATAAATAAATAAACCATATACGAAAAAAAAAATACTTAAAGAAAAACCAAAAGTGGAAAAAGATGCAACATCATTTACGAATAAATAAATAAACCATAAACGAAAAAAAAAATTATATCTAAAGAGAAACCAAAAGTAGAAAAAGATGCAATTGTGGAAGCATGTGTTATAAGGGTTTATTAGATTTTTGTTCGAAGTGTATTATTATATTTTTAATATTATGATAAATTCTACATTTATGGTAATAGAGAGTGACATATTATATTATATAAACCCTCAAAGGTGAGCCTATTGAGTCATGCAATTTACAAAGCTTCCTTAACAAAACATACACACAGATTCTTAGGGATACAACAGCTGCCAGTACCTTTCGAGATGTAAGCATCTCCTCTAATCTCTACCTTTTCTATGTAAAAAATAATATATTAAAAGCTATCATCGATCGTTTCTAATTTAATGTGTTACACATATTATATACATGATATTTCAAAAAGAAAATTATATTATGTAAAAATCCAACGTACACATGCATGACAGGGAAATTGGCAACGGCAACGGCAACGGCAACGGCAACGGCAACGGCAACGGCAACGGCATTCGGAATGGTAACGGCATCGGCAACGGCAATGGCAATGGTAACGAAAAGGTTAAAGGAGCAAATGTGATAAAGATGAAACCAATGGACAGTGAATTGCTGAGAGAGCAAGGTCATATAATGGTTGATTTTATTGCTGACTATTACAGAGACCTTCATGACTCGCCTCAAGATTTCCCTGTTCTTTCCCAAGTTCAGGTTCCTAATCATCTTCTCAACTTCTTCACTACGCATCTATTAATGTGACCACTCATTACTCATATTAATTGTTTTTGTATGCATATATAATATTTACAAAGTATCATTATTTCTATATACTGTTATATATTTTGGATGTATATATAAATATTTATTACGTTTTTAGAAAAAAATAATAATTTGTTAGTTATTTGACGCAGCCTGGTTATCTCCGTGACATGTTGCCTAATTCAGCACCTGACCAACCTGAATCGTTGAATGAACTTCTCGACGGTACGTATAAATATTTTGTTATAAAAGCATAATTTGTAACATTTTTGTTGTTAAAGAGCAAAGTTAGTAAACATGCACTTACAAACAGAACCCATATATATATATATCCATATATATATATATATGTTACTTATATGGGATTTTTGTTGTTGTTGTTGTTGTCATAATTCACAGACGTTACGAAAAAGATAATGCCGGGAATAACTCACTGGCAAAGCCCGAGTTACTTTGCTTACTATGCATCAAGCACGAGTGTGGCCGGATTCTTGGGAGAGATGCTCAACGCCGGCCTGAGCGTCGTTGGTTTCACCTGGCAAACTTCCCCGGCCGCTACTGAGCTCGAAATCATCGTTCTTGATTGGCTTGCTAAATTGCTACAACTCCCCGACCATTTTCTCTCCACAGGTTCGTCATTAATCTGATCGCATTCTTCTAAAAATTGAAAGAGTGCACTCACACATCCGTCGAGCTTAACGGACTAAAGAAAAATAAAACTTGACGGAGTTAAAAAAGAGATAATAGAACAAAAGGTTGATTAATATAAACTTTTCTTTAAACTGTTATTTGATCTTAAAATGATTTAATAACTAACAATTGTTTTTTAATGCATTTTTTCTTTGTGTCCAATATAATAATTTCAATGATTTGATAAAAATGAATGATTAAAAAAGGACATGGAGGAGGAGTGATCCAAGGGACAGGATGTGAAGCAGTGCTTGTCGTAGTATTAGCTGCTAGAGACAGAATTTTAAAGCAAGTTGGCAAAACAGTACTTCCACAACTTGTTGTCTATGCCTCTGATCAAACCCATTCTAGTTTCCGAAAGGCTTGTCTGGTTGGTTGTAATATTTTTTTTTTTAAGTTTAAAAATACTAATTCACTGATTAATTAGTCATGTTAACTGTGATAATGATATATACTTATAGATTGGTGGAATACATGAAGAAAACATTAGGCTACTCAAAACTGATTCGTCCACGAACTATGGATTGCTTCCAGAATCACTTGAAGAAGCTATTTCTCATGATATCGCTAAGGGTTTTATCCCTTTCTTCATTTGTGCTACTGTAATTACGTAAAACCCTACAATTTTTTAACTCAAAACTTAAAATCCACATTATGCATGTGTTGAATATAAATAGTTTATTACCAAATAACTATATATATATATATATATTATGGACCTACCTCTTTATACTTAGGGTATTTCGTCCATTGCTAACTATACAAGTGTGGTGGCTTTCAGGTTGGCACAACGTCGTCAGCAGCGGTTGATCCTTTGGTCCCATTGGGGAAAATTGCAAAGGTACTTAAACATAATATCTAATAAATAATCAACTAATAAACATAATATCACTAAATTTCTAACCAACTTCATCCACCGCAATAATCACACACTACTGCTTCGACAACCGCAATTATTAGACATCTGAATTTGGAGTAAGTAAATTTAATTTGGTAAAATAAAAAATTGGGTGCCTGACTATATATATATATATATATTTAGCACATGTCATTGAAAATCAAATTGTGTATGTTTTGTTAGAAATATGGGATATGGATGCACGTGGATGCAGCTTATGCAGGGAATGCGTGTATATGTCCAGAATATCGAAAATTTATTGACGGTATTGAAAACGCAGACTCCTTTAACATGAATGCTCATAAATGGTTATTTGCTAATCAAACTTGTTCACCCCTTTGGGTTAAGGTATGTTAATTACCTCATTTTCCTTAAATCTATATTAGTATTACTAATTAATAGTCTCACCTTTTTTTTGTAGTTATTGTTTTATTTAGTCAATTTATACTTCTTTTCTTTTGTTGTTGTGTCTATTGGAATCAAACTGCAGGATCGATACGCTCTCATTGATGCTCTGAAAACAAATCCTGAGTATCTAGAATATAAGGTCAAGGTCTCTCTTAATCATCATTTCCTTGCAAACCTAAAAGAACCATCTTCCTATATTGAATATTTACTAATAAAGCGTATCATATTCATATATATACATATTGATAATTAAAATGTTGAACAAAAATTAGTAGTTGTCCTTAGAGTTTGTTCAATAGATGTATATCAGCATATATATATATATATATATCATTAGAACATTTTCTTTTTAAGACAGTGAAAACATGTTGTATGAGATAATAATTATATTTTAATGGATATATCAGGTTTCTAAAAAAGATGCTGTCGTGAATTATAAAGATTGGCAAATTTCTCTCTCTCGGAGATTCAGGTTGGTTACATTTGATGCAAAATTTGTTGGTCCTATATAAGTCTAACGCAAACCTATATACATACAAATTATTACATAAGCATATGCTATTCACGAATTTGATTCATACAGATCGTTGAAGTTATGGATGGTTTTACGGCTCTATGGTTCCGAGAACTTGAGAAACTTTATAAGAGAACATGTCAATCTCGCTAAGCAATTTGAAGATTATGTAACTCAGGATCCACATTTCGAGGTAATCAATTCGTTTGAAAAAATAGGTTCATCAAAACATCAATGAACGTCACATCTATATATGATAAGCCATCCCATCAACAGCTATAAACAAGTCCGGTCACCAACTACTAAAAATAGATAAAATAATTTTTATTTCTTAATTATGACTTTAAAGGTTGTCACTACTCGGTACTTTTCACTCGTTTGCTTTCGTCTTGTGCCTGTTGACGGCGATGAAGACAAGTGTAACCAACGCAACCGTGAACTGCTTGCTGCCATTAACTCCACCGGCAAGATCTTCATCTCTCACACGGTGAGTATTATTTTATATATGAAGATAATTTTTGGTAAGAGTACTGATTTATTACTTCCCAAGAAAATGAATGAAAACTAACATTTAACTAAATATTATCATAAACAGGCTCTATCGGGACAATTCATTTTACGATTCGCCATTGGTGCACCATTAACAGAGGAGAAGCATGTCACTGAAGCATGGCAGATTATACAAAAACATGCCACTAAATTTACCCGCAACGGCAGTTGTTAAGAATATTTTAAAAGAAACCCGTTCCCATCTTATTTTATTTCGTTCAATAAAGTCCCTCTTTGTATTTGGAATAAAAATTTATGAAAACGCTTTGAAAGAGAGTTGATACACAAGACATCAAATAATATATAGTATCAGTCAAAGTGTCAAACCATATGATATGAATCATAGTACGGAATTATCGGGACTGGGAAACGAGATTCGTTTATTGGATCTGGGCCTGGCCTTACTATCAAATTCATTGACATATTTTACCTTCTTCCTTAAACTATGCAATTTGTTTTGATAATTTCTATCTTCTTCGATTCAAAACCCTAATTCAATTTTCTTCTTCCTTATACTGCGGCCTACGAACCGTTAATATTATAATAACCCAATAAATATAAAAAACCAGCAGATCTGAGGATATAGCGTCTACATGGCACAGTTTTTATGCACTGACGTGAACACACTACGACAAACAAATAAGAGTATATCAATAACCAGCCAATAATTAAGTTATGTAGACAACGTCTACATGGCACACCTTTTCATGCAACTGAAACCCTAATAATAGTAGACTAATAGTAACACTACGTCACTACCCAATAATAATGCAGTATCATTTGCCATTTGCGGATACGACATACAAAACCAGAGTAATAGAGTATCAAAACCAGCCAATAAGATAAGGAGATAACGTATATGTGGCACAGTTTTTGTGAACGTGAAACACACTACGGCATACAAATAAACAGAATATCAAAACCAGCCAAAAAGATGAGTTAACGTCTACACGGCATATATTTTTTAATCCTAAGTGAAACACTAATAATAGTATAAATAAAATGTACTAACACTACCAATCATAATGCAGTATGCACATTTTTGGAAAAAAAAAAACAAAACAAACATATAAATAATAAAAAATACAAAATGGGAGATGAAGGAAAGGTTGAAGTGATCTCTAAGAGCATAGTTCGACCTGAGAGCTACAACGAGGATTCGGATCGGGTTAAGATCCATCTTACTCCATGGGATCTCTACTTTCTTGGATCCGAATACTCACAAAAAGGTCTTCTCTTTCCTCAACCCGACCCGGAAACCAATATCATCTCTAGGTTAAAATCCTCTCTCTCCATCGCTTTGAATATCTTCTACCCATTCGCCGGTCGTCTCGTCAAGACCGAAAACGAAGACGATGGAACGTCGTCGTTTCACGTAGATTGTGATGGTTCAGGTGTAAGATTCGTCCATGCTTCAGCTATCTCCGTTTCGGTGAGTGACGTTTTAGAACCTGTCGATGGTATTGTCCCTGAGTTCTTGAAACGTTTTTTCCCGTGCAACGGAGTTAAAAGCCTTGAAGGTATCTCTGACTCACTGATAGCGATTCAAGTAACGCAACTTAAAGATGGAGTTTTTATCGGCGTTGGTTATAGCCACCTTGTTACCGACGGTACTTCGATTTGGAATTTCTCCAATATTTGGTCGGAGATTTGCTTTAACGGCTCCGATCATCGGAGAACGTTTCCTCCTTTGGTTCACCGTGGATGGTTTCTCGACGGGATTGAGTATCCGATTCGCATGCCGGCCTCATTGACGACTGAGACACCGAACCTTGTTGGTACTTCATCGTCGATACTACTACAAGAGAAGATTTTTCGTTTCACGAGTGAAAACATCTCTGAGCTCAAAGCTAAAGCCAACGGCGAGGTTAATTCCGATGACCGGAAAATCTCGTCGCTTCAAGCGGTCTCGGCGTATATGTGGCGGTCGATAGTTAGAAACAGTGATTTGAGTCCGGAAGAAGTGATTTGTTGCGAGTTACTTGTGGATCTGAGACGAAGGCTAGACCCTCCACTTGAGAAAGATTGTTGCGGGAATATGGTCGGGACTGCTGTTACGACGACCACCGTCGGGGAGATGTTTAACAATGGCCTTGGTTGGGCTGCTCTGAAAATAAACAAAAGTGTTGCTTCGCAAACGAATGAAGAGTTCAGAGAGTTTGCTGCGGATTGGATTAAGAATCCGAGTTTACTGGATGTCAATACTTTGACCAATACTATAGCCGTTACTAGCTCTCCTCGGTTCAATGTGTATGGAAATGATTTCGGTTGGGGTAAACCTATCGCGGCTCGAGCTGGACCAGGGATTACTCATGATGGTAAACTCGTTGCTTATCCGGGAATCGAACCAGGAAACATCGAGATTCAGACGTGTTTATCCTCTAGTGTTTTGGCTAAGTTATCATCTGATGCTGAGTTTTTGAAACATGCATGTCTTTGTTGGAGTAAGCTCGAAGTAAACTTTATGGAGATAAGAATCAAAGAATGTATATTTAGGAGTTAGCTAAATATACTTACATATTTAGGAGATAGCTAAATATGTAATATTGCCTAATAAGAGATTAGGGTTTTGGATTTGATTCTTATATATATGAGGAGATATCAAAGTGTGATATAACTCATTAGGGTTTGAGAGTATTGAGAGAGAGCTTGTAATCTTGGTGACAACTCTAGTGGATTCCGGGCTTGGTCCCGGCGAGACGTAGTGATGCTATTCTGGCTCACCGAACTCGTTAAACTCGTGTGTCTCTTTACTTTATCTTCATATGCTTACAATAATTGGTATCAGAGCACATGTTCAAAGTAGTGGACCGAGAAGAAGATGGGAACCCTCACGGTGACCTCGGGAAAGTCTTCCTAACGAGAAGGTCAGGCGGCGAGTTATGTCGGTGACTATTTAGAAGAGACTAAGGATATGTATGGTCCTTGGTTTGAAGAATCAATAGTAGTTGATTCAAAACCCTAAAGAGAGTCACCTCAAGGAGCTTGCTGTGACGGAGAAAAAAAAAAAAAAAAAACGTTTTTCTTGAAAAAGAAAAATCGTTGAAGTACGGAGGAGAAGCTGATCATGGAGGAGAAGCTGATCGTGGAGGAGAAGCCAATCCGGACCGATGGAAGAACAAGGTGTTCGTGATAACTTGGAGAACAAGCAGCGAATGCTTAAGAAGAAAACATTCGTCTTCAATGAAGGAGACTAAGATGATCATGATCTATTAGAGGACGATTGCGTGGACAGGAAGAAATCAATCACTTGGGTTAGAAGCCGATGGTGAAGCTCTCAAAGGAACACGTTCGCTTGAAAAAAAAAAAACGATCAAAGAGTAAAGAGAAGAAGGAAGAAAACAATATATCAATCGATTTGTTGTTTCAATCTATTCCGGAGGCTTTAATTCTGCAAGTTGGGGATATTGAGTTTGCTAGTGGAGAAACCTGCTAGTAAAAGAGGATATTTAAGCACAAGAGCTGAATGAAGGTTGTATCGAAAGTCCTCCAAATGGGATCAGTTTGGAGGCGAGTTCCATCAGTGATGATGATGGCGGTACAAGATGGACTCAGGGTTGTGTTTGTTGAAACAAAGGCAGTAAGCTCAATCTGGCCGTGAGTGCAAGGAAAGAGGCTAGTAAGGCCATATGGGCCGTGTGAAGAGTGAGAGAAGTCAGCAAGACCATAAGTGCAATGTGAGAAGAACAAAGGCCTTATAAGAAGAACAAAGGCCTTATAAGAAGAAGAAGCCCAAGAAGAAGGAAATATCTCACAAGGAAGGAAAGAAGGATCCAATGGCCACAAGGAGAGGAGATCAAACGGTCACAAGGCAAGGCAAGGAAGGAAATCACGTGTGTAAAGAAGGAAGCAATACTCCTCCTTGTCTTAGGTTAGAATTTAAGCGGAAGAGTGAGAGAGAAGAGAGAATACGGCAAAGAGAATCGAATTGTATTGCTTATCTCGTACAAGGGATTACAAAGACTATATATACTAAGAGAATTAGGGCTACACCCTTTACAATAAATAGCATAGGGAATAAGGAAAGAGAAAATGGTTCTTCCCAAGTTTGAACTCGACCCTTCATTGTTTCCATAAATGCACCGCCCAAGACTTTACTCCAACGGCTATATGGACGGCTAAACTGGACTACCAAAGTGGCCTGGCACGATATGACAGGCTAGTTTACGGACGGCCATACTGGACTACAAAGTGGCCTGGCTAGCCAATGGTGAACATAATCACTCCCAGTTTAGCCATGGGAACGGCTAAGCTTGGAACGAATCACCTCATTAAAAACCTCAACATAGAAAACCACATGGGACAAAACCATGTTAAGGAAAAGAGTATGATCTCCACGGGTTAGAGGAGTCCTTTACGGATGAGTTGGATCAACGAGTCCGAGCTTGCTGGAGATGTATTCGTAGATCTGAGAGCTTGTGGCTTTGGTGAAGATATCCGCCAGTTGATCTTTGCTTGGAGTGTAACACGGCAAGACGACACCTTCTTCAATCTTTTCTCGCACTTTATGGCAATCAACCTCAATGTGCTTTGTCCTTCATGGAAGACAGAGTTGGTTGCAATGTGTATTCATATTGTCACAATGTGGTGATTGGTTGATCAGACTCTACTCCAAGATCTTAAGGAGACTCTTGAGCATTAACTCGTTGGTTAGCTTCTTCATCGCCACATATTCCGATTCCAGCACTTGATTGAGACACAACTTTCTGTTTCTTCGACTTCCAGTTACAAGGTTCCCTCAAACAAAGCGTCTGATACTGTCGTAGATCTCTATCCAGTATCACCAGCATAGTCTCAGAGACACTCTGAAGCTAAGTGTTGTTGTTCTTTCCCATAAATACCTCGCCCCGGACTCCCCTTGAGATAACATAGAATCCGCTCCGTTTGCCAAGTCAGAAGTTCGTTGGAGCTTTCAAGTGTTATTGACTTGATTACAGGCCGACATTTGCAAATGTCGGGCCTCAGTAATCATGAAAGATAAATAAGCTTGCACCCGCAGTCTATGTTATCCACAGTCTGAAGGTTTTGGACTTGGGAACAGGGGCACCTTATTGTTAGCTTCTCCCCTTTGATACGCTGGTAAGATCTTCACAGGGTATTGTACGGTTTGGCCTATCTTACTATCTCGTAAAAGGAAAGTATGTCTTCAAGTGAAAACATGCGATGAAGAAGTAACCAACACTCAAGACCTTAGATCTGATAGAGTATGTCAACCTCAATGCTTGTGCTAAGGCCGCAATACACATTGCTCAACTGTGCTTCCATGATGACATGGAGCCATTGCCCAGCTGGTGAGCGAGAAAGAAAAGAGACATTGTGTCAGGCCAATGAACACAACAGCAATCATGAAGCTCTGATTTCTTGCAACCTGAAGTCGAGAAACCAAGTGCAGTGTCTGAATCTAAATCCTGGCTCATCAGCTCTCTATCATCCTGCTCTTGGTTCTGATTTCATCCAGTGGTGTTCCATGTGGAGGTTTTTAATGAGGTGATCTTGCGGTTCCAAGCTTAGCCGTCCCCATGGCTAAACTGGGGAGATTTTCATTATGTTCACCATTGGCTAGCCAGGCCACTTTGGTAGTCCAGTATGGCCGTCCGTAAACTAGCCTGTCATATCGTGCCAGGCCACTTTGGTAGTCCAGTTTAGCCGTCCATATAGCCGTTGGAGTAAAGTCTGGGCGGTGCATTTATGGAAACAATGAAGGGTCGAGTTCAAACTTGGGAAGAACCATTTCTCTTTCCTTATTCCCTATGCTATTTATTGTAAAGGGTGTAGCCCTAATTCTCTTAGTATATATAGTCTTTGTAATCCCTTGTACGAGATAAGATATTCTCTTTGCCGTATTCTCTCTCTCTCTCACTCTTCCGCTTAAATTCTAACATGGTATCAGAGCATGTTTATCGATCTATGATTCTATAAACTTTCTCTTCGTCTCTTTCTCGATTTCTCTTTAATTCTACCTAGTATTCTACTTTCATATTCTACGTTCCTACTCAGCTCACCATTCTATTCGCTATTCTACTCTTTATTCTATTTGATATTCTACTCTACTCAACAATGGACAACAACAAGCCTATTGTGACCCCGGTGGTGCTCAAAGGAGCCAACTACCTGTTGTGGAAGAGAACCACAAAGACCGCACTCAGTGGCCGAGGACTTTGGATCCACGTTGAAACGGACCAACTCCCCAAGAAAGCCACTAAGGAGGACGGTAAGAAGGAAAAGGAAGAAGACAAGGAGGCTGATCTCGAGAAGGAAGTCAAGTGGTTCCAAGAAGATCAGACCGTGCTTGCCATTCTCCAAAATTCGTTAGACGCACCTATCCTTGAGGCCTACTCGTATTGTGAAACGGCCAAGGAGTTATGGGAAACGCTGGCGAATGTTTATGGGAACGTGACCAACTTGACTCGTGTGTTTGAAGTTAAGAAGGCGATTAATGGTCTCCATCAAGAAGATTTGGAATTCACAAAGCATTTTGGGAAGTTTAGGTCATTATGGGCCGAACTTGAGATGCTCCGACCAAGTACAATAGATCCGGCTATCCTCAACGAACGGAAGGAGCAAGATAAGGTGTTTGGCCTCTTGCTCACCCTTAACCCGGCATTCAACGACCTGATCAAGCATATCCTCCGTGGAGACAAGCTGCCTACGCTCGAGGATGTGTGCTCGCAAGTTCAAAAGGAACAAGGGTCTCTTGGTCTCTTTGTGGAAAGGAAGACTTGGCGACTGCTAACAAAGGTGTCTACAAGCATGATGACCGGAGAGTGATGGTGTGTGACCACTGCAAGAAGAAGGGACACATGAAGGACAAATGCTGGATCCTCCACCCTCACCTCAAGCCGGCTAAGTTCAAGGCTAATCTATCGCAAGGAGGACCAAGCAGTCAAGCCACCGGAGCAGCAAATCAGGGAGATGCAACAGCCACGGCCATGGCAGCTTCCCTTGGAGACCTGGTGAGGAAGTCAGACCTAGAGGCCCTCATCAAGTCTATTGCCTCACTAAAGGACTCCGGTATCACTTTCTTTACCTCAAAACCTAGTACCTCACTTGTTGTAGATTCGGGTGCTTCTCACCATATGATTAGTAACCCTAGTCTTTTACACAACATAAAACCGGCACTAGGTAATGTTATCATTGCTAATGGAGATAGAGTACAGGTTAAAGGAATAGGAGAACTAAAGCTGTTTGATAAAAGTTCTAAAGCTTTCTTTATGCCTTCATTTACCTCTAATCTCTTATCAGTAAAGAAAGCTACTACGGATTTGAATTGTTATGCGATTTTTGGACCTAACAGTGTACATTTTCAGGATATTGAAAGTGGAAAGGTTCTTGGAGAAGGAGATGGTAGAGGAGATCTTTATGTCTTAGAGAAAGCTTCTCGTCCTTCTAATTCGTTTTCGTTTGCTTCGAATTTTAGTAATAATTTAAGTGATGTATGGCATGCTAGATTAGGCCATCCTCATTCTCGTGCATTTGAATTAATGGTGCCTAATGTTTCGTTTGATAACTCCTCTTGTGAGTCTTGTATTCTTGGTAAACATTGCAAAACCGTTTTTCCTAAATCAAGTACCATTTATGAACATTGCTTTGATTTAGTGCATTCTGATGTGTGGACTTCTCCGTGTCTTTCTAGGGATAATAACAAGTATTTTGTGACCTTTATTGATGAAAAATCTAAATATACTTGGCTCACCTTGTTACCTTCTAAAGATAAAGTCTATGATGCATTTATCAATTTTCAAAATTATGTTACTAATCAATTTAATGCAAAAATAAAGGTACTAAGATCAGATAATGGAGGTGAATACACGAGCCACAAACTCAAAGAGCACCTTGCTAAGCATGGAATCCTTCAACAGACCAGTTGTCCATACACTCCTCAACAAAATGGAGTAGCTGAAAGGAAGAATCGACACTTAATGGAGGTGGCTCGGTCGATGATGTTTCACTTAAATGTTCCTAAGAGGTTTTGGGGTGATGCAGTTATGACGGCGTGCTATTTGATCAATCGGACACCAACTAAAGTCTTAAACGATGCATCACCATATGAGGTACTGAACAAAATTAAACCGTCTCTTGATCACTTACGTGTGTTTGGGTGTGTTTGTTTTGTACTAGTACCCGGAGAACAAAGAAATAAGCTTGAGGCCAAAAGCACTAGGAGCATGTTCATTGGCTACTCAACAAGCCAGAAGGGGTACAAGTGTTATGATCCGATCAATGGCCGTACTCTGATCTCGCGTGATGTCAAGTTTCTTGAACAACAAGGCTACTACGACAAGAGGGATTGGGAGGATTTGAAAGACTTATCTCAATCTAACACTGATCGGGCAGCTAACTTGCGGTTCCTTCTTGATCATCTTGGCATCACTACATCGACATCGCTTGGCACACCCAGTGGGACACATGACATCAATGCCGATCCTTTACCATCGACTCCAACTCAACCTGAAGAGAGGCCGGAAACAAGTTTACCTACCGCAAGTCCACCATTGGAACCAGTCTCCGAACCCACGGCTCCTGAAATGCCTATTGGATCCGATCATGTCGAACAACAACCAGTCAACACAGATGGAGGAGAGACTCTTGAGCATCTGGAACAGCCTGTTACTCAACCTTTACTAAGGCGCAGTAACCGAATCCGATCTCATCCGTCTACATGGAGAGACAAGCGGGTTTACTACAACAATCAGGCTGTTGCTCATCCTATTCAGGCCGTATGTTCGCTTGACCTGATTCCCTCTGATCATGCTGCCTTCCTCGGTAAGCTGGATGCGCATTTTGTTCCTCAAACCTATGAGGAAGCTAAGCAATATAAGGAATGGCTTGATGCGGTGGATGATGAGACTGCAGCTATGATCCGGAATAGGACTTGGGACGAGGCTGAGCTTCCTAAAGGTAAAAAGGCTGTTAGTTCAAAGTGGGTGTTCACTATCAAATATCTTAGCACTGGAGAGGTAGAGCGCTACAAAGCTCGATTAGTGGCACGCGGCTTCACTCAGACTTATGGTCTTGACTACACGGATACCTTCGCACCGGTCGCTAAACTCCACACTGTCAGGGTTGTCTTATCCTTGGCCACTAACCTTTCTTGGGAGCTCTGCCAAATGGATGTCAAGAACGCGTTTCTTCAGGGGGAGCTGACTGAGGAAGTCTACATGCATCCTCCACCTGGATTAGAACACATTGTTACCCCGGGTAAAGTTCTCAGGCTCCACAAGGCAATCTACGGTCTCAAGCAATCTCCGAGGGCGTGGTACCATAAGCTCAGTTCTACTCTCCGGACAAATGGATTCCAGCGATCTGAAGCTGATCATACGTTGTTCACCCTCCGTACTACTCGTGGTCGTGTGGTCGTTCTTGTTTATGTCGATGACATTATCATCACCGGCGATGATAGGGATGGTATTTGTGCCACTAAGGCTCTTCTTAACTCTACCTTTGATATTAAGGATTTGGGTGAACTCAAATACTTCCTTGGGATAGAAATTTCTCGCTCTCCGGAGGGATTGTTTCTCTCTCAAAGGAAGTATACTCTTGACCTTTTACATGAGACAGGTAAGATAGGTGCCAAACCGGTGTCCACGCCACTTGAAGAAGGTTACCAGGTCAAGCGAAAGGGGGAGAAGCTAACACCTGGTGCTCCCGTTCCCAAGTCACACCAACCATACGAAGATGTGGGACGCTATCGAAGACTGGTGGGCAAGCTTATTTATCTCACGATTACGAGGCCGGACATTTGCTATGCGGTGAACCAAGTTAGTCAACACATGAAAGCTCCAACGAACTTTGATTGGCAAACGCTCGAGCGGATTCTATGTTATCTCAAGGGGAGTCCGGGGCGAGGTATTTGGATGGGAAAGAACAACAACACGGAGCTTGTAGGCTATTGTGATGCAGACTATGCTGGTGATACGCTGGATAGGAGATCTACGACAGGGTATTGTACGTTTGTTGGAGGGAACCTTGTAACCTGGAAGTCGAAGAAACAGAAAGTTGTGTCTCAATCAAGTGCGGAATCGGAATATAGGGCGATGAAGAAGCTAACCAACGAGTTAACATGGCTCAAGAGTCTCCTTAAGGATCTTGGAGTAGAGTCTGATCAACCAATCACCATGCATTGTGACAATAAGGCCGCAATACACATTGCAACCAACTCTGTCTTCCATGAAAGGACAAAGCACATTGAGGTTGATTGCCATAAAGTGCGAGAAAAGATTGAAGAAGGTGTCGTCTTGCCGTGTTACACTCCAAGCAAAGATCAACTGGCGGATATCTTCACCAAAGCCACAAGCTCTCAGATCTACGAATACATCTCCAGCAAGCTCGGACTCGTTGATCCAACTCATCCGTAAAGGACTCCTCTAACCCGTGGAGATCATACTCTTTTCCTTAACATGGTTTTGTCCCATGTGGTTTTCTATGTTGAGGTTTTTAATGAGGTGATCTTTTGCGGGTTCCAAGCTTAGCCGTTCCCATGGCTAAACTTGAGGGGGAGTATTTGTGATTATGTTCACCATTGGCTAGCCAGGCCACTTTGGTAGTCCAGTATGGCCGTCCGTAAACTAGCCTGTCATATCGTGCCAGGCCACTTTGGTAGTCCAGTTTAGCCGTCCATATAGCCGTTGGAGTAAAGTCTTGGGCGGTGCATTTATGGAAACAATGAAGGGTCGAGTTCAAACTTGGGAAGAACCATTTTCTCTTTCCTTATTCCCTATACTATTTATTGTAAAGGGTGTAGCCCTAATTCTCTTAGTATATATAGTCTTTGTAATCCCTTGTACGAGATAAGCAATACAATTCGATTCTCTTTGCCGTATTCTCTCTTCTCTCTCACTCTTCCGCTTAAATTCTAACAAGTTTTGCTAAATGTGGTGGTTACAGCAAGGAAGTCTGGCAAAGGCTGTAAGCTGGTAATGAGTGTAAGACAGTTTCAAAGGAGGCAGCAATGGTTCTGAATATGTGAGTGTGCACTGATGCAGAAAAGTTTGAGCAAAGGATGAGCAGAGAAATTTCTGTCGAAAGTCTTCCTAGCTAGGTGGAGTTAGGCGGCGTGTTCTGTTGGTAACAACAGCGGTACAAAGTGATGCTCAAATCAAAGGTGCTCAAACAGGTGAAGAGTAAGTCAAAGACTGTTTCAAGGAAATGAAGCATGAGTGACTTAAGAGTTATTTTCTGCAGTTGATTCAACAAGAAGTTTACTTGTCAGCAAGGTTCAGTTTAAACAAGATGTTTGGATCAGGGTTTGTGTCGAAAGTCTATCTAGCAAGATGGTAGCTTGATGGCGGGTTCTGTTAGGCTTAACAGCGGTACAAAGAGAAGTCCAAGGCATAAGAGTTTAAACAGAAAGATGTTGGAATCATGGATTGTCTTAAGGGCTGAGGCAAGTATGATTCAAGTTTCTGGCAAGTGATTTACTAAGGGGTTGAATCTAAGATGAGGGCACATTGACGAGAAGTAAATCAAAACAAGGTTCCACAGCAAGTCACGGTTCCAAGAAATCCAAGGGAATGGAGAAAGGGAAAGATTTTAAAAAAAAAAAAAAATCCAGAGACAAAAGAAAATGATTCAAGGTACAATTGTTTACCTAGAGTCATTGGAACAGAAAAAAAAGGACGAAACAGATCGTCGGAGTTGCTGCAAAGGAAGGAAAATGCAGAAGTGTGAGGAAGAGAAACAAGCCTGCTATGATCTCCTCAATGTCGTCTGAAGGAAGATACAGCTCCAGGTAACCCCAATCGACATTATACGCTGACAGGAAGAAGAACAGAGAAACAAGTCAGTTTTTGGAAATTAAAAATAAATCTATGTCGATAAAAGGAGATTATGAGGGTTAAGGGAGTTACCTGAGGCATCTGGAATTTCTGTGAAGGGACTTAGATTCCAGGTGGATCTGTTGGTTAAGGTTCAAGGAACAATAATTAAGTTCTTCATTGTTAGTTCTTGAATTTGAAAGTATGAGCCAAGAAAGGGTGACCATGATAAGAGGAGTTTGGTTACTTGTGGAGACTGGAGAATCAGTTGTGGAGAGTTGGAGACTGATTCCAAGTAGAGATTCTGTGATGAAAAATTCAGGAAATCCAAGTTAAGATTTCTGGTGGCTCAAAGGGGAAAAACTCCAGCAGCTAGAGAGAGAAGGATGATTTACAGCTAGGAGATTACCTGAAGTCATCGAACAGAGGAAGAACACGGGTTGTTCAACAGTGAAGGCTGCAGTGCTTATTATAGAAGCAGTCCTAGTGTTTGTGACATGATCTTGCAGGACAAATGTGACAAAGAAAACGGGTGGTTATTCTCTGTAAAAGCTTGAAGATCATAAGTCATTGGATGAGCTGTCACAAGAATTTACCTGGAAAAAAGGTTGTGAAACCATGATGGAGAGTAGTTGGTTCCAGGTGGAGCTGCCTATTAAAGGGTTCAGGCATAAGCAATTGTTCAGGTAGAGTCACTTCCATGGAGAAACAAATAAACATAAAAGGCGGATTAAGGTTTTCTCGGGTAAAATCCAGAAATTGAGATGGAGCTGCTACAGGCAAGAGAAACTGCTTACCTGAGTATCAGATGAGTAAGCATGGTGGAGTTCGTTAGAGAAGCTGTGAAACTTGTCGGAGAACCTGAAATTGGTTTCGAAGTGAAAATTTAAGTTTAAAAATTTCTGGAAGTTGTAAGAAGATCCTAGTCTCTAAGAGCCACAAGCAGAGACAAGAGAGAGAGATCAACGTACCTGGGATTTGTAGAGGAAGAGATCACCGAAGGTAGTCGTTGGAGAACGTACGATGGTGGTCGAGTTCACCTTAGACGTTTCGTCAAAGGAGACAAAGGAGCTGTGGTTTTGATCCATTGGAGGAGACGAAGTTGATGTCTCAGGTTCTCGGAGGAGGACGCCGGGAACGATGAAAGAAAACACAGTCCCAGCCGGAGTTGATTACTGGTAAATATGGTGGTGAGTGTTTCACGAACCAGAGGCGAATACAAGAGGTGAAAGGACACCTTGATTCGCCGGAATTAGGAGCCGCCTTGAAACAGGTGGAGGTTGAAGCGTGGTTTCGCCGGAGAACATGTAGTGGTGATCGGAAATAGCCTCAAATTACAGCTATATCATGGGAAATAACAAGCATCATCTCTCCATGTCGAGAACGAGAGAGCTCGGTGAAAGAAAAAAAAAAAAACTGGTTGCCAGCGGAGAAGAGATGCTCACCGGATAAGGAGGCGAAGTTCGCCGGAGTTTGCCGAAGGAGGTTTGCTGAAGTTTGGCTTCACGAACAGAGGAAGAGGAAGAGGATGGTTTCAGAGGTCGATGTCGTCGAAGGAGTTTGTGTTTGTCAAAAGGTGGAGATTGTTGTTGGGTTTGACAAACACAAAACAAATGGGCCTTAATGGGCCAGACGAAATTGGCATTAAGGAAAGGATGATGATGTTTGTCTTAAGTGTTTGGTTTAGTGATTGGAGGAAGAGGAACATAAAGCGAAAAATGTTGGCTGAGGAAGAATCTGTTCTCCGAGCAATGGAGAAAGTGAAGAAGAGTAAGAAATTGAGGAGCAAATCTCAATTTCAACCAAGGAATAAGAAGTTCTCCGAGCAATGGAGAAAGTGAAGAAGATGATGCAAACAGGATAAGATGGAGAAAGTGACAGGTTTCAGTTATAACATTGTCACACATGAAGATTTGCTCAGTGAAAAATAAAAAAAAGGAGAATTGAGAGTTTGAGAGCTTAAGTTTTTGAGATATTTTTCTTAAGTTGCTAAAGGAGAGTTATTCCTTACTTGGAGTTCTAGATGTGTCAAAGGTTGACTTCAAGCTTAAGGGGGAGAATGTTGGAGTAAGCTCGAAGTAAACTTTATGGAGATAAGAATCAAAGAATGTATATTTAGGAGTTAGCTAAATATACTTACATATTTAGAGATAGCTAAATATGTAATATTGCCTAATAAGAGATTAGGGTTTTGGATTTGATTCTTATATATATGAGGAGATATCAAAGTGTGATATAACTCATTAGGGTTTGAGAGTATTGAGAGAGAGCTTGTAATCTTGGTGACAACTCTAGTGGATTCCGGGCTTGGTCCCGGCGAGACGTAGGTGATGCTATTCTGGCTCACCGAACTCGTTAAACTCGTGTGTCTCTTTTACTTTATCTTCATATGCTTACAATAGTCTTGTTTAAGTATAATCATCCAAATTATATGCATGTATCTTTTTTTATTCCGTACGTCAACTCAAATGTATTTCGTATCTTGAATTTGAATAATATGTGAATTTTATCTGATATGTTTTGTTTTGGTTGATAAGAGTTAATTACATCGTAGTTTTTAGATTATAGTTTGGTAATCTAAGACTAAGACCTCGAGTCAGTGGCAACCTCTCAAGAACTCAAGTGGGAGTGTTAGAATTGAGTTCTTGATTAAATTATGCAACAAAGGAAAAAAGCTTTAATCACTGAGGAGATGGAAAAGAAAAGCAAGAGAAGAAGAAGCTCATCAACTGAGGTAGAATATGCGTTGTCGACAAAGAGAGGTCAAGGACAAAGAGGAAGAAGCCAAGTCAACACAAGAAGAAGAAGTGGGCTTGTGCTGTTTGTAATAAGAGACAGTGGGTTATTAGTGAAGAAAGACCCAACTATATATGGAACTCATGTTTTGTTGTATGTTTGGTTTAAGTCTAGTTAAGTTAGAGTAAGTGAATAGTCAATTTATATACTTCTTTTCTTTTGTTGTTGTGTATATTGGAATCAAACAGGATCGATACGCTCTCATTGATGCTCTGAAAACAAATCCTGAGTATCTAGTAGAATATAAGGTCAAGGTATCTCTTAATCATCATTTCCTTGCAAACCTTAAAAAACCATCTTTCTATATTGAAGATTCTACTAATAAAGCGTATCATGTATCATATATATACATGTATGTACATATTGATAATTAAAATGTTGAACAAAAATTAGTAGTTGTCCTTAGAGTTTGTTCAATAGATGTATATCAGCATATATCATTAGAATGTTTTTTTTAGAACGGCGAAAACATGTTGTATGAGATGATAATTTTATTTTAATGGATATATCAGGTTTCTGAAAGAAATGCCGTCGTGAATTATAAAGATTGGCAAATTCCTCTCTCTCGGAGATTCAGGTTGGTTACATTTGATGTTATATTTGTTGGTCCTATATAAGTCTAACGCAAACCTATATACAAATTATTACATAAGCACATGCTATTCACGAATTTGATTCATACAGATCGTTGAAGTTATGGATGGTTTTATGGCTCTATGGTTCCGACAACTTGAGAAACTTTATAAGAGAACATGTCAATCTCGCTAAGCAATTTGAAGATTATGTAACTCAGGATCCACAATTCGTATGAAAAATAGGTTCATCAAAACATCAATCAACGTCACATCTATATATGATAAGCCATCCCATCAACATCTACAAACAAGTCCAGTCTCCACCTACTAAAATAGATAAAATAATTTGTATTTCTTAATTATGACTTTAAAGGTTGTCACTACTCGGTACTTTTCACTCGTTTGCTTTCGCCTTGTGCCTGTTGACGGCGATGAAGACAAGTGTAACCAACGCAACCGTGAACTCCTTGCCGCCGTTAACTCCACCGGCAAGATTTTCATCTCTCACACGGTGAGTTTTATATCCTCTTTTTAATAAAAGAGAAGTACACAACATTGTTTTGATAGACTTTATAATTTTAATAAATGGTTATAAATAGGTTATACATAAGTTATAGATTAATCAATATATTAATTGGTTATAAGTTGATATATTTTTGGTAACAAATAAAAAAGAAGTATAGTAAATACCCTTTTTAATAAAAGGGAAATATATAAAATTGTTTTGGTAGACTTTATAATTTTAATAAATGGTTACAAATAGGTTATACATAATTATAGATTAATCCATATATTAATTGGTTACAAGTTGATAATTCATATATTAATGGTAATATATAAAACATTAATTGTAACCAAAAATGTTTAACAGGATATCCTAAATTGATAGTTCATGGATATTCCAAACTTTATTTTCGAAAGATCACGTTGTTTCCAAAGATCTACAATCATAATATTATCAATTTATTTTCCTGAGATTTTATTGATAAACCACAACGTTAACCAAGTTATCAAAGGGGATAAAAATATACTCTAAATCACAAAAAGAAAGTACACATTTTTTGTATAATAAAACAGAAGTACACAACTTTTTTTGTAGAATATATAATTTTTATAAGTTTGTTACAAAATAGATAATATATTAGATATAGGTTGGTTACAAAATAAATGTTATAGATGAAATCCGTGGCTATATGAAATTATGAATACACTTAAGAATATCTCAAAGAATCTTCTTAAAGATAATATTCAAATGATTTATACAATTTCCAAAAAAAAACTTCATTATTCCATATATTGTTACACCATATATAGTGTTAGGCATAAAAAATATACTGTTAGGCGTAAAAAGAAATAAAATCTTTGCAATTAATCACACTTGATTTCCGAGACTTTATTGTGGATAAATAAAATCTGACCTAGCACCCTTCCAAGCTTTTAATATAAATCAATGTCTTTAAAACCGGACCGGAAAGTGATACAGAAGTCTTTCGAGTCATTGGGTCAACAAGTCGGACCGATTGAATTACGGATCAATTAGTTTATTAGTTTGATTACTTTTTATAAATATAAATATACTTTTCTATAAATATATGAACAAAACGTACATAGTTAAGTACTAAACAACTAAAATTAAACTTTTAAATGATTAGATCAAATAACTAACTGATTCTTTTATAAATAACAACATTTATTTTTAATTTGGTTTGAGTTTAAAGTGTGATCAAAATAAAATATTTTAATTTGAGACCGACAACCCGGTTTGACCCGCCGGTTCAACCACCGGTTCACGGGTTTTTAGCGAGTTTTTCTGGGTTTTTGAGGGTTTTATTTGTTAGGTTTTAAGAGGTTACCCGGACCGGAATACCTATCGGGTTGTGGTTGATTCGAACCGATCGGTCGGTCCGGTTCTGGTTAAAAAATATTGATATAAATCATTCAGATCTCCATTCACCAAAATACATCTCTCATATTCATTCAAAAAAATTATAATAACAATCGTTTCTCAGTTTACAATACTAAACTATCTTATAAAATATATTTACGTTAAAATTATAATACAGATAAAAGTAATTTCAATCCGTGCTAGAGCATGAATTCAAATCTAGTATAAAGATATAATGACAATAACGAAATCTCATTATTATCTTTTTTTTTGTAAGAATGCATATAACTGAATGAAAACTAACATTTGACTAAATATTATCAACAGGCTCTATCGAGCAAGTTCATTTTACGATTCGCCGTTGGTGCACCGTTAACAGAGGACAAGCATGGCAGATTATACAAAAGCATGCCACCAAATTTAACCGCAACGGCAATTGTTAAGAATATTTACAAAAAAAATATATATATATATTTAGAAGAAACCCATTATCATCTTTTTTATTTGGCTTAATATAGTCCTTCTTTGGATTTGAAATAGAACTTATCAAATGACACAATAAAATAACATAAAATAAAATAATATTTTTGCACCAATGTGATATAAGAAAATCAATTAGCCCCCTTACCAAAAAAAAAGAAAAGAAAATCAATTGGCCCATTCACATCCTTTTGCACCAATGTGTATTATTGTTTCAATCACATACAATTTAAACCACACAAAGAGAGGATAAGTATATGATTGATCTTAATAGTGTTGGGCTTTTTTTGGTCGGAATTGGAACACCATCTGGTGTGTGGCACAGTTGTAATGCACGTGAAAACACTACGACAAAGAAATAACAGAGTATCCAAAACCAGCCAACACGATAAGAAGATAGCGTCTACACGGCATATTTTTTTTTTTATCCTAAAGTGAAACACTCATAAATCATAATAGTATAAATAAATGAACTTAACACTACCAAATAAAAATGCAGTATGAACATTTTCAGATAATAAACAAAAACAAACATAATAAATAAATAAAACAAAAAAATGGGAGATGGAGAAGAAGTTGAAGTGATCTCTAAGAGCATTGTTCGACCTGAGAGCTACAACGAGGATTCGGATCGGGTTAAGATCCATCTTACTCCATGGGATCTCTTTTTTCTTGGATCCGAATACGCACAAAAAGGTCTTCTCTTTCCTAAACCCTCCGACCCGGAGACCAACATCATCCCTCGGTTAAAATCCTCTCTCTCTATCGCATTGAAGATCTTCTACCCGTTCGCCGGTCGTCTCGTGAAGATCGAAAACGACGACGATGGAACGTCGTCGTTTCACGTCGACTGTAATGGTTCAGGTGTAAGATTCGTCCACGCTTCAGCTAGCTCTGTTTCGGTGAGTGATGTTTTAGAACCTGTCGATGGTTACATCCCTGAGTTCTTGAAACGTTTTTTCCCGTGCAACGGAGTTAAAAGCCTTGAAGGTATCTCTGACTCACTGATCGCGATTCAAGTAACGGAACTTAAAGATGGAGTTTTCATCGGCGTTGGTTATAACCACCTTGTTACTGATGGAACTTCGATTTGGAACTTCTCCAATATTTGGTCGGAGATTTGCTTTAACGGCTCCGATCATCGGAGAACATTTCCTCCTCTGGTTCACCGTGGATGGTTTCTCGACGGGATTGAGTATCCGATTAGAATGCCGGCCTCATTGACGCTGGAGACACCGGACGTTGTTGGTACTTCATCGTCGATACTACTACAGGAGAAGATTATTCGTTTCACGAGTGAAAACATCTCTGAGCTCAAAGCTAAAGCCAACGACGAGGTTAGTCCCGATGACCGGAAAATCTCCTCGCTTCAAGCGGTTTCGGCGTATATGTGGCGGTCGATAGTTAGAAACAGTGATTTGAGTTCGGAAGAAGTGATTTGTTGCCGGTTAATCGTGGATCTGAGACGAAGGCTAGACCCTCCACTTGAGAAAGATTGTTGCGGGAATATGGTCGGGACTGCTGTTACGACGACTACCGTCAGGGAGATGTTTAACAATGGCCTTGGTTGGGCTGCTCTGAAAATAAACAAAAGTGTTGCTTCGCAAACGAATGAAGTGTTCAGAGGGTTTGCTGAGGATTGGGTCAAGAACCCGAGTTTACGAGATGTCAATACTTTGACCAATACTACAGCCGTTACTAGCTCTCCTCGGTTCAATGTGTATGGAAATGATTTCGGTTGGGGTAAACCTATCGCGGCTCGAGCTGGACCAGGGATTACTTATGATGGCAAACTCGTTGCTTATCCGGGAATCGAACAAGGAAACATCGAGATTCAAACGTGTTTATCCTCTAGTGTTTTGGCTAAGTTATCCACTGATGCTGAGTTTTTAAAACATGCTTGTGTTGTTTAATTGTAACTAGGGGAGTTTCCCGCACTCTTATACAGGCAAAACCTTTTTAAAAATAATTATTGTCTAAACTTTTTTATGGTTAAATATAACACTAATCCATTCTTTTATACCCTTGTATGGACAAATATATTTTTAATAATAGTTCAACTAATTTAACAAACCAAAAAGTAAATTAATTATAAGACCAAAAAGTATTCTAACAAAAATGTAAATGGAAAAAAGAGAAGTTATAATTTAATTTTCAATAATAAGGAACGGAAGTAATTTTTCTAATATAAAGATAAAGAAACATAGTTAGGGGAGTTACCCACGAGCATTGATGTGTCTGCATTTTATAGGGTTTTAACTATAGTTTTTAGGTTTGTTTTGAGTATTTTCCTAGGTCCAAGTGTGCTTTTAGAGTTCTTTTAGTCCTTTGTGAGTCTTTACAGGTCCTAGGTGACTTTGGAAGGAATCTGAACGTTTTGGGATGAAAAGATGCATATGGAGCTAATTGGTTGAAGACTGATCGAACTAGTAGACAGATGGAGTGAGAGCAGAATAACGTTCCGGATCGACTGATCCTTTCGAGATCGACCATTCCCGTCCCCGATGCAACTTTTCCTTATTTGTTTTAAATCGACTTTTAGGGTTTTATTTTTATATTTAAGTTAGAGGCACGGCCTCCAGAGACATAAGTTTTATTTTCTGAGACTATTCTGTATTGAGAGCAAAGGGAGAAGATCTCTAATCCTTCTTGACACTTTGGAGAAGATTTCTAAACCCTATTTTCTATTCTTTTGCAATTCAATTATGCTTTCTTCATCTTTGATTTGTTGTTTCTGTTTCTCCATGTCTGAGTAGTTTCACTGTTGGGTTTAGGGTTTCAGAAAGGGTTTTTATGATTTATTGATGCTAGATTTGTTAGATTAGGGATTGATCTTATTGTTCTTCATCTATAGTTGTTCTTAATGCTTAAGCTAGATTGATCATCTAGATTAAGATCTTAGGTTAAATTCATCGGGGCACCAAAAGTGTTGTTGAATTGCTTGAAAGAACATAGGTGAGCAAGGTGATCCTTAGCCAACGAAGGTTGAAGTTAAGGTACCCTGTGAACATAATCAAACTTGAACTTATTGCTTGATAGGATTGTTTAGATGCAAACGAAAGTTTAGGATTTATTCAATTCCTTGCATAGAAAACTAATGCTGCGACAGTAGGTTATTTTTATATTTGAGATTTGAGTTCAAGAACGGTGTCTAATGCTATCCCAATCCATCATCTAATTTCGTGAATCTGACCCCTAACTGATTCCCTGCACCCAATGTTTTCTCTTTTGATTTAAAACACTTATTTACTTTCCGTTTTTGATTAGTTATTTGATTCACAAACTTTCTCTTTTGTCTTAGCTATATTGGATCTATACAATTTCATAGTGCAATTGTTTGGTCCTTGTGGATTCGATCCTGAAGTGTTACAACGATACCACTAGATCGTGGTGGAGTACACATTAGGTTTTAATTGACATATTGATCAAGCATACACGACCAAATGTTTAGCCTAACAAAGCTGAATTCTAATGTTGTGATTATTAGGGATACAATATCCCACATTAGAAGTTGAGTAGGATCTTAAGTAGTATATATAAGATATGAGCCTCTTCACTCATTGTCAATTGGTTTTGAGTTGGAAGTCTACTATCTAACATGGTATCAGAGCCCGGTCCGCACATACTCAACAAAATCCACAATTGGCCCGGCCCAATAGTTGGCCCGCCGATTCATGCCCGAACATACCGAGATTGATGCTTATAGAAGCCATCATCTCGAGGGGACGTATTAGGGATACAATATCCCACATTAGAAGTTGAGTAGAATCTTAAGTAGTATATATAAGATATGGGCCTCTCCACACATTGCCAATTGGTTTTGAGTTGGAAGTCTACTATCTAACAGTGATTGAGCGCCTCTATATTGATAGTTTAGTATTCAAGTCAAAGATTCATAATTATCTATAGAAATTTAACATTTCTAAAAATAGAATTTTTTCAAAAAAATATTTACAAAAGATTAGTATTTATTTTCCATTTTTAAATAATTTTAAATGGGATATAATTATTTTAATCCGATTTTTTCTAATTTTCACTTAAAAAAATAATAATTCGTTTTTTAAAAAAAAAAATATTTTTAAGAGTGAAAGAAAAATTATTCTTTAAAATTACTCGTTTTTGTTTTCAATATATATACATTTTTAATTGTTTTATTTGTCCATCCACTTAATTATAATTACCAGAACCTTTTGTCTTATTTAGAGTATTTGTTCCTCCTTTTGGTGATAGAGTATCATGTTTTTATGGAGATTTGCAGCAACCCTATGAGATTTTGTCGGGATCACAAAAGATTGTATTATATCTTCAAATTAAATGGATATTTGTAGGTTACCTCTCGAGATTTTCAGTTCAAACCGTCATAATTATCAGAAATTTAACATTTTAGTAAATAGAAATTTTCTTGAAACAAATATTTACAATAGATTCTAGTATTTATTTTCCATTTAAAAAAAGGGATATGAATATTTGATTTCTTTGTTTTTTTTTAATTTTCGTTTAAAAAAAATTGAAACAAATAGTTTGTAGAAATTTTTTTTTTAAACAGGGACATTTTCAAAGAAATATTTGCAATATATTCAAGTATTTATCTTCTATTACTTTTAAATTTTAAATGAGATATAAAATTTAGATTTCTGATTTTTTTTTATTAATCAAAATGAGAAATTTACAATTTATTTTATATTATTTATCCATGTAAAGAAATTTCAAATAAACAATAATTGTAAATTGTTAAAAAAAAACTCTTCCTAATCTTCCTTTTTTTTTTTTTTTTTTGAAAAAACAGATGTTATCATCTATACTAGTATTTTTGTAGCAGTTTTTACTCAAAAATACTTTTTGGAAAGTTTTTACATTAATTGCATTGACTTTAATATTAGTTACCAAAACTTCAAAATTAACTATAGGTAAGATTTAAAAAAAATAAGAAAATCTTTCTACCTCATTCAAACATAAATATATAATTCCCTTTCATTTTTTATTTGAATTTATATTTAAACTATCTTGAATTATTCTATAATACATTTAGTTAATAAAAATTGTGATTTTTCTGCATATGATGTAAGACAAAATTTTTAAAACGGAGATATATTACTCAATAGATGAATAAAAAAATACGGGTACAATATCCTACATCGTCTAAAAAAATTGGACAATGGTTCAGAGTCATACTATAAAAGAGACCAAAATGATTCCAAATACAAATGAGTAGAAAGCTTGATTTATCAAGCATTCAAACTTTAAAAACTTTTATTTGGTTTATTCCGGTTCTTTATTTTAAAGATTTTTAAAAGGTTAAATATGAACATATTTAAAACTTTTAAAAATTTAATATGATAAATATTATACCGTGGATACACAATAAATATTAAAAATTAAGATGATATAGTGTGAGTTAAAATATCTCGGGACGGGGTTATATAGCAGGACGGATTTTATCGATATTTATATAAATTAAAAAAATCATTAATTCGGTGTTACAGGAGTAAAACATCATTATATTTTTTTTGTTAACTATCGGTATCAGAGAATAGACATATCTAATTAAATTGATTAAATAAATATTATGTAAAAAATAAATTATATTGCGGTATTATATTGTTTATTTAACAATTATTATATAATTATAACATATTTAACCAACAAATACAACTTATAATTTAAATATTTTAGTTATAAATAATTTTGCCCCGCGGTGTACCGCGGGTCCTAATCTAGTTCAGTAATGAAAGAGTAACATACATGAGGAGTAGGGTAGTTTAAACGATAACATAGGAGGGCATTCCCCAAATTTTACAACAACAAAGCAACAAATAAAGATAGGAGCAAATGATATTAAGGCCTTGAGAGCTATAGATCACAAGCTAGATAGCTTACTGGAACATGTGAGATCAAGGCATATCAAAGCTACTTCCAAGAGCAAGCCAATGGAAGAGAAGATGGCCACTTCCTTCAATCGAGGATTGGGTGGCAAAGAAGCGGACAAAGCTGACATTCTCACCGGGGTGGGAAGGACTACTCTAGGTAGAGCTTTGTTAGGGGTTAGAGCAAGTTTGAGAATGATCTGAAAACTGGTCACTACGAAGTTGGTGGCGGTTCTGATGGTGGGGTAGAGATTCTTGAAGAGATTGAGGTAACCTTTGCTTCCTTGAGCAGAGGTCATAATGCCCCGAATCTTCAGGCTGGACTGAGAGAACTTCAAAAAGTTGATGTAATGCAGATTGGAGATCATAATCAATAGGGAAGGTAAAGGGAGGAGGCGGATGAAACAGAGGTAATCCTCACTCAGTGGAGGTAGGATCATAATGCCAAGTTTCAACAAGTTATTTCCTTCATAAATTACAGTCCTATGTGCTTCTGGTAACATGGTTTCCAGAGGACTCTTAAGCCAATCTAGCAACATAAATGACTTAAGGTTCACTAGCAATCTTCGAACTAATGGAGACATTAAGCTAAATAATTGTTGACTAGGATGGGAGAGAGTGGAGTGCAGATCAGACCTAGTTACACTTTGACACTGAGACAGTTGAAATATTGGTGATAGATAATGTAAAGGTGCAAAGTATGCATGCAATAAAATAAACCCGACTGGCGGGACAAACATACTAATGAAGCGCAGCCAAACAATCATTCAAACTAAACCAAACGACTGGCCATGACACAAGGAGATTTCAAGTCAAATAGGTGCATCAATTGTTCTGCTACCGAGTAGAACTCGACTTGACCAAGCAGGGTAAACTGATACTAACCAATTTTACCTTGGTATGAGGTTATAGTCGGGTCTAGGGGACTTCCAGATCAGAAATAAATCATGGTTATCCGAAGGGAACTAACTTCCAGGGTTCCAAGATAAGAGCGAAAAAACAACCTGGGCCAAAGGGATAACAAGAGAGCAAGAGAGGATGCCAAGGATGTAGGTTGCTTTGTCAAAATCTTCATCGTCTCCGGTGTTAAAACAGAGCTCCCGTCCAACTGCAACCAAGTAAAAGCCTTGGTGAGGGGATCAAAATCCCAGGAGCGGTAAGATGTTACGGTTGATAGCAAAGTGAGACGGTGAGATAGACAGAAACCGGAACAAGTGGGGCAATCATAGCTCTCAGAGGCAGTAACAGATGATTGGGGTCTCGATGGAGCAGGCTCATTGAGGAGAGACACCGGATGCGGAGGAGAGGGATGGGGTTGAAGCTGGAGCATGGTCGGAGGTGAGATCTGGAATCTCAAAGGGTCTCCGATGAAGCTGAAACAAGAACCAAACGGACTAGAGAGAGCAGGGGAGCAGCGAAGATGAAGAGACAAAGACCCAGCGACGCTGACCGGACTCGGCGCCGCCGGGAGAGGGTGCCTCGGTGGTTGTGCCAGAGAGAGGGTGGCTAGGGCGAACTCAAAAATTAGTTAGTATCACTGTATACTCTTCCTAATCTTCCTTAATCTCTTTCTTTCTTGAAAAACCTCCAAGATATGAAGTTCTGAATTTAATTCATATTCCTTTCTTCTTCATTCTATCAATTTAATAGAAAAATTGTTAGTCACAATTTTCTATTATTTTTTTAAAACATAAACAGAATTATAATTGAATTCCATCTTCTTTCTATGTATTCAAGAGGGGTAAATAATTTATTACACACAAAGATTATCTTATTATTATTCAAAAAATAGAATTATAATTTAAATCTATTTGTAAATAGAAAAAAATCCAATTTTTTTTAGAAAATTACCATAAATTTTTCATGAATAGAATCCACCATAATATTTCTGCAACTATAACATTAGAAGAAAAAAAAAACATTAGCATCAATATTATTTTAAAAAATTAAGGATTTGGGTTAACAAAGTTTAATACCTGAATTTCATTATATTCAGTTTTATAGATCTACAATTATGATCATCCATGAATTTACCTGAAAAAACGAAAGACTATGAGTTTATTTCAAATTACCAAAGAAAAAAATAAAATATAGAGAACAACAAAACATACATGTTTTAAAAGATGGGGGAATTGCTTGATCTTGATTTCCAAACAACCACTACAAAAAGAAGGAATGAAAGTTTAGAATCCGATGAATCATATAAAAGACCAAGATTATAATTCAAAATAAATTGGGCACACATATTATATTATTAAAAAAATAGAACTATAATTTATCAGACACACATATTATATTATTTTAAAAAAAACAAAATTATAATTTAAATCTACTTGTAAATAGAAAGAAATCCAAATTTTTAGAAAATTACCATAAACTTTACATGGTAATTATGATCATAATCTAAGAATATAGAGATCAACACAACATACATGTTTTAAAATATGGGGAAATTGCTTGATCTTGATTGTCAAACAACCACTACAAAAAGAACAAAAAGAGGGAATGAAAAATTAGAATATGATGAATCATATAAAAGACCAAAATTATAATACAAAAATAAATTCGAGAACATGATAATAGTTTTTGGTTTTTTTCTTGTTTTTGAGTTATGGAGGATGGTTAGTGTATCTAGTATTTATAATAGTAAACGACCTATGATTTTCGGGTTTTCACTAAGACGGTGTACTCTTGACAGTTATTTTTACAGAAGCCCATTTAGATTTTTTGCCATTTTTTTTTATTTTTTTTTATGAATTTTGACTTTTAATTCATATATTATAGTAATTAATATTTTAATAATTGTTAAAAATTATAATAAGGATAAAAAAATCCAGTTTTGAATCTCATTAATGGCAAATTAGTAATCTTAATTATGAGGATGAATGTGGTGCGTTTCTACAACCTAAATAGGCAAAAAAAATTTGTCCGAAATTTTTTAAAGGGCAAAGAAAGTCAATTTTTGTGAGATTGGTTGTGACTTTTATCTGATATGTTTTGTTTTGGTTGATAAGAGTTTTATCATAATTTTTATTTTTTTCTATGAATGCATATAATTGAATGAAAACTAACATTTAACTAAATATTATCAACAGGCTCTATCGGGCAAATTCATTTTACGATTCGCCGTTGGTGCACCGTTAACAGAGGACAAGCATGTCACTGAAGCATGGCATATTATACAAAAACATGCCACCAAATTTAACCGCAACGACAATTGTTAAGAATATTTACAAGAAACCCATTACTATCTTTTTTTCTCCTATATAGTTAAACGGAAGTACACAATTTTTTTGTAGACTATATAATTTTTATAAGTTGATTACAAAATAGATTATAGATTAAATATAGGTTGGTTACATAAAAAGGTTACAGATTAATTGAAAAATCCGTGTGCTATATGAATACACTTAAGAATACTGTATCCTAAAAAAATCCTCTTAAAAAGAATATACTAATGATTTATACAATTTCCAAAATAAAATTTTTAGTATTCCATATATTGTTACAAAATATATACTGTTAAGCATCAAAATATACTATTAGGCGTAAAAAGAAATAAAATATTAGCAATTTATCACACTTAATCGTGATTTCTGAAATCTTGGTGTGCAATTGAAAAAAAAAATCTTATCTAAGCAAGGGTCTTATTAAAAAAGTTTCACTAAACTTTTTTTTTTATTTTTTTTTTGTCAAACAAAAAGTTTCACTAAACATGTTCAAAAATTAATATAAAATAAACAACAAACATAACTATTTCTCATACATAAAATTACAAAATTAACAATATAAATTCACAAAATAGGTGTTTTTCAAGCCATCATATTTAGCATCTGATTTTATTGCATAATGTTTTATCCAAAATAACTTTTAAAAACAATCATATAAATTATATTTTATTTTGAAATTATAATATAAATTAAAGGAATTTCAACTCGTGCTCTAGCACCGATCTTAATCTAATTTGGCTTAATAAAGTTCTTCTCTGTATTTGAAATAAAACTTATCAAATGACACAATTAGATAAATTAAAATAAAATAATATTTTTGCACCAATGTGATATAAGAAAATCAGTTGGCCCATTCACATCCTTTTGCACCAATGTGTATTATTGTTCAATCACATACAATTTAAACCACACAAAGAGAGGATAAGTATATGATTGATCTTAATATCGTTGTGCCTATTTTTGGTCGGAATTAGAACACCAGCTGGTGAGTGGTGTATAAGCGTTACACATCACCTGCATGGCTGCATATATCACAATTACGAATGATCTCTTAAATGATTGAATTTTTCACATTAACCACATCAAATAAACCCGCCAAAATGTTGATGCTTTCCTAAAGGGATCCTTGAATATAAATCTTTTAACATACAGTGTGTAGAATAGGAAGATTTGAATTTGATTGCATACTTAGGAAATTCTTAACATAAAAGATTGACTTATTCATAAACGAATTCTGGTAACATACTGACTCGAGCCCGGTTTCTATGTGTGATTCTAATTTCAGTGGACATATTTGTTTTTAATAAGTTTTCCTTTGCTGCCTCCATAAATTCCTATTAAAATTTTAAAACAAAGGCTTATTTCTAAAATGTACTTCAAAAATACAATAACTACAATAATATTTTCGAATTTTTTAAAATTAATACACTGTAATATAGTTAGTTAGTATTATCATTCAAAGCATATGATATAAATAATAGTACGGAATTATCGTAATCCGGTAAGAACACCTCCATCAGTTATATTTGATGAGTATCTATAGAATTTTTATAATTAGTACTACTATTATTTAATTATAATTGTTTTAAGAGTATCAAAAATATGTCTTAAATATCTACTTAAAGACGTTTTTATTCAGTTTTAGGCATTCTTAGAAAATCTAAAAAACACTTTTAATTAAATAATATTAAAATTAATTATAAAAAAAGTAATTTGAAACTCACAACAAATTAACCAATGAAGATGGTGATTAGTTTATTGGATCTGGGCCTAGACTTATTATTAAATTAATTTACCCTCTACCTCAAAATATGTAATTTCTTTTTCAAATTTTTTCATAATTGCTATTTTCTCCGATTCAAGTCTATATATGCGCCTCTGCAGCCTACGAACCGTTAATATTATAAGTATAACCCAATCTATAAGCAGATCAACTTTATGTGGCCAGTGCTAAGGCTAATTGTGGCTTAGGGCGTATACAAAATGTGGTTTTCGCTATTAAAAATATTAAAATAAAAAATTATTATTTCAAAAATAACAATAATCATAAAATTAGAAAATAAAGTTTAAGCCACGACTTTTATATCTTTTTTCCTAGACAAAATATAAGCCACAATTCCAAACACAGCTTTCTTTAATTTTTAATTATCTCCTTTTTTAATTTTTTTCCAGTATTATTATTACTAGGACTCAGACCCCCCGCGATGTCGCAGGGGAAGTACTTTCGAAAAAAACAAAAGTTAAAATTAAAAATTATACGTTATGAAATTATTTGAATGTAATAGAATAGTTTGAATACATAAAAATTAAACATAAACTGTTATTAAAAACACAACCATCAAAATGAAAACTTATAACAAAAAATATTATGTAGAATAGACGCAACTTTGCAAAACATATTGTTTAAAGTATTATAAATTTAAGATATTTTTATGTAGAATTATGGTAAAGAGTAAAATTAAAAAAAAACTTATGACAAAGTGATCCTAATTGAGAATATTGAACTAATGATTGTAATGAGTAAATGTATGTTTCTATTAAATAATTATAATTAAAAATATATTTAATAATAAGTGAGACTGTATCAACGAAAAAAGTTAAAACTAAAATGCACAACTCTTAACACAAAATAAAATAAATTTTAAATATTAAAATAATTTTTAACAAAAAATTACGATAAATAGACGCAACTGTAAATTCTATATTAAAATTTTATTAAATTTCTATATCACTATAATCATTTATAAAATTTTAGTTAGATTATAGAATAACATTGAATATTATATATTAATATTCAAGATTCAACAAAAAACGAAAAATTTGTTTCAACGAACGATGATTTGTTAGTTATTAATGAAGAGACATATATATAGAAAGTTAAAAAAATATGACTATTTAAATAGACACACCTATTAGAACAATAAGTTGTGATAAAAAAATATGAATAAAATATAGTGAAAAACACAACTCTACAATGAACAAATACAACTGTTTGACTTTAAAAAATAATAATAAAATCATTTTTTATTTTTAAAAATAATAGCAATCTAAAAAATGCGAAGAACAGTCGCATCTTTTCATCGTGACTTTTCATTAAAAGAAATTCAGTTGCATCTTTTCATCGTGACTTTTTATTAAAAAAATATTATTTAATTATTCTTTTGACAAAAAAGTTATATGGCTGCATCTCGTTAGAAAGTTGCATCTGTTGGATGTAGAGTTGTGTCTCTTACAAACAGTTGTAACTTTTGTATATAATATTAGCAATATGAATAAATACGAAGACTTTTGTATATAATATTAGCAATATGAATAAATGCGAAGAACATTTGTGTCTTTTCATCGTGACCTTTTATTAAAAAAATCGTGACTTTTCATTAAAAAAAATCAGTTGCATCTTTTCATCGTGACTTTTAATTAAAAAAATATTATTTAATTATTATTTTGACAAAAAAAATATATGGTTGTGTCTTTTTAGAGAGTTGCATATGTTGAATGTAGAGTTGTGTCTTTTACAAACAGTTGAGATTTTTGTATATAATATCAGCAATATGAATAAATGCAAAGAACAATTGCATCTTTTCATCGTAATATTTTATTCAAAAAATTGTGACTTTTTATTAAAAAAATTCAGTTGCATCTTTTCATCGTGACTTTTCATTAAAATAATATTACTTAATTATTCTTTTGACAAAAAAATTATATGGTTGCGTCTTTTAAAAAGTTGCATCTATTGAATGTAGAGTTGTGTCTTTTACAAACAGTTGTATTTTTTACGAACAATTGTATCTATTCAAATGTTCACATCTTTAGCAATTATGTCTATTCAAATATTCATATCTTTAATAATCTATATAATTTGTTCTTCTTTTGTAACAATTTCCAACTTTCCTTTTAGTTCAAATGTACACGTCTTTAGGATTATATATATTTGTTCTTCTTTTGGGAAATTTTTAATTTTCTTTTTTAACATATGATAATAGCAAGCTGAATAAATGCGAAAAACAATTGTGTCTTTTCATTATGACTTTCATAAAAATTATTATTTTTTATCTTTTTTGATAAAAAAAATTATATTGTTGCGTCTTTTTGAAAAATTGTAAATGTATGTTAACTGTAAAGTTGTGTCTCTTACGAACAGTTGTAATTTTTATGAACAATTGTGTCTATTCAAATGTTCACATCTTTAACTAAGTATAATTCTTCATAAATTATCTTTATTTATTAAAACATATTAAAAGAAATTATCCTAACCGTTCAATTGAAGCATTGAAACATTTGGTAAATTTAATATTTAAGATCACATCACTCGGAGAAACTCTGCATTTATTTACTAATCATGTAAGTGCAGTCCTATTTATGTGTACGTTACTGAGAAAACATTGTTTTCGATTATATATTAATATTTCAACTGTTCCAAATTTTTAATAATCAACCATTTGCAAGTAGTTTTTAAAATTACTAAATATATATTATTATAAGAATGAATTTTTTTGTAAGGCTTATTGATTTAACTAAAAGTTTATGGATTTTTCTTAAAAATAAAGTTTTAAATTTTTAATGAAGTCATTTAGATTATAAATCTGTTTGTATGTTTTCACTCATAATTGTTTTTACCTTTCCAAAAAACTAGATAAATAACCAACATCTTGTACGGAGAAAAATAAGTAGTAAGTACATTTAATATTGGACTATAAATCTATATAATCTATTAGAATTGTCAAAATATTTAAAGACTTTAGAATTTTTTATATATCATATGTTTTGCCTACAAAACGATAGTTGTTTGTATATTATATTCATCTACAATTCCCCCTCTATGTATTTAAATATATTCACTGAAGTAAAGAGAAGCAAGCAAACAGATGATGAAAATAAATAAAGAAAGAAGAAAGAAATAAAATTAGAGAAAAAAATAAAAATGGAGACTGAAGTAAAGAGAAACAAGCAAACAGATGATGACAACAAATAAAGAAAGAAGAAAGAGATAAAATTAGAGAAAAAAAAATGGTGACTGGAGTAAAGAGAAACATGCAAACAGATGATGAAAACAAATAAAGAAAGAAGAAAGAAATAAAATTAGAGAAAACAGAAAAATGGAGACTGAAGTAAAGATAAACAAGCAAACAGCTGATGAAAACAAATAAAGAAAGAAGAAAGAAATAAAGAGAAAGCAGGAAAATGGAGACTGAAGTAAAGAGAAACAAGCAAACAGATGATGAAAACAAATAAAGAAAGAAGAAAGAAATAAAATTATAGAAAGCAGAAAAATGGAGACTGAAGTAAAGAGAAACAAGCAAAAAGATGATGAAATTAAATAAAGAAAGAAGAAATAATAAAATTAGAGAAAAAAAAGAAAAATGGTGACTGAAGTAAAGAGAAACAAGCAAACAGATGATGAAAACAAATAAAGAAAGAAGAAAGAAATAAAATTAGAGAAAAAAAGAAAACTTGGAGACTGAGTAAAGAGAAACAAGCAAACAGATGATGAAAACAAATAAAGAAAAAAGAAAGAAATAAAATTAGAGAAAGCAGAAAAATGGAGACTAAAGTAAAGAGAAACAAGCAAACAGATGATGAAAACAAATAATGAAAGAACAAATAAATAAAATTAGAGAAAAAAAAAGAAAAATGGGGACTCAAGTAAAGAGAAACAAGCAAAGAGACGATGAAAACAAATAAAGAAAGAAGAAATAAATAAAATTAGTGAAAAAAGAAAAATGGTGATTGAAGTAAAGAGAAACAAGCAAACAGATGATGAAAACAAATAAAGAAAGAAGAAATAAATAAAATTAGAGAAAGCAGAAAAATGGAGACTGAAGTAAAGAGAAACAAACAAACAGATGATGAAAACAAATAAAGAAAGAAGAAAGAAATAAAATTAGAGAAAAAAAATGGAGACTGTAGTAAAGAGAAACAAGCAAACAGATTATGAAAACAAATAAAGAATTAAGAAAGAAATAAAATTAGAGAAAAAAGAAAAATGGAGACTGAAGTAAAGAGAAACAAGCAAACAGATGATGAAAAGAAATAAGAAAGAAATAAAATTAGAGAAAGCAGAAAAATGGAGACTGAAGTAAAGAGGAACAAGCAAACAGATGATGACAACAAATAAAGAAAGAAGAAAGAATTAAAATTAGAGAAAAAAAAGACAAATGGTGACTGAAGTAAAGAGAAACAAGCAAACAGATGATGAAAACAAATAAAGAAAGAAGAAAGAAATAAAATTAGAGAAAAAAGAAAATTTGGAGACTGAAGTAAAGAAAATAAGCAAACAGATGATGAAAACAAATAAAGAAAGAAGAAAGAAATAAAATTATAGAAAGCAAAAAAATGGAGACTGAAGTAAAGAGAAACAAGCAAACAGATGATGAAAACAAATAAAGAAAGAAGAAAGAAATAAAATTAGAGAAAAAAGAAAAATGGAGACTGAAGTAAAGAGAAACAAACAAACAGATGATGAAAACAAATAAAGAAAGAAGAAAGAAATAAAATTATAGAAAGCAGAAAAAATGGAGACTGAAGTAAAGAGAAACAAACAAACAGATGATGAAAACAAATAAAGAAAGAAGAAAGAAATAAAATTAGAGAAAAAAAAAAACTGGAGACTAAAGTAAAGAGAAACAAACAAACAGATGATGAAAACAAATAAAGAAAGAACAAAGAAATAAAATTTGAAAGAGCAGAAAAATGGAGACTGAAGTAAAGAGGAACAAGCAAACAGATGATGAAAATAAATAAAGAAAGAAGAAATAAATAAAATTAGGGGAAAAAAAATGGTGACTGAAGTAAAGAGAAACAAGCAAACAGATGATGAAAACAAATAAAAAAAGAAGAAATAAATAAAATTAGAGAAAGCAGAAAAATGGAGACTGGAGTAAAGAGAAACAAGTAAACAGATGATGAAAACAAATAAAGAAAGAAGAAAGAAATAAAATTAGAGAAAAAAAAATGGAGACTGAAGTAAAGAGAAACAAGCAAACAGATGATGAAAACAAATAAAGAAAGAAGAAAGAAATAAAATTAGAGAAGACAGAAAAATGGAGACTGAAGTAAAGAGAAACTAAGCAAAAAGATGATGAAAACAAATAAATAAAGAATAAAGAAATAAAATTAGAGAAAAGAAAAATGGAGACTGAAGTAAAGAGAAACAAGCAAACAGATGATGAAAACAAATAAAGAAAGAAAAAAGAAATAAAATTAGAGAAAAAATAAAACTTGGAGAATGAAGTAAAGAGAAACAAGCAATATTTATTCAGTTTGTTATTATTATTTTTAATTATTAAAATATTTTTTATCGAAAAGTTACGATAAATATACGCAACTGTAAATTCTATATTAAGTTGTATTAAATTTTTCTATTGATATAATCATATAATCATTTCTAAATTTTAGTTAGATTATATAATAACGTTGAATATTAGATATTAATAATTATTTAGATTTAACATAAAATGGAAAACTTGTTTCAACGAATTTGTTAGTTAATGATGAAGAGACAAATATAAAGAAAGTTCAAAAGGCATGACTATTTAAATATACACACCTATTAGAACGAAAAGTTGTGAAGAAAAAATATAAATAAAATATAGTGAAAAGACACAACTCTACGATGAACAGATACAACTGTTTGAATTTAAAAAAAAAACAAATAAAATTTTTTTTTTATGAAAAGTTGCAACTGTTGTATTTGCGCTGATTATACCTACAAACTCATATAAACTGCTTTTAAATAGAAGACATTATAACCATATTCAAAAGTCAAATCCAAAAGCTCACTATATAATCCATCTAACTCCTCGGAAAAAAATCTAGGTATTTTCATTAAATTTTTATGTATAAAATTAATTAAAAGTTGTAAATTAGATTCATCATTCCAAAAATATTTTGTTAAATCAAAAATTGGAGGAATTTCTTTATTTTTAAAAGAATGAATGCTATAGAATAATTTAGAGAACTGTAAAAACTATTGAGATTAAAATTTTATATTATTTTGTGTCATGGCAAAAAAATGAAAACAGTTCAAACAGACAAATATATATATAGATTTCAAAAGATACGAATATTCGAATAGACACAACTCTACAATGAACAGTTGCAACTTTACAAAATAAACTGTTACAATGAACAATCGCAACTTTTTGTAAAACATACAATTTAAATTTTCTACAGATTTTTTTAGAAAATTATCCAAAAGCTAAGATTGAAAAAACACAACTTTGAGTGGCATTTATTCAGATTGCTATTATATATAGAGGAATTTCTTGACTTTTAAACGAATGAATGTTAGAAAATAATTTAGAATGTAAAAACCATTAAGATTGAAATTTTAGTTGATTTTGTTTCATGGCCAAAAAAATGAAAACAGATCAAATAGACAAATATATATATATATATGTATATATATATATTTCAAAATATATGAATGTTCCAATCAACACAACTTTACAGTGAACAGTTGTACATTTTCATAAATAACTGTTTTAATGATCCATCATGACTTTTCAGAAAATATCCAAAAGGTACGATTGAAAAAACACAACTGTTGGTCGCATTTTCCAAAAGTTACAATTGAAAAAACACAACTGTTGGTCGCATTTTTTCAGATTGTTATTATTATATAGATTATTACTATTTTTCCATTAGTATTATATTATAGTTCTAACTATAACTATAACTATAAAACATATTTATTTTATGTGCAGAAATTTTTTTATACATAAAACATATTTATTTTATTATAATGCCATGGACTTCTCAAATAAAACACCCACTTTACATACATACTAGATTAGGACCCGTGCTAGAGCACGGGTTGTATTTCCTTTTATTTATATTTTAATTTTTCTATAACATATAATTTATGTGATTGTGTTTAAATTTTTTTTTTGGATAAAACATTATGTAATAAAATCATATGCTAAATATGATGGATTAAAAAAAGACACATATCTGGTAAGTTATATATTGTTAATGATTCTAGCATGGATTGAAATTTTTTTTATTTATATTATAATTTTAGAATAATATATGATCCCGAAGATCACGATTAATGCTAGATTAGGACCTTAAAAACTTTTAAAATCAACCATATAAATTATATTTTATTCTAAATTATATTATAAATAAAAGAAATTTCAACCCGTGTTCTACCACGGGTCTTAAAGCATTAAGATTTAATTTTAATATCTGAATATGATCTCAAAGATCACTATTAATATTGTTAAATTAGCGAGATTTGATATCTTTTTTATGATTGAAAGTAAATTTTTATCCTTTAATAACTTTTTTATTGATGTGGTTTATTAATAAAATCTATGGAAAATAAATTGGTAATATTGTGATTCTAAATATTTGGATCCTTATACATGTGATCTTCCGAAAATAAAGTTTGGAATATCCATGAACTATCAATTTGGAATATCCCTTTTAAGATTTTCGGGTACAATTAATGTTTTATTTGTTATAATTAATATATGAATTAATTTATAACTTATGTATAACATATTTGTAACCATTTATTAATTTTATAAAGTCTAACAAAACAATGTTGTGTACTTCCCTTTTATTATAAAGGGGATTTATGTTAACATATTAAATACATAAGCCTAAACAGAAAAAATTTGTGGCCTAATAAATTTCAAAATTTTTGGTGGCTTAGGGAATATGCCCTTTCCTCTTCCCTCCTCTTCCCTGTAAGCACGGCACTGTATGTGGCACAGTTTTTATGCTCGTGAAACACACTACGACAAAGAAATAACATAGTATCCAAAACCAGCCAATATGATAAGAAGATAACGTCTACACGGCATATTTTTTTAATCCTAGGTGAAACACTCATAAATCATAATGTAGTATAAATAAATGTACTTAACACTACCAAATAAAAATGCAGTATGAACATTTTCAGATAATAAACAAAAAATGGGAGATGGAGAAGAAGTTGAAGTGATCTCTAAGAGCATAGTTCGACCCGAGAGCTACAACGAGGATTCGGATCGGGTTAAGATCCATCTTACTCCATGGGATCTCTTATTGCTTGGATCCGAATACTCACAAAAAGGTCTTCTCTTTCATCAACCCTCCGACCCGGAGACCAACATCATCCCTCGGTTAAAATCCTCTCTCTCCGTCGCTTTGAAGATCTTCTACCCATTCGCCGGTCGTCTCGTGAAGACCGAACGTCGTCGTTTCACGTCGACTGTGATGGTTCAGGTGTAAGATTCGTCCACGCTTCAGCTAGCTCTGTTTCGGTGAGTGATGTTTTAGAACCTGTCGATGGTACTGTCCCTGAGTTCTTGAAACGTTTTTTCCCGTGCAACGGAGTTAAAAGCCTTGAAGGTATCTCTGACTCACTGATCGCGATTCAAGTAACGCAACTTAAAGATGGAGTTTTCATCGGCGTTGGTTATAACCACCTTGTTACCGATGGAACTTCGATTTGGAACTTCTCCAATATTTGGTCGGAGATTTGCTTTAACGGTTCCGATCATCGGAGAACGTTTCCTCCTTTGGTTCACCGTGGATGGTTTCTCGACGCACTACAAGAAAACACGCCTTTTGCGATGGACGAATATATCGCTATTCCCTCGCAAATAGACAAAAGCGAGAGATTTGCGAGGAAAGTCGATTCCTCGCAAATCGCTTCTCGCAAATCGGTCAACATCGCAATTCCCTCGCAACTTTTGCGAGGAATAATTTCCCCTCGCAAATCCAACGCAAATAGCGACAAACTCTTTTCTAGCAACATCCTAGCAAATATGTCTCTAGTAAATCCTCGCAAATTTGCGATGCTTTTAATTAATATTTCCATCGCAAATTGTAATAACGGTATAAAAAAAATAATAATTTTCATTTTGGTAAGCTTAATTAGCATTAAACATGTAATTAAAATTAAACATGTAATTTAAATTATACCTTAAACTTATGCAAATTAAAGCTGTTATTAGAAGTACTAATTAGTTTACAAAATAAGTTAACAAAACATAGGTTCTACAAAAAACATTACATGAGAGGTTCAAAGGATAAAGAAGAGTTCATTAGTTTTACTGTCCAGTGGTTCCATCTCCGGTTGCAGTTCTGGCCGGTGAATCTTCTCGGCGAAATTTAGCAGCAAACTCTGGATCTTTTGATGCAAGATAATCAAAGTATGCATCATAACTATGCATCTTCTCTGAATTTTCTTGCATCTTCAGATCATTTTGTTGCATCCTCACTGCATTTTCTCGCATCTTCTCTTCATTGGCCTTTAGTTGAGTTGCCTGAGTTGCAAGAACAGCTTCGGCAGCAGCAAGCTTCTCAGCTAGAACAAGTGGATCTTCAGAAGGAGGAGGCGGTTGAACAATATGAGCTGAAGATGCTTCTGCTTGCATGTTACCAACCCCATATATCCGGTTCTTTTTCTTCGGAGCAACCTGCCAACAAAACATATACACACCACAAACATTATACACACCATAAACATTACACAAACACAAACATTAACATAAACAATGAAGCATGTTTTACCTCGGCATAAATTTGGTTCTTCACAGTTAGTGATAACCCGCCGAAGCACTACTCTCCATGTTATCCGCTGATAATAGCTCAGACTCAGCTTCAGCTATCTTTGACGACACTTCATTGAACACCTTCTCAGACAGTCCATCAACAAACGACCCATCAGGTTTCCTATGAGTGTCTTCTAGTACTCGCAGGAAATCAGGTAGTGGCTCACCAGTACTCTGGACTAAAAACAGAGAAATGAAACAACTATATTACTATATTGTAGATATGATATGAATAATGAACGTGTTAAACAGAGATACTTACAAGCTTTCGTGCTCGGGCTTTAAAAGAGGTCTGACCAGAACGGTGCTTATGTATTCCGGTGCCATTAGGATCACTATAGCGAGCATTACGGCTATTGATACTCTTTGCTTCTGATTTTGGTTCACACCAAAACTTGACCAAGCCTTCCCATACGGTAGGATCAAGCCACCGCGGCATTGCGTCATTACCTCTCTTCTTCCACTTACCCTTCCACCGAGACACTTGATCACACATCCGACTCTTCAACTTCTTTTCAAACTCAGCTCTAACTCTTCCATTGATGGACGCATCCCAGTTATATGTTTGCTTGTAAAGACATAACATGAATCAGAATCAGAATCAGAACAAGAATCAAGTGATAAACAAACAAAATATGTAATTTAAACACATCAACAATTTGTAGCTTACCGCAAAAGTTTCAAACCACCGGTTTACAACCGGACCTGGTGTTTGGGTCCAATTGGCATGAGCTGATTTGAAATCTCTTTCAAAAATGGCCCGGACAGTAGCAGCAACCGAAGAATCCTGGTCAAACCTACAAAACATAAGATAAAAGGAATGAGGATCATTGAAAATACAAAACATAAAGATAAACTATAGGTTAGATACATAATTTTCTCACCAGAGAGTATCCGGTGGTCGCTTAGGATCCAGTTTTGGTAAGCCAGCACGCCCAGGACTTGCAAGTAACTGTTCCAAAGTGAAAAAGATTGAGAGGCAGAAATATTGTTGATACGCGAAGTTGATTGCTGAGGAAGATTGTCATCATGCATCGCCGGAGAGCTTCCATGATTCTCATCATGCATCGCCGGAGAGCTTCCATGAGGATTATCAGCATGCATCGCCGGTGATGTACCTTGAGAAGAAGCGGGAGAAGGTAACCTTCGGGGAGGAACAGAAGCAGAATGTGTCCTTCGAGTAGAGACTGGAGGACTTAACCCTTGAGAAGCAATGAAGTTTCTGTAAACGTTTTGGTTTACAGAAACATTTTGGTCTCGCGACATCGAAAGCAAAAAAAACTGATTAGAAACACAAAAATTGAATCCCCAATTTCAAAAACCTAAAATCGAATTCAAAACCCCAAAATGAATCATAACCCTAAACCCCAAATTGAATCCCCAATTTTGAAATCCTAAAATTGAATTAAAAACCTAAACGAATCATAACCCTAAACCCCAAATTGAATCCCCAATTTTGAAACCCTAAAATCGAATTAAAAACCTAATCGAATCATAACCCTAAACCCCAAATTGAAACCCTAAAATCAAATTAAAAACCTAATCGAATCATAACCCTAAACCCCAAATTGAATCCCCAATTTTGAAACCCTAATTTAGAAGGGGAGAGGAGGAAACTTACCGGAGATCGAGTTGGAGATTAACCGGACAAGAGTTTCAGAGGACAAGAGAGAAGAGGAGGAGTAGGGTTCGAGAAGGGTTAACCGGGACTGAGAGATGAAGGAGACTCACCGGAAAAGACAGAAGAGATCGGAGAAGAGAAAGGAAATCGGAGAAGAGAAGGATTAGGGAACTAGGGTTTTTCTTTTGGCTGCGGATTAGTCGAGGTTTGAGCGAAGCTCAAACTAGGTTTTCTAGTTATATAGAAAAACACAGCGTCGCAAATCTCTCGCAAATATTGCGAGGGATTAGCTATGGCTCCTCGCAAATCCCTAGCAAGCATATAAAAATATGTAATTAATATTTCCAGATATTGCGAGAGAATTGCGAGAGAGCATAGCAAATCCCTCGCAAACTCTTTAGGGTTTAGGATTTGCATTGTCATTAGTGCCTTATCTTTGATTATAAATCTTGAATGATATCATTTTAATCATTAATAGTAATGTAATTAGTCTTAAGGGTTTAGGTTCAAGGGTTTAAAGATTTTATTTGCGAGGGATTTGCTATGTTTTAGTATTTTGTAATCATTAATAGCTATGGCTCCTCGCAAATCCCTAGCAAGCATATAAAAATATGTAATTAATATTTCCAGATATTGCGAGAGAATTGCGAGAGAGCATAGCAAATCCCTCGCAAACTCTTTAGGGTTTAGGATTTGCATTGTCATTAGTGCCTTATCTTTGATTATAAATCTTGAATGATATCATTTTAATCATTAATAGTAATGTAATTAGTCTTAAGGGTTTAGGTTCAAGGGTTTAAAGATTTTATTTGCGAGGGATTTGCTATGTTTTGAGTATTTTGTGATGGATTTGCGATTACTCTGCTATGCGTCTAGCAAATCAGTCGCAAATTTGTCGCAACCCTTGAACATCTAATTTGTAAAAACCATCAAAATAATTTTAAAAAATTAGTCAAATAAACTTTCAAGTATCTTATAAAGTCCAATGGTGCCATCATACTCTTTTCTATCATCAAACTTTCCAAAATTGTCCAATTTTGTATTTTACTCTAAACATGATGATCTTCTATACTATATTACATATATGTTCAATACATTGAGACAAATATTTGCCAAATTGTCCAATTCTCCAACAATTTTGTGTTGCACTGCTATCTTTGATTATAAGTCTTGGATTCATCTTTTTAATCATTAATAGTAATGTCATTAGTCTTTAGAGTTTAGGGTTTAGGTTAGGGTTAAAGGTTAAGGGTTTAGGGTTTGGGTTATAAGGGTTAAAGGTTAATCATCAAAATAATTTTTAAGTTAGTAAATTCACCTTATGTATTTCACATTCAAATGTATTTCAGAATAATTATATTAAGTTTTGTAATATTTATAAAAAATTATTTTCCTAACTTTGCTTTGGCTTTCGCAATTCACTCGCAAATCCATAGCAAATTTGCTATGGACTCTGTTTTCGCAAAATCGTCGCAATATTGCGATGGATTTGCGAGTGTGTGGGCCTTCCCAGCGAATTTGTCGGAAATGCCTAGCAATTGAGCGGCGGATTTGCGACGACCGTGTTCCTCACAATTTTGCGAGGGATGTGCTAGGGTTTTTTTATTTCTCGTAAGTGCCTCGCAAATCTACCGCAAATTTGCGAGAGTCCAAATCCGTCGCAATGTGTCCTCGCAAAAGGCGTGTTTTCTTGTAGTGACGGGATTGAGTATCCCATTCGAATGCCGGCCTCAGTGACGACTGAGACACCGAACCTTGTTGGTACGACTTCATCGTCGATACTACTACAAGAGAAGATTTTTCGTTTCACGAGTGAAAACATCTCTGAGCTCAAAGCCAAAGCCAACAGCGAGGTTAGTCCCGATGACCGGAAAATATCGTCGCTTCAAGCGGTTTCGGCGTATATGTGGCGGTCGATAGTTAGAAACAGTGATTTGAGTCCGGAAGAAGTGATTTGTTGCGGGTTAATGGTGGATCTGAGAAGAAGGCTAGACCCTCCGCTTGAGAAAGATTGTTGCGGGAATATGGTCGGGACCGCTCTTACGACGACCACCGTCGAGGAGATGTTTAACAATGGCCTTGGTTGGGCTGCTCTGAAAATAAACAAAAGCGTTGCTTCGCAAACGAATGAAGAGTTCAGAGAGTTTGCTGCGGATTGGGTCAAGAACCCGAGTTTCCTAGATGTCAGTACTGTGACCAATTCTATAGCCGTTACTAGCTCTCCTCGGTTCAATGTGTATGGAAATGATTTCGGTTGGGGTAAACCTATCGCGGCTCGAGCTGGACCAGGGATTACTCATGATGGCAAACTCGTTGCTTATCCGGGAATCGAACCAGGAAACATCGAGATTCAGACGTGTTTATCCTCTACTGTTTTGGCAAAGTTATCATCTGATGCTGAGTTTTTGAAACATGCATGTCTTGTTTAAGTATAATCATCCAAATTATATGCATGTATCTTTTTTTATTCCGTACGTCAACTCAAATGTATTTCGTATCTTGAATTTGAATAATATGTGAATTTTATCTGATATGTTTTGTTTTGGTTGATAAGAGTTAATTACATCGTAGTTTTTAGATTATAGTTTGGTAATCTAAGACTAAGACCTCGAGTCAGTGGCAACCTCTCAAGAACTCAAGTGGGGGTGTTGAGAATTGAGTTCTTGATTAAATCATGCAACAAAGGAAAAAAGCTTTAATCACTGAGGAGATGAATAAGAAAAGCAAGAGAAGAAGAAGCTCATCAACTGAGGTAGAATATGCGTTGTCGACAATTAGAGGTCAAGGACAAAGAGGAAGAAGTCAAGTCAACAACACAAGAAAAAGAAGTGGGCTTGTGCTGTTTTGTAACAAGAGACGGTGGGGTATTAGTTAAGAAAGACCCAAGTATATATGGAACTCATGTTTTGTTAGGCCATGTTTATTGGCACAACTGATGGCCTGATCTTAGGCCTTAAAAAAATAAAATTAAATGAACAGTGGCCCTAAGATCAGGCCTTTTGATCTTATTTGGGATCAGTTCTTGGGCCTGATCCTCGGGTATGTGCCTCTCTGTGATTGGACGAAAATTTTATTCCCAAATCATTTTTCTTTCTTCGTTTTCATTTTCATTTTTTTGTTTCTGGAACTCGTGTTTTCTTCTTCTTCTCTCCCGAAAGGCGAAACGCCGACTGATTAATTCTTCTCCGATTCCAGTGTGTTCCGGCCATTCAAACACCAATTAAACCGATCATTTCGTCTCTTCTCCTCCTCGTATCCTCGTGTCCACCAACGATTAAACGCAAAAAAAATCATTTGCACGTTCTACGCAAACTCCATAATTTTCAATTTCCTCTTCTTCACAATTTGCTGACGTTTCTCGGCGAAGCTTCAGATCTCACTTTTCACCAAGCTCAGGTGACCTTCGTCGTTCGCTGTTAGAGATTCTCTTCTCCTTAGCTTTCCCCTTTTACGATTTAAGATTTTGATTTCTCTGTGTCGTGTTGAATTTGTAGTATGGAGGTAGCTGATTCTCGGAACAAATTACATTCCCGGCTAGGTTTATGGAAATTGCAATTCCGTGCGTGTCCCTAAAATCCATGCCATATATGGTGTGGTTGGGATGTTGAAGCTCCTTGAAGGTTAGATAACAATTATCATGTTGAAACGGTTCTGTATAGTAGATAGACTTAGTGTGTATGCTTAAGGAGGTGTTTCTGGTTAATTTCAATTGTAGATCTGAAACATATCTATCCGAGAGCTTTTTTTTTGTTTTATATAATTAGATTGCATAATCTTTTACTTCAGGATCATACTTGGTGGTTGTAACCGAGAGTGAACGTGTTGGCTCGTTTCTGGGTCATCCTATATACAAAATTACAACGCTTAAGGTTCTTCCTTGTGACCATTCACTTAAAAACTCGCCTGAAGAACAGGTAAACCATTTGCGCCTGTTCCTTTTTTCCTTGTTGAGTATGTAATGATGGATATCAGAATCTCAAAGTGTTGTATCAATTGCGGCAGAAAAAGATGGAGACTGAGTTCTCCAAGCTGCTAAGTGTGGCAGAAAAGACAACTGGTCTCTTTTTCTCATATGAAGTTAACTTAACACTGAGGTAATCAGCTCATCTTCTTCCTTATGATGTTCTGTGGTTACACATTGATGTTGACACTTACATATGTTATATTTCCGTACTAAGGCATGCTGCACATACCAGTTTTATCTAAAAATATCTGACATTACTCTGAAAGGATCCAATAGTTATTTCCTTCTAGTTTGATCTTTGTTTTTGCGATTTCAGCTCACAACGCTTGCATGATTTGGGTGTTGAGTCTAAGTCACTTCCTCTGTGGAGACAGGTGACCGATATAGCTCCTTTTGTGAAAATTATCAAACTTCTTTGGAAGCATTAGTTAGTCTTTTCTTGCTGCATGTTTGTGGCAGAACTGAAAATAACTTCTACTGGTGTTGCGTTCTTTTTGACATATATGTCCTTGTCTGCAGGAAATTTAGATGATGGGTATTGTGTTGTGATTGTTTCTCCCCCTTATCTTGGATCATTTACAAGGTACGCGTATGTGGCGAAGAGGAGCTGATCTTGATGGCTATGTTGCTAATTTTGTGGAGACTGAGCAAATTGTACAGATGAATGGATATTCGTCATCATTTGTTCAGGTGGTTTTTACATGCTTGCATATTCTATTTTCCCTTGTGCTGCAAATCTTTGGTCATTTTATAGATACATTATTCACATACTTGTTTGATTTTTTTGATTACTTGATCAAGTCTGGATCAAACACCAATTAATAATTGTAATATGTTTAATAAGATTATTAATAAACAATATATTAAATAGTTGTATTTATTCAATATTTTTAAATTTCTATAAGAATATTATATTATTAAATCTTAAGATCTTATACTTGTTCTCCCAATAACTAACTTCTTAACAAAAGATCTTAAGACCTGATCTTACAATATTTTTACATTATTTCTCATCTAAGAACACCCCTACATGATCCCCCAATAAACATGCCCTTATAAGTTTTGGTTTAAGTTAGAGTAAGTGAATAGTTAGAGTTGTTAGTTGTCTAAAGCATAGCTAGGAGTAGCGGCTAAGTGTAATAATTGTTGTAGTTGTTAAGGTTGCTTGTGTAAGAGAGTTTAGGATCTAGAAGTATGGTGCAAAGCATGGGTGCAAGTGTGAGAAGCAATACAGAAGATTAAAGTGAAATGTGTTTCTCTCTAAACAAGAACTAAAACAGAGGGTGTGACAATTAGAGAGATATAAATTCATAAAAAAATGAGAGAGCTAAACAAAGTTAAGATAAAAACAACAAAAACTGAATTAAAAAATTAACATTTAACTAAATATTATCAACAAATCGTAAAACATGCTCTAAATATTTACGATTCGCCGTTGTTAAGGATATTTAAAAGAAGAAACCCATTGTCATCTTTTTATTTCGTTCAATAAAGTCCCTCTTTGTAATTGGAATAAAATTAATGAAAACGCTTTGATTGTTGCTACAAATTTAGAATTAAGAGAGTTAATGATACACAAAAACATCAAATAATATATAGTATCATTCAAAATTTCGAAGCATATGAATCATAGTGCGGAATTATCGGGATTGGATAACGAGATTAGTTTATTGGATCTGGGCCTGGCCTTATTATTAAATTAATTGACATATTTACCCTCTTCCTCAAAATATGCAAACTTTTTTAATTTTTTTTAATTGCTATCTTCTCCAATTCAAAACCCTAATCTAATTTATTTTTTTCCTATCATCTCTGCGCCTGGCTCATGTCAATGATTCTCAATGAAGCAAAACGAGTCATGTGTTCTCCTCTAACATGCGACCTGCATTGTTGAACTCTCTTCTTCTTTAAATTTCGTTTATTTAGGAAAAAAAAAAAAACTTTGTTTTAGGGTTCAGATGACTTCGATGAATCATATCGTGGTAGATATAAGTTCAGACGAAGAGGATGATGGTAAACGAGTGGTTAACTCCGGTTCGTTTGACGGAATTCTCGATTTTTCCGATGAGAAGCCCAAAAGTACTGATTTGTCTGATCTAATGGTGAAGAACAAAGACAGTGATGATGACGATTGTGTGATTTTGGATTGTGATCCTACCGCTAAGGAGAATGCTGTTGACACTTGTGGGACCGATGAAGTCCTTGTTGTAGGACAAAAGGGTGAGGTAAAAGTTTTGATTTTTACTTTGAAAATTTTGTTTTGAATTGATTTTTGTGGGTAGTGTCACGAGTAGTAGAACTTTAAATTGGCAACTTTTGTAGGAATCTGTGTTCTTTTTACTGTAGATAGAAACTTGAGTTTGATCTCAGTATTAGATTCTTCAAGTTTTATCCAAGTGTATAGTTTGAAATCATTAAACTAGTTTTGCTCTGTTTCAGTCTTTATACGGTTTTTGTAAGAAACATCTCTAAGGAAGTTGTTTTGGTTTTGTAGATAGCTTGTAGGGACTTCCCGCATCCGCGTCACGCTTGTGCTAAGTACCCATTCAATTCCACATTACACGAGCAGTTCTGTGAGAAGGTGAGAATGTAATAAAGCTTTTGTCGTTTTTTTTTGGTATCTTTTGATCCCTTTCTTGCTAATTCCTTCCTTTTATTGGTTTTTTCTTTACTTTGTTTCTTACAGTGTCACTGTTATGTTTGTGATACCCGAGCTCCGTGTACTTACTGGCTTCGTAGCTTCTCCATCCTTGATCACTGTCATGCCAATGATAAAGATCAGATGTGGAACAATCAACGGGAATCTCTCAGGACCGGAAAGATACTTCCTCGGCTTGTTTCAAAACCTGCGTTAACCAAAGTTCAATGTAAACGGGTTTCACGGCCTTTATCATTACCGATGCCCCTAAACTCGTCTACCCTTGTAACTCAGTCTGGAAACCAGGTTTTCTCTACTACAACTACTAAGGTTGCGAGTCACCCAAACGTATACACATACACCAGACGCGGTCACGGAACTAGGCAATCAAAAACAACCCTTCCGAAACATCCCGTGTCACAACCTCGTGATGTGCAGTCATTATTACCAAAAAACAGAGGAGGCGGCGGCTCTTATAATGGTAATCCAAGTCCTCAAGCTGTTCCTTCCGATCCATTGCGGACTCGAAGATTAAGTAGAGGCGTTTCTCATCCGGTACAGAACATTGCTCAAGGCTCACAAGCAGCTACCTGTTACACTCCTCCGGCGGATTACAGAACATTGCTCAAGGCTCACAAGCAGCTACCTGTTACACAAGGACCTCCCACTGCCTCACAAGACAATTCACAGCAGAGGATCGTTACTGGTTATGTTTCAAATTTGGCTGTGTCTCACATGAAAGAGATGGCAAGACATTTTAACCGGAATATGTATTCTGGTAATGTTCAGACAAATGAAGTACCGTCAATGACTCCTAATCCTCCGGCAGCGAACCAGCAACAACAACAACAAAAACAATCAGGAACAAGTAATAATAAATTACTGTCAGAGTTTGAAGACTGGCTTTTGGACGACTCGTCAATGGTGTGTCCCTTGTCTGGACAAGACAATGCTACTACAGCCGCATTCGATTTCGAAACCTTCTTGAACAAGTGAGACCTTAGGATTAGTCCTAGATTTTCCTAACACAGTTGTAGACTTAAATCTGTACAGAGTAGTATTAGTCGAGAGTTTCTGGTTAGGCGTTTCATACCCATATACATAAATAAATTCATCAATTCTTTTAAAAACGTACAAGTTAAATTGATAAGTTTTTTTTTTTTAAAAACGGCTCCTGATTTTGCAATTTGTAGGATTAAAACTCATTCATAAGTTTTATTTATCCTGTTAAATAGTTCTTTTATTGTATTAAACCAAATTAGTTACATTGTATTTACTCACCCAATATTCATCCATTAAAATAATTTCAACTTTTATGGTAGTCAAAGATACTAACAGAGACATAAATGTTGCCCAAAAAAAAATAAAACTATTAAGTAAAAAATATAGTCCACAATTTTTGTTTTGTTTTTTTGGTTTGGCAATTATAGTCCACACATTACACAAAATATATTTTTGAACTTTGGAAAAAGAGCAGCAGTAATTTAATTAAAATTATGAAATTTTTGCCATTAAAGAAGAAAAGTCAAAGCTAACACCTAGAATAGTGGAATAAAACTGTTAACAAATCCTAAATTTATAGTAGTAAATACTAATGAGAAAAAAAAGAAAAGAATCTGAAAGATTCAAACATTCTCTCCCCCACTAAAAAAGATTCAACAGAATCTCGTGAATCTCTCTAACCTCTATAAACTCTAATCTCTCTCTCTCTGTATCTTCTTCATTTCTCAAAAGCAAAGATTATCAAATCCTCTCTTATACGTTGCAAAAAAATGGCGGCGAGTCTCTCTTGTTCCGCCTCTGATTTGATTCCTTTACTATCAGGTGGAGCCAACGCAACAGCCGCAGCAGCAGCAGCTGAATACATCTGCGGGAGATTCGATACAGTCGCCGGGAAATTCACAGACGCGTCTTACGCCATCGACAATACTTTCCTCCTCTTCTCTGCTTACCTCGTTTTCGCCATGCAGCTAGGGTTCGCCATGCTCTGTGCTGGATCTGTCCGCGCTAAAAACACCATGAACATCATGCTCACTAACGTCATCGACGCTGCGGCTGGAGGTCTCTTCTATTACCTCTTCGGTTTCGCGTTCGCCTATGGATCTCCTTCTAATGGATTCATCGGAAAACATTTCTTTGGCATGAATGATTTCCCTAAACCTTCTTTTGATTATCCTTATTTTCTTTATCAATGGACGTTCGCTATCGCTGCTGCTGGGATCACGAGTGGTTCCATCGCTGAGAGGACTCAGTTCGTTGCGTATTTGATCTATTCGTCGTTTCTCACGGGTCTTGTTTACCCTATTGTCTCGCATTGGTTCTGGTCCTCTGATGGTTGGGCTTCTCCGGCTAGATCTGAGAACCTTTTGTTTCAATCAGGTGTGATTGATTTCGCTGGATCTGGTGTTGTTCATATGGTTGGTGGTATTGCCGGTTTATGGGGAGCTTACATCGAAGGACCACGGATTGGTAGGTTTGGTCATGCGGGTAAACCGGTTGCGTTGCGTGGTCATAGCGCCACGTTGGTTGTTTTAGGTACGTTTCTGTTATGGTTTGGATGGTATGGTTTCAACCCTGGCTCGTTCGGTACTATTTTTAAATCGTATGGTGCGTCTCCGGGGAACTCGTTTTACGGACAATGGAGCGCTGTTGGTAGAACTGCCGTGACGACTACGTTAGCTGGTTGCACCGCGGCGCTAACGACTCTGTTTGGGAAAAGACTCATAGATGGGTATTGGAACGTGACCGATGTTTGTAACGGTTTGTTAGGCGGATTCGCGGCTATAACTAGCGGCTGTTCGGTTGTGGAGCCGTGGGCCGCGCTTATATGCGGGTTTGTAGCGGCGTGGGTGCTTATGGGATTCAATAAGCTAGCTGATAAGCTTGAATTCGACGATCCGTTAGAAGCGGCTCAGCTTCACGGTGGTTGTGGTGCGTGGGGGATTATATTCACCGGATTATTCGCGGAGAAAAGATACGTTGCCGAGATCTTTGGAGGTGATCCGAACAGGCCTTATGGGTTGTTGATGGGAGGAGGAGGTAGGTTGCTTGCGGCGCACGTCGTTCAGATTTTGGTGATTACGGGTTGGGTTAGTTTGACGATGGGAACTCTGTTTTTTATTTTACATAAACTGAAACTGTTGAGGATACCGGCGGAGGATGAGATCGCCGGGGTGGATCCGACGAGTCATGGAGGGTTGGCGTATATGTACACAGAAGATGAGATCAAGAATGGGATCATGGTTAAGAAGGAGGGTGAAGGACAACAACAATTAGGTGTTTGATTTTTTTTGTTTGGTTTAGTAATGTTTATTTAGCTTTGTGTTTTTTCTTTTTCTTCTTGTTTTGGTGTGTGTATATATTCTTTTTAATTATGTTGCTCTTTTGCATGGGAATAAAAAGAATATTAGTTTCGCTATTTACTTCTAATTGCTGTGTCAAATTTTAGATTTCACCTTTAACTAAATGAATGGGCCTCTATGATTAATATTAGGGGTAGTCCAGGTAGTTACTACCAGGACCTATTCTAGTTGCACACATTTAAATGTACAAATGGTATGCAGTATTCACATGCCTACCTATCTAAGTATCCCATAAATATGTTGAATTGTTAATAACTTAAAACGTATCAAAAATTTTAAAATGAGAAATATTATAGGACACGTCCGAAAGAGACACAAGTACAAAGGACATGATTCATCATCCTATGCAAAAAAAGACGACAATCGAAAAAAGTAAAGTTAATAAAAAACAAAACACACACACGGGTATTGTAAAGAGATATATAAATGGCCAAAATATTAATTATATATCAAATAAAACGTGGAGAAAAAAAGAAAAACAAAAACAAAAACAAAAAAATATGTAAAAAAATAAAACTGCATACATAACCCCCCTACACTACTGCAACTTTTATATTATCCACTCCAACATATGATTTATTTAAGGGTTAAACCAATATTTTTTTAGTTCAAGAAAACTGTCAAACCTTATATCCTTGAGTAGTGTTGTGATCTTTCATATTAGCCTTTTTTTTTTGTGCAAACTCATATTAGTCTATTAGGTGTGATTTTGTATGAATTTGCAAAGGTATATATATCAAGTAAAAGACAAAAGAAAGTAAAAAGTGGGCTACAAATTCAGACTTTGAGTATTAATGTCGGTATCTTCGAGAACCATTGATTCCCTTATCTAGTCAGATACTGCACTATCCACACCCCAGTTAAGTTATGCCACGTGATGGTCATACTAGATTTTCAGTCAAACCTTTGACCCAGTGGATCCAAGATACACACATGCATGTTTACTTTAAATATGATTATGAATCTGTGAAAAGAGTTAAATTTAATTACTACCATATCTATAAGTTAGAATTAGATGATCTTTTTTTTTAAAAAACAAATTTTCCTTAACTTTTTTTAGTTTATGGTGTTTTATTATCAGTCAACTAAAGATAACATTTGAAACTATGGCAATGGTTTATGTCATATTATTGTCTATTTATTCATCATTGTAAATTTTACATTGTAATCTTAGATTCACAGACCTTTTTGGTTCATAGAGTTTTTAAGTCTATCCTTTTATTGAATAACATCATCATCATCATCATATCCATTACTGGGGTAATCTGTTTTTTTCTTTCTTTTTTTCCTAGTCAATTATATATTTTCTCTTTCTTACTCCATCGATCCAACTCTTGACTGAATAAATACATCAAAAGAAAGGCTTAACTATTATTATTACACACACTCTCATACTTATCTTCTCTTTACGTTTCTCATTTCTCTCCTCTCTTTGAAAATAAATAAAGATACTTTGATTGAAAGAAAAAGAAGGATGGCAGATCAAAATCCAAGAATCATCGTCGAGAAGAAACCATCTCAAGCTCGTCTTGACGAACTAAAGTTCAAGTCATGGCCCAAGTAAGATCCATTCTCTCCTTGTTTCACTTCTTTAATTTAATGAAGAGATCGATTTGGCAATTTAATTAATTTGCATGAGATTATAAGATTAGAGATTTTTTTCCACTTACGGTATCAAATTGGAAATTTGTTTTCTTTGTTGTTTGTTGAAGGTGGGGATGTTCACCAGGGAAATACCATTTGATATATGAAGCAGAAGAGATATGTTACATTTTGAGGGGTAGAGTTAAGGTTTACCCTAAACCACCACCATCATCATCATCATCGTCGTCGTCGGTTGCAGAAGTTGAATGGTGTGTAGAGTTTGGGGCAGGTGATATTGTCACTTTTCCAAAGGGACTTTCGTGTACTTGGGATGTATCTCAATCTGTTGACAAACACTACATTTTTCTCCACCATTAATTCTTCTTCTTAATTAGTTGTTTTTGTTTTTTTATTCCTTTTTCTTTTGTGATTCTTTATTTTTTTTGTATCTCTAACATTTTGATTTGTAATTGTTGTTGTATTCGGTGTTCTTTTTGTCGTTTATTTCTCATAAAGAAATGTACATGTGAGTGCATATTAGCAATGGCATTTCTATAGTTAAAGCCTTCACCACTAATAAAACCTTATCTAGGAGTACTCCTATAAGTTAATTCAAATGTTTGGAAATAATGAAACCGTAATTAAACGTTGGATTCTCTTAGTCAACAAGAGTTGATCTTCTTTATTTGTCGTCCCTTTATGCTTCTACAATAATAAATTCCATTCTTCAAGATCCATTGACCAGTCAAATTTCGATATTGTTTAGCTTTATTTAGGTAAATCACATCTCATAGTTTTAAACCAAACAATTTAGGTTTTCTTCTGATAAAGAAAGATGCTCAACTCGTGAAAATATTATTATTAATGGACCTAAAAGCATTCTGAGTTCTGAGCGAGCCCATTACTTTTGTTGTCAATATTTTCTGTTTTTACTGTTTTTGATAAAATGAATGATTCCATCTGCATTTGTAATGGTTTGACCGGAGAACTTATATAAAATATAGTTTCAATAATATCATAAATTAATAATTATATAATTTTCACATACACTACAAGAAAACACGCCTTTTGCGATGGACGAATATATCGCTATTCCCTCGCAAATAGACAAAAGCGAGAGATTTGCGAGGAAAGTCGATTCCTCGCAAATCGCTTCTCGCAAATCGGTCAACATCGCAATTCCCTCGCAACTTTGCGAGGAATAATTTCCTCGCAAATCCAACGCAAATAGCGACAAACTCTTTTTCTAGCAACATCCTAGCAAATATGTCTCTAGTAAATCCTCGCAAATTTGCGATGCTTTTGCAATTAATATTTCCATCGCAAATTGTAATAACGGTATAAAAATAATAATTTTCATTTTGGTAAGCTTAATTAGCATTAAACATGTAATTAAAATTAAACATGTAATTTAAATTATACCTTAAACTTATGCAAATTAAAGCTGTTATTAAGTACTAATTAGTTTACAAAATAAGTTAACAAAACATAGGTTCTACAAAAAACATTACATGAGAGGTTCAAAGGATAAAGAAGAGTTCATTAGTTTTACTGTCCAGTGGTTCCATCTCCGGTTGCAGTTCTGGCCGGTGAATCTTCTCGGCGAAATTTAGCAGCAAACTCTGGATCTTTTGATGCAAGATAATCAAAGTATGCATCATAACTATGCATCTTCTCTGAATTTTCTTGCATCTTCAGATCATTTTGTTGCATCCTCACTGCATTTTCTCGCATCTTCTCTTCATTGGCCTTTAGTTGAGTTGCCTGAGTTGCAAGAACAGCTTCGGCAGCAGCAAGCTTCTCAGCTAGAACAAGTGGATCTTCAGAAGGAGGAGGCGGTTGAACAATATGAGCTGAAGATGCTTCTGCTTGCATGTTACCAACCCCATATATCCGGTTCTTTTTCTTCGGAGCAACCTGCCAACAAAACATATACACACCACAAACATTATACACACCATAAACATTACACAAACACAAACATTAACATAAACAATGAAGCATGTTTTACCTCGCATAAATTTGGTTCTTCACAGTTAGTGATAACCCGCCAGAAGCACTACTCTCCATGTTATCCGCTGATAATAGCTCAGACTCAGCTTCAGCTATCTTTGACGACACTTCATTGAACACCTTCTCAGACAGTCCATCAACAAACGACCCATCAGGTTTCCTATGAGTGTCTTCTAAGTACTCGCAGAAATCAGGTAGTGGCTCACCAGTACTCTGACTAAAAACAGAGAAATGAAACAACTATATTACTATATTGTAGATATGATATGAATAATGAACGTGTTAAACAGAGATACTTACAAGCTTTCGTGCTCGGGCTTTAAAAGAGGTCTGACCAGAACGGTGCTTATGTATTCCGGTGCCATTAGGATCACTATAGCGAGCATTACGGCTATTGATACTCTTTGCTTCTGATTTTGGTTCACACCAAAACTTGACCAAGCCTTCCCATACGGTAGGATCAAGCCACCGCGGCATTGCGTCATTACCTCTCTTCTTCCACTTACCCTTCCACCGAGACACTTGATCACACATCCGACTCTTCAACTTCTTTTCAAACTCAGCTCTAACTCTTCCATTGATGGACGCATCCAGTTATATGTTTGCTTGTAAAGACATAACATGAATCAGAATCAGAATCGAACAAGAATCAAGTGATAAACAAACAAAATATGTAATTTAAACACATCAACAATTTGTAGCTTACCGCAAAGTTTCAAACCACCGGTTTACAACCGGACCTGGTGTTTGGGTCCAATTGGCATGAGCTGATTTGAAATCTCTTTCAAAAATGGCCCGGACAGTAGCAGCAACCGAAGAATCCTGGTCAAACCTACAAAACATAAGATAAAAGGAATGAGGATCATTGAAAATACAAAACATAAAGATAAACTATAGGTTAGATACATAATTTTCTCACCAGAGAGTATCCGGTGGTCGCTTAGGATCCAGTTTTGGTAAGCCAGCACGCCCAGGACTTGCAAGTAACTGTTCCAAAGTGAAAAAGATTGAGAGGCAGAAATATTGTTGATACGCGGTTGATTGCTGAGGAAGATTGTCATCATGCATCGCCGGAGAGCTTCCATGATTCTCATCATGCATCGCCGGAGAGCTTCCATGAGGATTATCAGCATGCATCGCCGGTGATGTACCTTGAGAAGAAGCGGGAGAAGGTAACCTTCGGGGAGGAACAGAAGCAGAATGTGTCCTTCGAGTAGAGACTGGAGGACTTAACCCTTGAGAAGCAATGAAGTTTCTGTAAACGTTTTGGTTTACAGAAACATTTTGGTCTCGCGAAGACATCTGAAAGCAGAAAAAAAAAACTGATTAGAAACACAAAAATTGAATCCCCAATTTCAAAAACCTAAAATCGAATTCAAAACCCCAAAATGAATCATAACCCTAAACCCCAAATTGAATCCCCAATTTTGAAATCCTAAAATTGAATTAAAAACCTAAACGAATCATAACCCTAAACCCCAAATTGAATCCCCAATTTTGAAACCCTAAAATCGAATTAAAAACCTAATCGAATCATAACCCTAAACCCCAAATTGAAACCCTAAAATCAAATTAAAAACCTAATCGAATCATAACCCTAAACCCCAAATTGAATCCCCAATTTTGAAACCCTAATTTAGAAGGGGAGAGGAGGAAACTTACCGGAGATCGAGTTGGAGATTAACCGGACAAGAGTTTCAGAGGACAAGAGAGAAGAGGAGAGTAGGGTTCGAGAAGGGTTAACCGGACTGAGAGATGAAGGAGACTCACCGGAAAAGACAGAAGAGATCGGAGAAGAGAAAGGAAATCGGAGAAGAGAAGGATTAGGGAACTAGGGTTTTTCTTTTGGCTGCGGATTAGTCGAGGTTTGAGCGAAGCTCAAACTAGGTTTTCTAGTTATATAGAAAAACACAGCGTCGCAAATCTCTCGCAAATATTGCGAGGGATTAGCTCGCAAATCCCTAAGCATATAAAAATATGTAATTAATATTTCCAGATATTGCGAGAGAATTGCGAGAGAGCATAGCAAATCCTCGCAAACTCTTTAGGGTTTAGGATTTGCATTGTCATTAGTGCCTTATCTTTGATTATAAATCTTGAATGATATCATTTTAATCATTAATAGTAATGTAAGTCTTAAGGGTTTAGGTTCAAGGGTTTAAAGATTTTATTTGCGAGGATTTGCTATGTTTTAGTATTTTGTAATCATTAATAGCTATGGCTCTCGCAAATCCCTAGCAAGCATATAAAAATATGTAATTAATATTTCCAGATATTGCGAGAGAATTGCGAGAGAGCATAGCAAATCCCTCGCAAACTCTTTAGGGTTTAGGATTTGCATTGTCATTAGTGCCTTATCTTTGATTATAAATCTTGAATGATATCATTTTAATCATTAATAGTAATGTAATTAGTCTTAAGGGTTTAGGTTCAAGGGTTTAAAGATTTTATTTGCGAGGGATTTGCTATGTTTTGAGTATTTTGTGATGGATTTGCGATTACTCTGCTATGCGTCTAGCAAATCAGTCGCAAATTTGTCGCAACCCTTGAACATCTAATTTGTAAAAACCAAAATAATTTTAAAAAATTAGTCAAATAAACTTTCAAGTATCTTATAAAGTCCAATGGTGCCATCATACTCTTTTCTATCATCAAACTTTCCAAAATTGTCCAATTTTGTATTTTACTCTAAACATGATGATCTTCTATACTATATTACATATATGTTCAATACATTGAGACAAATATTTGCCAAATTGTCCAATTCTCCAACAATTTTGTGTTGCACTGCTATCTTTGATTATAAGTCTTGGATTCATCTTTTTAATCATTAATAGTAATGTCATTAGTCTTTAGAGTTTAGGGTTTAGGGGTTAGGGTTAAAGGTTAAGGGTTTAGGGTTTGGGTTATAAGGGTTAAAGGTTAATCATCAAAATAATTTTTAAGTTAGTAAATTCACCTTATGTATTTCACATTCAAATGTATTTCAGAATAATTATATTAAGTTTTGTAATATTTATAAAAAATTATTTTCCTAACTTTGCTTTGGCTTTCGCAATTCACTCGCAAATCCATAGCAAATTTGCTATGGACTCTGTTTTCGCAAAATCGTCGCAATATTGCGATGGATTTGCGAGTGTGTGGGCCTTCCCAGCGAATTTGTCGGAAATGCCTAGCAATTGAGCGGCGGATTTGCGACGACCGTGTTCCTCACAATTTTGCGAGGGATGTGCTAGGGTTTTTTTATTTCTCGTAAGTGCCTCGCAAATCTACCGCAAATTTGCGAGAGTCCAAATCCGTCGCAATGTGTCCTCGCAAAAGGCGTGTTTTCTTGTAGTGATATATATATATGCTTTTTTTTTTCGTCAAAAATGATGTTATATTGATGATTTAAAATAGTCACAATACAATTGTTTTTGAAGCCATTTTGGCGGTAAGAAACAACTTGAGTAGAATTCAGAAAAATACAACCATATTTTGCAAGTAAATGAGCTACATTATTACACATATATATATATATATATGCTAATATAATATATATCCATAATAATTTATGCTTTAAATTTTTGATTTTTCCAAGAGTTAATATTTATAAAACAATTGTTATGTTGTACTTTTAAACTATAATGATATGAAATACTCTACAATATGTCATAAAAATAGCAATATTTTTTTCAGTTTTCAAATATTTAGATATGCATCATTTTCATTTTTATAGTTTTATAGGCTATTAAGATATGACAATTGATATTATTATCCATAAATTTGAATTTATGTTTATCATTTGTATAAGTGATATTGTTTATAGTATTTATAATTTATGGTCAATAATCTTTTCTAAATATGACAAATTCAATTCTAAAACCATAAAATTTATAATATCCAAAAGTCTAATCTTATTTAAACAATTAAAATACATATCTATAAATTAATAATTATTAATCTAAAATTATTAATAATTTTATTAACAATTTCAATATAATTATTAATTTACATAGAAATTAATATCACTATAAATTAATAAAATATCATAGTCCCAACATTATTAATTTATAGAGGTACTGTATTAGTTTTTTGTTTATTTTTAAAAGAACTTATTATATATTAGCTAGTTAATATAATTTAGGCAACCAAATAACATATGCATTAAATAGTTAAAAGATACAAAATTATGCTGATAATATGCTAATGACTATTATTTGGTTCATAGCATTCAGCACAAAAATTACCCAGAAAACTATATGACATTCTAATGGTTAAATGTTACAGGATAATCAATCAAGAATTGTATCCTAATTAGGATATGTTATAAAATAAAAGACATTGTTCTAAATCTAGCAATCAGGAAAAGAAAAAAAAAACACTAAAAACCATCAAAGTGGAGGTTGTGGCTTATTGCCTTATTGGAAGCCTTGAATAAACAATTTGGGACTAATCAAATGTTAATGTGCGGTAATGATACTACTAGTTGTAGTATTAGTCATGAAACTAATGATGGTTAGCATTAAACATGTTGCTTTTTTAGTTTAAAAGCTAATCGTTGTTGCATTGATAATATTAATGTAATCAAGTAAGTACCATTATAAATATGTTACTACCATTATCATAATTATTCAACTTGTTACCATTCAAAACAAACATGTCACATAACATCATCAAAATACATACTCCTTTTAAAACAAATATAATGAAATATAAAATCCAAATTCAACGATTTTGATTTGCGTAAATAAACATCAAAACAATATATATATATATATATATATATATATATATATTGCGAGACATGGATATTGGATACTATCATAGTATCATTCAACATAATTTAAAATGGATACAAAATAATTAATGGAACCTAATTAATGGAACATCAAACCAACCATGAGCCACCTGCCGCCAGTGATAAGAGAAAAAAGTCAGTACATCGCTTTGTGTAGCAACAACAGTTCTCAAGTCGTCCAAGTCCGAATGAGTTTCATCGAGTTTTCTCCCCAGCAAATGTTCGTTTCCTCAAATTTTTTGTTAAACTGATCCTCAAGGTCGTCCACCTTTTTATTATTTTATAGTATTATATATTTTTAAATTATTGAAATTTTTAAAAATTGTGAATGAAGACAATTTTAGCAAAATAAGATTGGACTTTTGGATGTTATAAATTATATGGTTTTGGAATTGAATTTTAATATCTAGAAAAATTACTGAAAATAAATTATAAATACTATAGACAAATCCACTTATACACATGACATATATAAATTCAAATTTATGAATAATAATATCAATCTTCGTATTTTAGTAGCCTATATAACTTATCAAAATAAAAATGATGCATATCCAAAAATTCAAACTATTTATATTACATGTTATATAGTAAATTATATCATTATAATTTAAAAATATAACATAATAATTATTTTATAGATATAAACTATAGGAGAAAATTCAAAAATTTAAAGCATATATTATTATATCAGGAGGGGGAAATGCTGCAAACGCGTTAACCTGTGCAGCTCGTTTGGGTTTGACTTCGAGACTGATTAGTAAGGTCCGTTGACTTCTCTCCTTTTCTGAATTGATAGATTTGGCATGAACAGATTAAACAATCGAGTAGAGGGCATTAGTGTAGCGATGCTAATTGATTAGTAATGGAAAACATGTTTAGGTAGCGAATGACTCTCAAGGAAAAGCTGATGGTCTGGATACTTCTTTTCTTGTGGTAATAAATAATCTCAATCTTTTGATCATGTGTATTCTTTTTTACTCTTAAAGTTTGCAATCTTGTCTTCAATTTCCTAATCACGATGATCTTGTGGCAGGTCTCTAAAGAAGGCAATTCACCATTTACCTATATTGTTGACAAACAAACGTGAGCATTTCTTTTCCCTGATGTTGGTTGTGAATTTTAGGACCAGTTTCGTCTCGTAAATAGTTTACATAGGAGTGATGTTTGCTTCTTCGTGTCAAATATGTTAGTTAAGTATTCAAGGAAAATTTAATCTGATAGCTATATAATGAAATGGTACTTGTATGGCTTGGAATTGATTTGTCTGCACATATCATCAGATCTTCTTCAATGGTTATGTTTTTTTAGGAAAACCCGTACTTGTATTCACACGCCAGGAGACCCACCGATGTTACCAGCTGACCTTTCTCAATCTAGCATGTTATCAGCTCTAGACAGAGCAAGCATTGTATACTTTGATGTAAGATTACACGAAACGGCCTTGGTGATTGCAAAAGAGGTAAGCATGCATCTCTTTACCCTTTCAAATGAGTTATAAGGCTTCACAAGTTTCTTGGTTTCCCCCAAGCATACCAAAAACAAGGATTTATTAGTCATGCAAATAGTAAATTGATTTGTAAGAGTAGTCGTCATTAAGTTCATGATGTTTGGATTTCACACGATTATCTCTTTTATCTTTTTTTTGTTTACAAGACTGGTTCTTGGATTTAGTAAAGCACAAGACTGGTTCTTGGATCTTTCTGCTCCACGAGGACCGGGAAAACCTTAGGACTTAGGACGTTGTACAGCAAACAAAAGTAACGTAATATGCATAACTTACTCTTTGCCTCCAAGGTAGCTGGATCGTTGTCAGCAAATTGTACCATCTCGTTCTGCATATGAAGAAGAAACCATAAGAAACGTGCTAAGAATGTTGAACACCTCTATGCAAACAGATGGCCAAATGTAATCTGACCTTCAGCTCTTTGTGTTTCCTTTCAATATCTTTAAGTTGCGTCAAGGCCTCTTTTCGTTCCTCCTGAAGCAAGAACAGCAGTTTTGAAGAGAAGAGAGTATGCAAGGTTATCCAATCATTAATTCTGCAATACCAAAATTACTTACGGTTTCCTCCCTTCCCTTCTTTAGGGGCCTCACACTGATCAACAAGTTCTTTTAGCCTTTTATTACTACCCCTGAAGATCAGTTTCAAGCTTCTGGCGAATACTCCTAAGCTGTTCATTTAGAATGAGGTCAGAAATCAACAAACATTGCTTCACTCAAGTTAACAAGAGTATCATTATGATGTTATATCAGGATGAGAACGGAAGCTTACTTGGTTGCCAGCACAGCTGGGAAGGCTCCAAAAAGTAGATCTTCATGTGTGCATAATTTAATTATGAAAACTGTCAAACGACATATAACAACAACAAAGACTATACACGGCAACAAAATGAAATAAGATGTGAAAGGATCCCAACATAAGAACACAAGCTAACTCACAGAAATTCCAATCTTGTCCTTGGCAACAAGATCATCATCGACTAAACTCTGGATAACAACAATCTTTCACTGACTGACTAATTACACCTCTCTTCGGCCCCATCTTCTCAAGTTCCTTGAGCTGAAAAAATATTAACAAAAGTAGAGAGATCCATAAGTGCTGGTATCTCAACTCCTCCATTAGTTCAATGCAAATGCTAAGTAAACATCAAGTAGTAAAAAAAAACTTAAAAAAAGTGCTCACTCTCGTAGAATATCTGAAGCATCTTCTCCCGCTTCTCCTCCAGCGAAAGCCCTCGTTTCTTTGACTAAATATCATCATCAACAATAGAAAGCAACGACTTAGTTGAAACGAGAAACTATTTTTAAGAAAATTTTCAAAATCTCAAGAGTTTGAAAGACAAAAATCGAGACCACAAAGTGCTTTATAGGTCGAAATTCTCAAAATCCAAAGAATGCGAAAAATGGCTGCTATATAAACGCAAATCCGAGAAACCTATCGATTCGCGTCATGCAGACCAAGTGTTTGTGAAAATTCCTCAAACAAAACTGTAATTAAGCTACCCGAAGAAAGAAACAGAGCTACGGATTTAAACTAGGGAAAAGTTTATACGAAGTTAGTTTCGCGAAGAACACATCAAAGGTACCAAAACATTCAAACAAAAAAGGTCGAATCGAAACATCAAAAATTATCTTGTAAGCCGAAGAAACACAAGCTAAGAAGATCATCAGTTCACGATAATAACTATGGAGGATCACTCGATCGATCTTCCCAGAACGACGACGATTCACGAATCACAGAGGTTTATTTTGCGAAACAAAATCAATTACAAGTAGGGTAGAGAACAATCGTCCAGAGTATATTACCATCGTGTGTTCTCTTGTTCCTGATGAATGTAAGTAATCCAAAGGATTTGAAGCTTTTCTAATCCTCTCACTCAGTCTCTCTCTCTCCTCTTCTCTCCTCACTCTCAGAAATTTCGAATATGAAAATTGCTGAAGAAGACTTGAAAACACTTAAGCGGCTTATTTATCCCTCGCTTTCTGTTTCATTTTTTTTTGACATCAAAATCCGACAGATGGTGAAAAGAGTTGGTAATCCGACAGACCATTACAAAATAAAGAACCAGATTTTAGCTAAAGAGTGTCTGCTGCTGCAAAGTATTATTAACAACTAAGCTTCATCTTCTAGCTGCCTTGCAGTATCAGGCTTCATGGGATGAGCTCAAAGGGAATTCCCGCCTGAAATTACCAATCTGATTAAGTCAGTCTCTCTATGATTGAAAGAAAATGTGAAGATGAAAAGATCTTTAATGATACATACCTCTTCTTAACTCCGTAGTATCCACGACAAAGCTCTTATTCCTGTAGATCTCTCCGGTGAGGGAAGAGCTTCTCCTGGTCCAGTAGCAACAAGATATTCCCTAATCAATCTATGGGTTTCATCTGCACTGGCGGCTGCTTGTTCTCTACCAGCATCAGCCTCTTCCCTGGCTATTTGCATCACCGACATCACTTGATTAACCTGAAGTCCACAGTTATGTTATTACAGTGAGAGAAGAGATAACAACAGAACAGTGATAAGAGGCAAAGAGGATGTAATAAGAGGCAAAAAGGACTTACGTCCTCTTTGGTAGCGGCAACACTTTTGAAGGCATTAAAGTCCGACTGGTAGGCGTCCAGTTTTGCACCCACCAAATGTTTTGATTCCTCAAAAGTATCATGTAACTTGTCCATATTTTTACCTAACACCTCATTCTTCACCTCATTCTTCTTCTCCATTGCATCGATCCTAGTGCCCAAACTTTCAAATTTTTCACCAAACTCCTCCCTCATTTCATCGAATTTTTCAACAAACTCCTCCCTCATTTCATCGATTCTTTTGGTGACCTTATGCTCTGAGGAGGTGAAGAAACTCGACATCCATGTTGGTATGAATGAAGAAATGCAGCCTACTACTCTCCCCAGGGCATGCCTTAAGGAAGCATAACCCAACAAACACGCAACTCCTATAATCAATGTCACCTTCAACATATGATTGAATTGCTCTGCAATCGAACCAATGAAAGGAGGTATATCTCGTTGTGCCTCTACTTCAGTGTTTGGTAAACATAGGACACCAACAATAAATGTTGGCAATGTCAGGGAGTATGCAAGGAGGCAGAGAACTACTTTTCCAACATCCACCTGCCTGCTTTTACCACTGACATTACTTCCTTAACCTACATGGTGTTCGTCCACAATTAAAAAAAAATGCAGTACATCATATGCGTTAAATAGTTACACAATTATGCTGATAAATATGCTAGTCACCATTATTTGATTCTTAGCATTCAGCACAAAAATTACCCAGAAAACTACATGACATTCTAATGGCTAAAAATGTTAAAAGAATAATCAATCAAGAAATTGTATCCTACTTAGGATCTGTTCTAAAATGAAAGACATTATTCTAAATTTACCAGCAAGTAACCTAATTCACCAGCAAATAAAAAACTCAATCATCACATAATTTTATAGTGTAAATTAATAATTAATAATTTATAGATATATTTTTATATTATTTAAATTCTTAAAAATTGTGAATGGAGACAATTTTAGCAAAATAAGATTAGACTTTTGGATGTTATAAATTTTATGGTTTTTGAATTGAATTTTAATATCTAGAAAATATTACTAACAATAAATTATAAATACTATAGACAAATTTATGAATAATGATATCAGTTGTCGTATTTTAATAGCCTATATAACTATCAAAATAAAAATGATGCATATCAAAAAAATTGAAATTATTTATATGACATGTTATAGAGTAAATTATATTATTATAATTTGAAAATATAACATAATAATTATTTTATAGATATGATCTATAGGAGAAAATTCAAAATTTTAAAGCATATATTATTATATCATCATATATATATATATTATATATATTATATAAATATATATATTTATGATTATTAATTTATGATATTATTGAGACCATATTGTATATGAAAATTTCAAAAAATTTGTTATTTTATTATTTTATCAAATTTTGTTATTTTTTATATTGGTTGTGACCAACAAAATTTATTAATTTATAGAAATTTTGCTGTATATTGCGAGACATAGATATTGTATATTAGTGTGATGCAACATATTTTACAAAGGATACGATATAATTAATGGGACCTAATTAATTGTGAAATTTTCAGTTAAATACTTTCCTAATAGGAAAAGCTTTTTGTTTTGTGGAAAAAAAGGAAAAGCTTTTTGTTTTTGTTTTCCAAACCTTCGACGTCAACTAAAAGGTTTGATTGATTCAATTTCAAACCAATCAAACCGCGGGTCAACCCGAAATTTAGAAACAGCGTCTGGATATACCAGCCATGAGCCACCTCCGCCTGCCACCTGACACACACATGGCACCTCACTCAACCTCTCTGTGTTTCTCAGGAACGCTCTGCTTCACTCGTCTCCCACCTCTTCCTCTCTTTTCCTCCTCCGCCCTATCTCTTCCGGTCTCCCGTCAATTCACAAGGTAACTCTAATTTCTCGGTCTCTGAGCATATCAGTTGTGTACTTTTATCCTTTACCGAGTTTTTGATTGATTCAGTTTCAGGTCTATTAGAATGTCTTCTTCTTCCTCCCCCATCGATACTGTTCCTTCTCCGCCGGATAATGCTATCGTCGTGAGTTCTTATAAGCCTCGACTCTCGTGATTGGGGGTTTTGACTTGAATCGCGTTTATAGGAGAATTGAATGGTCGTTGTTCGTGTGATTTTTTGGCAGCTTGGTTGTGGTGGCATCGCTGTAGATTTCTTAGCGACGGTTGATTCTTATCCTCAACCTGACGATAAGATCCGAAGCACTAGCCTCAAGGTAAGTAAAGACTTCTCCCCTCTCCCCTCCCAATGGTCTTCTGTTTTGGAAGTGATTTTAGGGTTTAGAGATTTGATAATGTGGTTAGGTGCAAGGAGGGGGTAATGCAGCAAACGCGTTAACCTGTGCAGCTCGTTTGGGTTTGACTTCGAGACTGATTAGTAAGGTCCGTTGACTTCTCCTGTCCTGAACAGATTCAACAATCAAGTAGAGGGCATTAGTGTAGCGATGCTTATTGATTAGTAGTGGAATACATGTTTAGGTAGCGAATGACTCTCAAGGCAAAGGTATGCTAGAAGAGCTGGAAGCTGATGGTGTGGATACTTCTTTTCTTGTGGTAATAAATAATGCTCAATCTTTTTGATCATGTGTATTCTTTTTTACTCTTTAAAGTTTGCAATCTTGTCTTTAATTTCCTAATCACGATGATCTTGTGGCAGGTCTCTAAAGAGGGCAATTCGCCATTTACTTATGTCATTGTTGACAAACAAACGTGAGTGATTTTTCCCTGATGTTGGTAGCAAATAATTACATAGGACTGCATTGTGTCAAATCTATTAGTTAAGCATTCAAGCAAACTTTAATCTGATAGCTATATAATGAAATGGTACTCGTATGGCTTGGAATTGATGTTTCTGCATATATCATTAGATCTTCAATGGTTATGTTTTTCAGGAAAACCCGTACTTGTATTCACACACCAGGAGACCCACCCATGATACCAGCTGACCTTTCTCAATCTAGCATGTTATCAGCTCTAGACAGAGCAAACATTGTATACTTTGATGTAAGATTACACGAAACGGCCTTGGTGATTGCAAAAGAGGTAAGCATGCATCTCTTTACCCTTTCTAATGAGTTTTTAGGCTTCACAAGTTTCTTGATTTCCCCCAAGCACACCGAAACAAGGGTTTATTAGTCATGCAAATAGTAAATTGATTTGTATGTATGTAAGATTAGTCGTCATTAAGTTCATGATGTTTGAGGATTTCACTAGATTATCTCTTTTATCTTTTGTCTACAAAAACATAATATGCCACACAACCTACATGTTCATTTCCTCCTGTGCTTTTTGCTTTTATCCAGAGCAGGCAGGTCGCAAGAAGATACCTATTCTAGTTGATGCAGAGAAGAAAAGAGATGGATTAGATGATCTCTTGCAATTCGCCGATTACGTTGTCTGCACAGCAAAATTCCCTAAGGCAAGTTTGTCGCGGTTTGTTCTTCGTTTTCCGGCATCTTTTCTCAGCATTTAAGGCCAAACGTTCTTAGTTTCTCTTTCTCGCATCGTGCAGGTATGGACAGAGGCGTCTTCAACTCCTGGTGCACTCATTTCCATGTTGTTGAGATTGCCAAAACTCAAATTTGTGATCGTGACATTAGGTGAAGAAGGATGCTTAATGCTTGAAAGAGCTTCAAAAGGTACAAAACTTGAGACTTCATGTCACTCTTTAGAAATCAAAACGTCTTGCATGATCCCTTTCCCTGGTCATGAACATCCTTTGGCTTTGTCGACTTCAGAAGAAGTATTACAATCTCAGGAGACGGATATTGAGAGCTTGTTGGAGACACTGAAGCGTGGAAAAGACTCAACCACAACATTTCCAACATGCGTTTCATCGGTAACTAAAAGTTATAGCTCCTTAAGAACGTCTCTCACCCATATGAAGACAATCCAACCATCCACACATTTTTCATGCAGGAGACAACAAAGTTGAAGGCCGACGGGATAGGAACAGTGAGTGGAAGATTGTTTCTCGGAACAGCAGAGAAAATTCCTCCAGAAGAGCTTCTTGACACAACCGGTGCTGGTGATGCATTCATAGGAGCCGTTCTATATGGTAAAAGATTTGCAAAGATTCCTGTACACTCCCTCAGAAAACAGAACTCAAAACCCAGAATCTGACCGACCTCTACTTGTTTCCTTGTTTTGTAGCCATATGCGCTGGAATGCCCCCAGAGAAAATGTTACCATTCGCTGCTCAAGTGGTAACTCTTCAAAACTGAACCTCTCTGTTTTGTTTAAACCAATGCATATGAAACTTCAACATAACATTAGATAATGTGAATCTTGGATATGTTTTGGAAAACCGAGCTTCCTAATCCTAAGGCAAAACCCAGACTAAACTCGAAGTTTTGAGCCGCCATGTGAATTCCCTGGTTGCCATTAGGTTGAGACTCATATAAATGGCCCTTGTTTGCAATGATTTTTTTCCAGCCTCATTGAACCATTACCTTCAGTCCGAAACCCGTTGTTTTCCAAATGGAGCACATAACATTTTCGTTCCGATCTTAGTAACAATTAGCTTTGTATTTGCAGGCTGGTTGCAGCTGCCGAGCTTTGGGAGCTCGCACCGGTCTTCCTCACCGTACAGATCCTAGACTTGTACCCTTTCTGGTTTGACACTATCTGTGTTCTTATGTCAACTTCTGTCACTTTACTCCTAGTATTCTTAATGTTCTACATATTGGATGAAATAAAACACTTGGTGTCAAATAATATATTCTGGTTAGGTTTGACTTTAATGTGTGCAATCATATATATAAAGTAAGGTTTCAATCTCTCCTTGGTTGATTTTCATTTAATGCTTTCTAATTTTTTATTTTTTACCTGTACTTTAAACAATATTTAAGACTCAATTAACACAATACAATAACTCACACATTAAAATAAAATTATAACTGAAATAAAATAAATTATATATTAATCATATTCCACCACTCAATTTTATTCAAACACAATAAATTATAATTGTAACTCTCATAATTCTAAATATAAATTTCATCAATTCTTATCATATAAATAAGCATTCTATCATTCTCTCATATTAGCATTCTTTTACTTTCTCATTTTCACATTCTCTCATTCTCTTCCACAATACCTCAAATCATTTTTTATTTTTTTTGTTTTTGATTTCTTATTTTTGTTGTATGGGTTACAAAAAACCAAATGAAATATCATTGTAAAATTTTAATGATTTTAGAGACTGCATGATATATATTTTACATTGTTCTTATTTTTAAAGATTCATCATCATTATCTAATTTGGATTATCATTTTATAAGTAATCATTCTCTCCTCCTCTCCCAACAATATCAAATGTTGTCATATCTCATACGTGTTGTAAGAGTTTGATTTTATATTTTAATTTAGAAAGTATTATATATATTTAATATTGTTTTCAATTTTTATTTTATTTATATAAAAATAAAATATTTCTTTTGTATTTCTTGCCTTTCTAATCTATTCATATTTATTTTTTAAATTTCCATAGTTAAATTTAACTTCACATATGTTGGTTTTAACAAAAAAAAAAATCAAGTTTATTTGAGAATTAGATGTTCATATTCCTTTTAACGATCAGTATGTAACATATTATACTTTTGAATCAAATTATGGATTCACCAACACTCACTTTTAAATTAAATGGGTTTTAATTTTAGGAGTTGGAAAAATATAAAAATTTATTTGTGTCTCCCATAATAATATCATAGTAGTGTTCTCAATAAATTTAATTTAATATAATAGAACATGTTAAAAGTGTATTAGTATGCACTTAATTACAGTTTTGTAACTCTCAAATATTTACTTTTGATACATTGATTTCTGTATTATCTATTAAAAGAAAGTCACATATCTCACTATAACTCTCATCGCCTCATATTTCAAATCTTATATAATTTTATAAATTCTACAATATCATTATTTTTCCTTCATTTAACCAATGATATCTTAACTTAATAAAAGTTTAGTTTATTTGAATAGGATATACATATAATATATGATATATAGTTTAATTTTTTTTCCTATATAAAACATTATCATTTCATATAAATCAAAGTCCAGACACAATTAAAGACTTTAAGATAATAACATAATAAAGTAGTTGCTGTTTTTCTTATTTTATTTTTATGAAAAATGTATTAGGCTAATAATATATGGTTAGACTCACTTAGTTATATATGTACGAGATGTTGCAAACCTACTGTTTATTTTTATGAAATTTTCTTAATTGAAACATTTTAAATCTCTTTAAGCTATCACCATAAATAAATAAATAAAATATGCATAACTAACACCACAAAATAAATTTTATGAAAATATATATCACAATGATCTTGAAATATGACTATAACTACAAAAATATATGGCATATTGCATCTAAAATACAAATGATTTAATTGCACTAAATATGTTATCATCAAAAAGAAATTAGATTTCTTTACTTTATTTAAATTCATACTATGTAGTCTTTAAATTTTGATTTACACCGAAAAAACAAAAAATAACAATATGTTAATTTATATTATTTTTTTCAAAATAGAATAGCGATTATGTAAGAATTCACGCGTAGCGTGAGCTAACACCTATTTATTAAAAAAACGAAACATATACGAAGTGGTTTATTTCAATCTAAACCACTACTTAGCAATGTGACCACTTCAACCATCATCGCGTCCGTGAATACGTTTATTTTATCAACGGCTAGGATTGCACCGAGCGCTACATTTCCGACGACTACACCTAGTCAACGGTGTACTGCCACGCCCACACGCCATTTTCTATGTGTGTTGTCACTTGCTCTCCCCACTTGCATACTATGTTTTAAACACTAAAAAGACAAATTCATAAACATAAACACAATTGTTGATTCCACGCGCCCTCTCATTGGCCATGTGGAGCCTATTGCCGTGTCTATCACGAGCTTAGTGACGGAGAGATGATCGGCCGCGTGAACTGTAAAAGAAGCAAACGTTATGTCCAAAAGAAGTGGTAAAATCCAATTCACCTACAGTCATGTATATTTGGAAGTTGTTTGAGTGAAAACAAAAATAATTACCAAAAATGAGATTCCTCAAAGTTGCGTTGTTGACAAGTGACATTAACTCTACCAAGTACCACTTCTTTGTTTCCATGCATCCCCCTGGAAGTAAAGGATACGAAGCAGTCTTGCACGTAACTTTTGTATTTTCTCCAATCTATCAGCAATCCAGGCAAAGTGTATTATATTAGCTAGGAAGAAAAAAAAAATATATATATATATATATATATATATATATATCATGGATGGATGATGGATCTGGTCATGAAACAAGATTATTACGTTGTGTTTTGTTTAACAAGATCAAAGATGAGATTGTTTACTATCCACTTGTTGAATATATTATTGTAACTTGTACGATGCTATATTATCCGAAAATGTCCCGTTACAAGTAAATTGATTATGACAATAGTGGTTGAAAGATTCATTATAAGAGACCGTTTTTTCATTACAAGTTCAATTATAATTTAGGCATGGCAGACGTTTTTAATGGAAAAAAATCTTTTAAATAGATAATAATAGTATCTAGGAGATTTAGTCCGAGTTTAAAGAAATTAACTTATTTTTAATCTAAGAATTAATGAAAAAAAAAAAGAAAGAGAAAGAGTCATTAAGGGAAGCTTATCAATTGAATGGTAAATTAACGCTTACTTACCTTAATTACTCTCTCGGAAAAGACTTTACCTTAATAAGCTAAGTAAAAGCTCAAAGACTTTATGACTAATGCTCTGATAAATCGGAAAAGAAAGAGACAAAGGAGCAAAAAAAAACAACAACGACGAAAGCGTCTAATAACAAAAAGAGGTGCTTTTGCTTATTAGGATTTCTTCTTCTCGACCCAATTTGAATTTATTTGTTCGCTTGAAGGTTTCTAAGCTTCTGATACACTTCCATTAGATTCAATCGCATTTTTTTTTGTTGAATGATATAATAAAATCTGGGGGTTTTGGAGTTGCAGAGTTCGTCTCCTCCTTGCCGTAAGTTACATACTGACATTTGCGTTTGTGGACGATCGGAGGAATCTCTCATGCGTTTTTAGATCCAACATCAAGCTGAATAGTTTCTGATCGGTTTAAAATCTCCGGTTGAGAAAATGGTATTGTGATTTTTTTTTTTTTTTTTTTCCGTTCACATTCTTTAGAGGAGTTTTAAAATTTCGGAGTTGTCTTTGATTCTATGGCGATTCTAGTGTGTTCTTCGTATATTTGGTTTCATCATGCACAGATTGATTTTTTTTTTTTGTGATATGTAGACTTCTTAAGGTGAAATCCGAGAAATCAGGGATGGTAAAGACTTTTCATTGATTCATCATTGACCAGGATTTTAATCTGTCAGGACTGGTTTTACTAGAGTTGTTGAGATATGAACCTCACGTTTCAATTTGATATATAGTCATCTTTGGGTTCATCTGAATCTTTTGATTTGGTGTTTCAATGTTCTGAGTTTTTGTATTTCCCTCATGGTTATATGATTTTGATTTGTTTTTTTTTTTTTTTTTTTCCATTGCAATATGGTCAGTTACTTAAAAATAGAGAGCTATCTGAACTTTTGGTTTTGCAGGCTTGTACTACAGTTAATGTTGGCGCTTCCGTTTGGGTGGAAGATCCAGAGGTGGCATGGATAGACGGTGAAGTTATCGAAGTTAAAGGAAATGATATTAAGGTCCTATGTACCTCAGGGAGGACGGTATGTTTTCACCTTGTTCGAATCATTAAAAATATGCATCAACTTCTCAAGTTTCGATTTTTTCTTCTGTTGGTGAGGATTATGTTTAATTTAAGCTATACTTCGTTACATTTTTTCAGGTGGCTATTAAAGTTTCAAATGCATACCCAAAAGATATTGAAGCTCCAGCTTCTGGGGTGGATGATATGACAAGGCTAGCATATTTACATGAACCAGGAGTCCTCCAAAATATGAAATCAAGATTTGATATCAACGAAATATATGTGAGTATTCCTATTTGAAGGTGGTAATATTTGTCTTTCACTTTTGTTAGGAATTTGCGCTGATATGTATATGTATATTCTTCCAGACTTACACAGGGAATATTCTGATTGCTGTAAACCCTTTTAGAAGACTACCGCATCTTTATAACAACCATATGATGCAACAATATAAAGGTGCAGGCTTTGGTGAACTGAGCCCCCACCCGTTTGCAGTTGCAGATGCAGCTTACAGGTGCCTGCCTTGTAATTTTGGAGTTTTTTTTTTTGCTTCTCTCCTTTTGGTACTGGTTCTCTCCTGTTTGACATTATTTGGCTTGTTTACATTGGGGGTAGACAAATGAAAAACCAGGGCATTAGTCAATCAATCTTGGTAAGTGGTGAAAGTGGCGCAGGGAAAACTGAGACTACTAAATTGCTTATGCAATATCTGGCGGACATGGGAGGTCGAGCTGTTTCCGAAGGAAGGACTGTCGAAAAGAAAGTTTTGGAGGTTATCCATTGCATATCTTTTAGTATAGACCTTCTGGATTGTTTTCGTGAAGTCCATTTGAAAATCACTTTTAGATATGTTGATGTTTTCTTTGTATGCAGTCTAACCCTGTCCTAGAAGCATTTGGAAATGCCAAGACTGTCAGAAATAACAATTCAAGGTTTATATAGTATAAAATATACCTATGCATATGCATGTGTGTGTGCTTATGTACTTTTTTTTCTTCATTTGTGTTGAATATCCTTATGCCCCTATTGATTCATGTTTATAATCGTTATATGTTGCAGTCGATTTGGTAAATTTGTGGAGATTCAGTTCGATCAAAGGGGAAGAATATCAGGAGCTGCTATCAGGACTTATTTGTTAGAGAGATCGCGGGTTTGTCAAGTCTCAGATCCTGAGAGGAACTATCACTGTTTTTACATGCTTTGTGCTGCACCACCTGAGGTACATATGGGTTCTCTCTCCTTATAAAGTTCTTCCAAGCATTTCTTCTCATTTTGGGAACGTCATAATCTGATCTGGTATTTGAAATAGCTATGGATCAGAATTTGCTCTGCACTCCCAACTATGTTAATATTCTTTAGTAAATAACTCAATTGCTTGGATTTGCGGGTTCACGTTGATCAAAAGTCTGTTAGAAGCATCATTAGAATTGTGCAGTATTCACGAAGGAGGTGTTGTCGAAATTCTTGCCTGATGTTTTCTCATTTTCTTTTTATTATTCAGGACATTAAAAGATGGAAATTGGCGGATCCAAGAAAATTTCATTACCTGAATCAATCTCAATGCATTGAGTTGGAGAGAATGGATGATGCGAAGGAGTATCGTGAAACTAGAAAGGCAATGGATGTTGTTGGAATAAATTCAGAGGAGCAGGTAGTATTTTTTTGTCATCCTTGGTAAAATTATGCTATCGACATATGTATGAGTATCTTTTGATATAATTTTATGTCAGGAAGCAATATTTCGAGTTGTGGCTGCTATTCTTCATCTAGGTAACGTTGAATTTGGAAAAGGAAAAGAAGCAGACTCGTCAGCCCCGAAAGATGAGACATCCAACTACCATCTGAAGACTGCAGCTGAGCTCTTCATGTGAGTAACTAATTGATTATCTATGACTTTAATATGTGAAACCCTTCCTGAAACTGGTTCATTGAATATTGAATAAAGAAGTCATTTCTGACTCCTTGGATTTCGTCAGGTGTGATGAGCAGGCACTAGAAGATTCTCTTTGTAAACGTGTAATTGTGACACGTGATGAAACCATTACGAAATGTCTGGATCCAGAATCTGCAGCATTCAGCAGAGATGCATTGGCAAAAACTGTGTACTCAAGATTGTTTGATTGGTATGTCTAGTTTTAACACATTCAGAATTTGGGTTGATGGATGCTTCTCTTTCTTTGCATATTTGCAAACTTAGTTTAATTAAACTTTCTTAACTTGCGCTATTTGTCTTTCAGGATTGTGAACAAGATCAATAACTCAATTGGACAAGATCCTGATTCAAAATATTTGATTGGAGTGCTGGATATATATGGGTTTGAGAGTTTCAAGACAAACAGGTGCTTAAGCGGTATGCCTTTTGTTTGATAAGGGAATGGAACCAGTTTAGAGAAATACTTTGGAACTTAGCGTGATAGAAAAATAAGTCTCAGCACTTTCACATGATAGTCCTGTTGTTTTGTTTGTTGGTTTTCTATGGATTTCTTGTTTTAGTAAGCTATGCAAAGGGTAGTTTTTAATTCTCTCCTTTCTTACATATATACTATTATGAAACGGAAGGGAAGTGAATACTGTATATCAAATAGATTTTGCATGCACTTTGCAGTTTTGAGCAATTTTGCATCAACTTGACCAATGAGAAACTTCAGCAACATTTTAACCAGGTTTGTCTGAGGTTTGTTCATATTCAGATTGCTGCTATTTTTCAGCCCGCATTTTCTCTAATAGTGATCCACGTTTTCTTTTTCCTGGCAGCACGTCTTCAAAATGGAACAAGATGAATATAATAAAGAAGAAATTGATTGGAGTTACATTGAGTTTGTAGATAATCAAGATATTTTGGACCTTATTGAAAAGGTTGCTAGTTTCACCATGTTATATCTGCTACATCTTACTTAGTATTATTTATTATTACACTATTCATCATTATTTTGTCATGCTCAGAAACCTGGTGGTATCATTGCTCTCCTGGATGAAGCTTGGTATGGCTAAGAACTTGAATTGCATTGTTCTACACGTGTTTTCTCTTTCTCCTTTCATATCTAAATATCGTACCTGTATCTTGCAGCATGTTCCCAAGATCAACGCATGAAACATTTGCTGAAAAGATGTATCAAACGTTCAAAGATCACAAGCACTTCAGTAAGCCAAAATTAGCTCGTACTGACTTCACAATTTGCCACTATGCTGGTGATGTGAGTATACACTTGCTTTGATGTTTGAATATATAATGTGATAATGCCCAAAAAACTAGTTTTCCATACCCTAATAAGTACTACATCATATTTTCAGGTCACTTATCAGACCGAACAGTTCCTGGAAAAGAACAAAGATTATGTTGTTGCCGAGCACCAGGCTCTGCTAAATGCTTCGAGGTGCGCATTTGTTGCATGTCTCTTTCCTCTTCTTGCGGAAGATGCTAACAAAAAATCGAAGTTCTCTTCGATTGGTTCACGATTTAAGGTGCAGTAAATGAGGTAGTTCTAAGAGAATTATTGTCTATTTGATCTCATGACTAGTGAAGCTTATTTCTTACTTAATGCAGCAACAATTGGTGACATTGCTTGAAACCCTGAGTACTACTGAGCCTCACTATATTCGTTGCGTGAAGCCCAACAATGTTCTGAAGCCTTTGATCTTTGAGAATCAAAATGTTTTGCAACAGCTACGATGTGGGGTGAGATTTCCGTACTTTGTTTTCTCTGATAAACGTGCTTGTACGTGCATTTTTAAAATTCTGAATATGCATATCTTTCAGGGTGTGATGGAGGCAATCAGGATTAGCTGTGCTGGATTTCCTACAAGAAAAAGATTTGAAGAGTTCCTAGACAGATTTAGCATCCTTGCACCTGAAGTTTTGGATAAGAGGTTCCTCTCTCTTCAATACAAAGTTTGAAAACTAAGTAGCTATTCAAAACGTTCTAACTTTTGGTTGGCCTGCGTTCTAGTTCTGATGATGTAGCTGCCTGCAAGAAACTTCTCGAAAAAGTTGCACTCCAAGGATACCAGGTACGGTTTTGAAGCACCATATTCTAAATACTATGTGTCTGAGCTTTAAAATTCTGATGAAGAGCGTCTGGCTGATCCTTCTTTTGTGACGCTCTTTCAGATTGGTAAGACGAAGGTTTTCCTCAGGGCTGGACAAATGGCTGACTTAGATGCTCGGAGGAATGAGGTCTTAGGCACAGCAGCCAGCAGCATCCAGAGAAAATTCCGCGCCTACTTGTCCCGCAAAACTTTTACGATGCTTCGCAAGGCTGCAATAAATATGCAGGCTGTGTGCAGAGGTACTTTAAAGTTTGAAGAATAATATCCGATTTACTAAATGTTTCTATTTATTCATTCTCTGCTTTGTTTTCTGTGATTTATAGGTCAACTTTCTCGACGTATCTTTGAGGGATTGCGGAGAGAGGATGCTGTTTTGAAGATTCAGAGAGACATACGGATGCACCTTGCTAGGAAGTCTTACAAAGAATTATATTTTTCTGCTGTTTCCATTCAATCAGGAATTCGCGGTATGGCTTCCCGTGACGAGCTACGGTTCCAAAGGCAGAACAAGGCGGCAATTATAATTCAGGTCTTGTACACGTTTCTGTTGGAAGATTGTGAATGGCTACATTTTTCTTTTCTTGCTTTTCTGGTTCATCTACCAGATGTTATGGGCTTTCCTTCTTCTTCCCAACTTCTTTTGTAGTTCATGACTTTGAGTTTGTTCTCTTTGTATATAACAGAGCCATTGCCGCAAATTCCTGGCCAAGTTGCACTACCAGAGGCTAAAGAAAGCAACAATTACAACACAAAGTGCATGGAGAGCAAGGTTAGCCCGTCAAGAACTGCGTAAGCTTAAGACGGTGAGCTTTCTATTGTGTATCCTCTTTTTTTTTTTTTGTATCAGCTCATTATGTATAGGCTATAGCAATTGCAACACTTCAGATATTGTTTGTTTTAAGTTGAGCTTATATAATGGATATATGCATGAGCTTACATAATGGATTAGGTGAGGTTTTATAATTGAGCTAGCTCTTTTGACGCAACTGCTGGAAGTTATCTTTTTCGTTTGAGGGTCTGCGAATTTTAGGCAGAAGATGTTAGCTTTTCCCAAAATATGAAAAATTGCAATAACGATGCCTTCATTTTTCGTGCAGGCTGCAAAGGAAACGGGAGCCCTTCAAGCGGCCAAGAATAAACTTGAGAAGCAAGTAGAAGAACTAACATGGAGATTGCAGCTAGAGAAACGCATGAGGGTAAGTAATAAAGCACTCTTCATCTCTTTTGGCGTACCTTTTATCCTCGTAGTATTTTCATTCCAAAAGCCCTTCTCTGGAATAACTGGAATTCAGATACTTAACAATAACATATCCTTCATCTATTTTGTGGCTTTAACGATTCAGACGGACATGGAAGAAAGTAAAACACAAGAAAATGCAAAACTACGATCAGCTTTTGATGATTTGCAACTTCAGTTCAAGGAAACCAAAGACAAGCTCTTACAGGAACTGGAAGCTGCTAAAAATACGGCAGAAATTGTTCCTGTGTTGCAGGAGGTTCCTGTAGTTGACACGGAGCTAGTGGAGAAGCTAACTAGTGAAAATGAAAAGCTCAAGGTAGGAGTTTAGCTTTGTTTTTAGTTCTTTGCGTCTATTAAGGATGTCATAGTTGTGAAATATCTCACGGAAGGCTTCACATTTCCTTTATTTCTCATTTGGTTACAGTCCCTGGTAAGTTCACTAGACCTGAAGATTGATGAAACAGAGAAAAAATTCGAGGAGACAAGCAAACTAAGCGAGGAGAGGCTAAAGCAGGCTCTAGAGGCTGAAACTATTATTGTTAATTTGAAAACTACTGTGCACGAGTACTCACTATACATCTTTTGATCTCTTATTGAATTCACCAAGATCCCTTTGGCACTCAACATTAAGCATATTTTACACATGTTCATTTGCAGACTTCAAGAAAAAATATTGGATGTGGAATCTGAGAATAAAATATTGAGGCAGAAATCCCTCATCCAGACATCTGCACATCTCCCTCCGACTCCGGTTAAGGTATATCTGAGCAGATACATACTTGGGTGGCTTCACAATAATAATTAAAAGTATTACTCTCCTATTTGCAGGCCTCACAAAATGGTCATTTTACTAGCAAAGAAAGTCTGCTCAATGTAAGTCGTCTTGCCTTTTATCTCGTTTGCCCTAAATTATGTTCAATCTGTTTGTATGTCCTTAAAACACATCTCTGCAGGGATCTGAGATTGAAACACTGGCAAGAACCCAAGAATCTGATGCAAGAAGTCGGAAATATCATTTGGATCGTCAACGTGTATGTTTTTAATCGAATTACTCCATTCTGTCTTTAATTCTGATCTGTCAGATGTGCCTTTTTCACTGAAGAGCGATATTTTTCGTGCTATAGGAGAATGTTGATGCTCTTATCAACTGCGTAGTAAATAATATTGGATTCAACCAGGGGAAGCCTGTAGCGGCATTTACGATATACAAATGTCTTCTTCATTGGAAATCCTTTGAAGCTGAAAGGACTAGTGTGTTTGATCGTCTTGTTCAAATGATTGGTTCTGCTATTGAGGTACTGAATTACATGTCAAGTCTTTCTACTTAAGACATACCAAGGATGGGATATTTTGCTCTTCTTTTATCATCAACTTATCTGAAACAGAGTACTCTGGTGTTTCTTACCTCTGAAACGTAGATTATATATAATAATCACAATTGAGATTTTACGATCATTACTTTCAGGATGAAGATGACAACGATCATTTGGCTTATTGGTTGTCCAATACTTCAACCTTGTTGTTCATGATCCAACAAAGTCTGAAACCAGGTGCGACTGGCGCCAGTCCACAGCAAAAACCACCTGTTTCAACCTCCTTGTTTGGAAGAATGGCCATGGTATATATGCCTTTGTTTTTTTTATATGTTAATGAAGTTTTGTTCCAAAATTAATACTTTTCTGAAACTTTGTCTTCTAAAATACCAGGGTTTCCGTTCAGCGCCTTCCTCTGCCGAGACTTCTGCAGCAGCAGCTGCTGCAGCGGCTGCGGTGATTCGCCCTGTTGTGGCCAAGGATCCAGCTTTGCTTTTCAAACAGCAGCTTACAGCTTACGTAGAAAAGATATTTGGAATGATTCGGGATAACCTGAAAAATGAGTTGCAAAGTTTGCTTTCCCTTTGCATCCAGGTTGGCTAAATCATTGTTCTCTATACCTTTATTACTATTAGTCTTCTTTTCCTGAAATATACATATGTGGTTGTCTGATATGAATGGACCTCTTTAGGCGCCGCGGACGTCAACAGGACGTTCGTTACGATCTGCAAAGTCAATGGGCAAGGATTCTCCTTTAGACCACTGGAAGGGGATTAATGAAGGCTTGAACGCAATTCTAAGCACATTGAAGGAGAATTATGTATGGAAATCAATAAAACTCGTCTCTCCAGTCACGTTTTCTTTCTCTTTAATGTCTGGAAATTCTTATAGTTTTTTCCACTTTCAGGTTCCTCCTGTTCTTATCCAAAATATATTTACTCAGACATTCTCATTCATCAATGTCCAATTATTTAACAGGTAATATAGATTGGTTTATTGTCTATCATTAACTAGGCATTATTATAACGGGTTCATTCTTCTCTGTAGCCTTCTTTTGCGACGAGAATGTTGTACATTTAGCAACGGAGAATTTGTAAAATCTGGTCTAGCATTGCTAGAGGAATGGTGCGCCGAAACAAAAGAAGATGTATTCCCTAGTGAATCTCCTTTCTACTTTTGTGAATTTATTGATTGATTTATGTTTAGCACAATTTGGCTCATTATACCTGGCCTCATTAATTGCAGTATGCTGGCTCATCTTGGGATGAACTTAAACATATCAGGCAAGCTGTTGGATTCTTGGTATGTTCTTTTACACTTGTCTGATTATAAGAAAAATCATCTATTCTATTTTCCACGTTTCCAACATTTTGGTGGTAATAGGTTTGTGCACCTCTCATGATTGTCCTTTGAATTGGCATTTACAAACAGGTCATCCATCAGAAGTATAGAATCTCATACGATGACATTGCACATGATTTATGCCCTGTGAGTCCTTCCATCGGCTTGACCCTTTTACTCGATAATAGATGGATACTGTGCACATGCATAGAAGATAATTCTAAATTTGAACGTTGTGTTCAATTTTGCAGATCCTTAGTGTCCAGCAACTTTACAGAATATGTACACTGTACTGGGATGACAGCTACAACACAAGAAGTGTATCCCAAGATGTAAGTTTCTCTGCAGAGATAGCTCTCTCTCTCTTTCTCCTGCTCGATTCTTATGCTTTTGCTCTGGTCAGTTCTACTAAATTCATGTTCATGAACAGGTGATATCAAGCATGAAAGTGCTTATGATAGAAGAATCAAACAACGCTGACAGTAACGCCTTCTTGTTAGACGAAGATTCTAGGTACGTAACAAAATAACCCTAAATCCAAACTCTTTATATCTGCTATTTTGACGTTTTGTTAAACTTCTTAGGATCAAAACCAATTTTCCTTTTTTTTTTTTTTTTGCCTGCTTAGCATTCCTTTCTCGGCTGATGATCTATCGAGTTCAATGCAAGAGAAGGATTTTGCGGAAATGAAACCAGCTGAAGAACTTGGAGAAAACCCAGCTTTCAGTTTCTTACTATAACGGTGAAGATACCAAAAGAAGCTGCAGGTGTACTTGTCCCTTCAAGATCACACCAGTAGAAGCATGATGAAGAAGAAAAACAACATGTGCCTGAGATTCCCAGATTATTTTTTTCATTCATCACCGTTATGGCGAGACATAGATTGATTGATTCTCCATATCGTTTTTTTTTTTACTCATCGTCTCTGATCATCCCAAGTTCCTTAAGGTCTGTTATATTATTTTGTCTGGGAGGAAGAGAGAAGAGACATGGAACTCTATGTTTTGTTCTTGTGCAGTTTCTCTTCTTTCTTCGTTTTGGTTCAACTTTAGTTTTAATTTTTGGTGAATTTTATAGATCTGGTGAAGTGCATCAGTTATAGCAAAGATATAATAACTCATATTTTGGTTTGTACAAAAGGAAACAACTTAGGTGTGGGTATAAGGATGACTGGCTTTGGTACAATCTAATGGCTAAAAAAATGTTACAGGAAAATCAATCAAGAAAATGCATCCTTATCAGGATATGTTCTTACAAAGCACAGTTAGCAAAAAAATATTAAAAACCATCGAAGTGGAGGTTGTTAAAAAAAACAACTCTAGTTCTTGTCTTAGATGCGCCCTGAAGTGGTTTGTATAGTGAATATATATCAAAGATCATCGCTCATATAAAACGTCAAGAAACATATCATATCAGTGTAGATTAAATAAAAACTATAAAAGACATTGTTCTAAATATAAAGTCAGGAATAAATAAAAAAAACACTAGAAACCAACTCTGTCACCAAATCAAATCGCTAATAACATGGTTTTTTTCTTCTTCTTTCCAATCGAAACCTTTAATTAAGTTACATAAAAGCTTTAGTGCCCGTCTCGCCTTGAATGTCTGCAATTTGACGTAGTTGCTGCAGACGACGTTGGCACACTAACTCGTGAAATTCATCCTGAGATTTAAAATTTTAATGGAAAAAAAGAAGAGAAAAATGTTTTAGATATATAAGATTTAAGAAAAGTGATTTGATTATATGTGAAGTGGTTAATTTGTAGTATGAAAAAAAAGATATGATGGTTGTAAATAGATTACTTGTTTTTTTTATATATAAGAATTGTATATCATGTGAGCATTAAGTAGAAGTATATCAAAGAAAAAGGCATTGATGAGGAGGTAATCTCATAAACAAGAATCACGTACTTGGCATTCTCTTATTATCGTTATCATTCTACTGACCATCGCTTTTTGTCTCCTGACCTGCAAGATTTAAACTTATAAAACAGTTGACGAGGTAATCTCATAACAAGAATCACGTACGGTTAACTTTAAGATAATTGTTGGTGTAATCAGAACTACTATACAACTATAACTAGTACACGAACCCATAGAAGAAAAATTGAGCTAGCTAAACCCAAATCTACTACATGTGAATAAACAGATCGGGACTAATTAAATTGTTATATACTTCATACTAAAACTTACTTCTAGTCGTATTAATGTAGTTTCGTTTTCCAACATCCGTTCATTGGAAGCGACCTTCTCTTCCAACGTTCGAGCGAAAGGAGCTATCTCGTTTGCAAATGTTCTTCCGTAGCTTCCCGGAACTACGGTATTGTATTTCTTAATTATATCATCGAACATCTTCCTTATATCATGGACTGAGATCAATTTACGTTCTGACCACAATTTAAGTTTCTCATCCATGGAATCTAGATTCTTTTCAAGCTCGATCAAGTCTTCTTCCAACTTCTGTCCCATGGAAGCTATCTTAATTTCAGTTGTCTTGAGAAACTCTTCCCGCATGATATTTCGAGAGTCAGAGTTTTCGCCACCAGACGAGAAGAGAGCCATGATCGCTTCAGCCGCGGCGGTGTAGCTTGAGACTACCCATCCGAGAACCATTGTTTTCGCCAAAGAGGATTGACGATCTAGATACGGCGGGTATAAATTTGAAGAAAGAGTTAAGATTTGAGACGGGTTCCGTGCAGAATATAATTGATTTAGGTCTATAATAATATGTAGGGTTTGGTATGTAACACTTTATATATATATATATACTTAGGGTTTGAGGCTTTACTATTTGGGGGGGGGTTTTTAAGGGTTTTGCTCTCAACATAAGAATGGCAAATTCAAAACCGGTTTACAAAAAACAGGAAACTTTCCACAAATTGCTTCCTAATGAAACTTCAAACGATAAATTTTAGGGGGGTGTATTGAATATGAAATTTTAGGAGATTTTGGAGTATTCTTAAATCTCCTGTTATTTAATTGGTTATTTTTAAAAATCACTTGAAATCCCATGTTATTGGATATGAAATTTATAAAAATCATCTATAATCTCTTGTTATTCAATCAATAATTTATAATTCTCACTCCAAATCTAGTGTTATTCAAAAAATCACAATTATTTTTAAAAAAGCTACTGAATGTGATTCTAGGAGATTTTTCTATCATTTTTAGTTAAAACATATGACTTCCAAAATCACACCTTTGAAGGTGAAACTTTGGAATTTTTTTTTAAAAGAGTTCGACATACTGCAAGAGCAACTCTCTTTCTCACTCTTCTTTCTTCTCTCTCTCTTCTCTCTTTGATCCTAAACTGATTTGCTGGAAAACACAAAAAAAAACTCTTTCTTGGATACTCCGCTCATCAAAGGTGTGATCACTGCGTCTTTGCCTACTCCGCTAGGACCACTGACGACGATGATGATCTGATTCGGCGGTGGGATGATTGGATCGACGGTGAATGAAGAACCTAAATGAAACTCGAGGGAACGAAGCGATTCGGGTTTGGTGGGGGGTTGAATCGGGGAAGAAGACGAATTGGGGTTATCGGAGAGATGGGTATCGGTCATTTTCAAGGAGGAGTAAGAGTGATGACGGAGAGGTTTGGGAAAAGAGCGGGAGGAGATGAAGAAGATGGGTTTGTTGGGGAAGATGATGGAGCGAGAGAAAGAAGAAGAACAGAGCTTTCGAAACATTTAGGGATTAAAAGGAGCCACCGATGATGTTCTCGTCCCGTCTCGATGCTTTGCCGCGGTATTGAAGACTCTACTGCAACCTTATGAATTTGCTTATGATTTAAATTGAAGTTTGTTTTGAGGTGATTAGAATGCAAATTGCTTTTGTGTCGATGTAGATTACATTGGAAGCAACTCATTATGGACCAATAACTAACAAGCCAACAATGTTCTTGGAGATTGGTGAGAGCTCTCTGCTTTGTTCCTTTTGTCTGAATTGAAAAGCTCTATGCTTTCTTGAAAAGCTCTGATTAGTCATTGCTTATTGTGTTTATAATATATGGGCTTGCCCCATTCTTTTCATATCAGCTAGGGTTAGGTTATTGGTGTATATATATACTCACGATCAGCAGCTTTCTTCTCCCCTACAAGTTCACGATCAGCAGCTTTTTCTCTATCAAAGTGAGTATTTTCTATTGCTAGTTAGTTAATATATACATGTTGCTAGTTAGTTAATATATACGTTTTGTATCATGAACATCTTATAAGAGATACATGTTGCTAGTTAGTTAATATATCCCAGGAAAAGCAATTTCTTAAGTTGGAAACAACTGACGGCCAGTGTTTGAGATCTGTTACTCATGAGTTGTTTTTTTTTGTATTGTATGGCTAGTTACGGTACACACTGCAATGGGAGATTCCCAGGCTGTAAAAGCTAAAGGTCAATATAACCAATGGTTGGAACATGAAAGCAAGATGTTAGTCCAGCTGCTAGTGGATGCAATCAATCAGGGTTTTCGTGATGGTAATGGAAAATTCAGCAAATTGACCATCGAGACAAGAGTATTACCAACTCTAAACCAAAATCTTGGAATTAACAAAACCTATAAGGAGTTCAAAAATAGGTTAAAGATCTTGAAGAATAAGTACCTAGGGTTGTCAGATCATCTTCGTTTTAGTTCTGGTTTTGGATGGGACCCTGAAACAAAGAAATTCACTGCTCCGGATGAAGTATGGGCTGACTATTTGAAGGTATGCAAAGTTATAACATGAATTTGTGAATATAGTAGTGTTGTTTATATGTCGGAATTACTATTTTTTTTTTTTTTAAATAGGCTCATCCTAGTAGGACAAATCTGCGTGATGACTCATTTGAAGATTTTGGAGATTTGCAACTGATTTTTGAATCAACTACTGCTACTGGAAGGAATGCTGTGGGATTAGGCGATGCCATTGATGCAAATACATATCAAGTTGGAGAGAATGAAGGGACAAATAATTCAAGTCATGTCCAAATAATGGAAGATGAGGAAATAACATATGAAGAAACATCTGTTCATGAAGTTTTCTCTGCATTAGAAACAAGAAGGGGGAAAGCTACCTCCAAAAAAGAAGGCTAGAACTGAAACTGATGCACTTAACTCAAACAAGGCTGTTGATGAACTGAATACAGTGCAAGATTTTGGTCAGCAGATATTTGGCATGATACAAAAAAGATGGGAAAAGGAAAATGAAGAAAAAGAAGCTGAGGACAAAGCTAATCAAATCTCAACAAATCTCAAAACCCAAATCTCACCAAATCCTAAAAATCCAAAATTAATAACCAAATCTCCTAAAATTACACTCAAATCTCCTAAAATTCTGAAATATTAAAATCCCAGCAAATCTCCTAAAATTCTCAGTTCAATACACCCCCCTTAGTGAATTTCAAAAGAAAGATTTTACAGATGATAAAGCCATTTATATCTCTACGTAACACTTTGACTCCCACCCAAACATCCCTGGACCCTGAGGCTAACATCTCGTTACAATCAATCCGCTTATCTACGCTACCATTCTCCATATACTCGTAAATCAATACCAAACTCTCTCTCCTGCTTTCTTGGACCAATCTTTTAGTCCAACTATATTCATGTCCCTTAGCCTCCCTAAGCTCGAGATCTCGGCCAAAGAACTCATTCGTCCCGCTAACACTATCACGAGGACTCCACTAGATTTGCCTCATCAAAAGACATTCTAATGGCTAAAATAAACGGACTATTGATTGATGCATGTGTTATTAAATTTAACAAACCAAAGATCATCACTAGTACTATAAATAGATCAAGAAACAGAACACATCAGTGTAGAGATTTAAATAAAACTATAAAAGACATTGTTCTAAATATAGCAGTCAGACACACACACACACACACACAAAAAAACGCTAAAATCCTATCAAATTAAACACCCGGTCACCAATCAAAGCACTAATAACATGTGTGATTTTTTTCCTTTCCAATAGAAGCCTTTGAGTTACATAAAAACTTTATAGTGCCCTTGAACCTCTGCAGCTTGATGTAGTTGCCTCAGTAGCTCTTGAAATTCATCCTAAAATTTTAAATTTTACGGAAGAAAAAAAAAATGTTTCAGATAAATGAGATTTAACAAAAGTGATTTTATTATGTGAAGTGGTTTGTAGTTAAAAAAATATGATGGTTGTAATAGATTACTAGTTTGCTTTTAATATTGTAGTAAAATAGATTACTAGTTTGCTTTTAATATGATAGTTAAATAGATTACTAGTTTGCTTTTAATATGATAGTTAAATAGATTACTAGTTTGCTTTTAATATTGTATATCATGTGAGAGCATTAATTATAATATTAGAAGTATATCAAAGAAAAAGAATTGATGAGGAGGTAATATCATAAACAAGAATCACGTAGCTCTTTCCCCAAGCTCATATCATGCTCACCCGTATTTGAACAATGGTGAGCCAGGAGTTTTAGCATGATTTGCTGATCAACAGAAGCGCGTGCTATTTCCGTTCTCCATTCCCTGACCTGCAAGATTTATAGCTTTAATGATCATTAAACAGTTCACGAGGTAATTTCATAAACAAGAATCACGTACGGTTAACTTTAGAATAATTTTTGGTGTAATCAGAACTACAACTAACTAGTACACGAACCCATAGAAGAAAAAATTGAGCTAGGTCGTAACAAACCCCCAATCTACATGTGAGTAAACAGTTTAGGACTAATTGGATAGTTTATACTCCCTACTAAAAACTTAGTTATAGTTCTTGTAATATATTATTAAGGCCTATACGAGAAGAGAAATACGATGTGTTCCTTACTTCATTCCTTAGATCATCGAGTGAGACTAATTTAAGTTCCTCCTTCAGACAGCTCACGGAAGCTCGAAGCTCTTCACATCTCTCGATCTCATCTTCCCACATCCCTGAAACTTTTTGAAATATTGTCTCCATCTTCTCTTCCGACTTCTGTCCCATGGAAGCTATCTTAATTTCAGTTGTCTCGATATACTCTTCCCGCATGATATTTCGAGAGCCAGAGTTTTCGCCACCAGACGAGAAGAGAGCCATGATCACTTCAGCCACCGCGGTGTAGCTTGAGACTACCCATTCGAGAACCATTGTTTTCGCCAGAGACGATTGACGATCTAGATACGATTGACGACTGATTATTTGCATACTTATTATTATTATTATTTTTTTTTTTTGTAAACGATCAGTCGACCACTTGTTATTAAGTTTTTTTTTCACTTTTTTTTGAATAAAGTAGTTAGTATTTAGTTACGGTAGCTACTATCACGTAGTACGTAGTAGGCAACCGAATGAAGAACATGCGTTATAAATAGCTAAACGATACAAATCATGCTACTGTGCTAGTGACAATATATATGATATTCTAATGGCTAAAAATATTGTAAACGGACTATTGATTACTTGATGCATGTGTTATTAAATTAAACAAAACCAAAGATCATCATAAGACTGTTAAGACATCAGTGTAGATTATATAAAACTATAAAAGACATTGTTCTAAATATATATAGAAGTCATCAGAAAGGGAAAAAGAAGAAGAAAATAATAAAAACAACACTGAAAACAGATCAATTTTTTTGGTAGGCTGAAAACAGATCAATTTTAACACCCTTTTAAGTTAAATTAAAACTTTAATGTCCGTCTCGCCTTGAACCTTTAGACACCTCAGTAAACCTCTCCAACACTAATTGCAGAGTCGCATCTATTTTAGCATCTCGTTGGCTGATTTCTTGGCTGATTTCTGCCGTTAAAAGATTGATGATTGCCTTCAGTTCGTTGAGCTGCATGCAAAGATTCTTATGAGACAGACTTGAAAAACAATTCCACAATTAAAGAAGGGATCGACGCTTACCTGCTCTTTTGTTGCAACTGTCTTGTTGAGATGATCCATCTGCTCTGCCCACTTCCGTCCCCTAGAAGCTATCTCTTCTTCAATTGTCTTGATAAACTCTTCCCGCCTGATATTTCGAGAGTCAGAATTTTCGCCACCAGACGAGAAGAGAGCCATGATCGCTTCAGCTACGGCGGCGTAGCTTGAGACTACCCATCCGAGAACCATTATTTTCGCCGAAGACGATTGACGATCTAGATACGACGGGTTTATCTAGGGTTTGGTATGTAACACTTTAAATATATATATACTTGGGTTTGAGGCCTTATTAATTGGGTTTTTTAAAAGGGTTTTGCTCTCAACATAAGAATGGCAAAAATCAAAACGCGTTTACAAAAACAAAACAGGAAACTTTACACAAATTGAGCTAAGTACTTTAGTACTTACGAAGATTGGGAAAAGGGAATTAACTTTGTTTTTTTAAACAAAAGAAAACACCTCCGGAAAACAGAATTGGAGAAAAACGGAAACGCATTTGTTAAGTCAAGTTTTGAAATTTCTTACCCATTAAACTTAAAAGTTTTATGTTTTTACCCATTAAACTGATTGAAATTATTTAGTATTGTAATTTGAGTGTTTGTAAACATTATAAATTGATTATATTTGGCTTAAGCTTTAAAAGTCACATAAATATAGTAGCAAACTGGTGTTAAAATTGATCAATTAATAATGTTGAAAACATAAAACTTTTATAACTTTAGAGGGAGTACATTCTAAAGTTACAAAACAGTCACAAATTACCCACATACGTGTGACTGTTGCAACTAACACCTGAGCTAAGTTTCAACTTTCAAGATTTTCTACTTGTCATTAGTTTTTTCTAACATAATAAAATTGTTATTAGCGAAATCTTCTTTACACCAAATTTTAATCGGTTGCCCGACTCCTCATTTTGTGTCTTCGATCAAAACCATTATTCCTATTTGACTACTGAAACACACACGGAAAAGGGAACGAAATCGAGTGATTGTATCTTCAAATGCATTAAATTGTATGTCGTCACGTAACTATGTTGAGTTCGGAACAAAAAAAAAAAAAAAACATTAACTCACCTAATCATTACCACAACAACCACAAGTGTTATCCTTTCGTAATATGAAGCTAATGCGCCACGACAACATGGCGATGATGAATACGATAATGTTTTGTAGTTTCGGAACTCATTTTGCCTTACACAACAATTTTTTTTTTTATATATGTCAATTAATGTGTTCGTGTTTCCACTTCTTTTCTGGCACAACGATTACATTTATACATAAAACCTCTATAAATTAATAATGTTGAGACCAAGACATTTTATTAATTTATAGTGATATTAATTTATCTATAAATTAATAATTATTAGTTTAGACTATAAAATAATAATTATTAATTTATAGATATATTTTTAGTTGTTTAAAATTTTAAAAATTATAAATTGAGACAATTTTAGTAAAACAAGATTAGATTTTCGAATGTTGTAAATTTTATGGTTTAGGAATTGAACTTGTAATATTTAGAAAATATTATTGACAATTAATTATAAATATTATAGACAAATTGACTTATACACATGACATACATAAATTCAAATTTATGAATAGTATCAATTTTCCTATTTTAATAGTCTGTCAATTATCAAATTATAAATGATGCATATATAAAAATTGAAAAATTTTGAAAATTTTTAAAAATTTAACTATTTTTATGACATGTTATAAAATATTTTAGAGATATAGTTTGAAAATACAACGTTACAATTGTTCTATAGAAATGATATTTAGGAGAAAGATACATTATTATATTACATATATATATATATATATGTAAATTTACATGATTATTAATTTATGATATTATTAGAATCATTTTTTACATGGGAATTTCAAAAAAATATATTATTTTATCGAATTTTGTTAATTTTTACATTTATCCGACTTGAAACCAGCAAAATTTATTAATTTATCATATTTATTAATTTATAAAGTATTAATTTATAGAAATTTTACTGTACCACTCAAAACTATTATAATTATTAATTTATTATAGCTCTTACGTGCATCTTTTACAATTAAGATTTAAGATTTGGATTTTTTATCAATAAATCACTTCGAGCAGTAGAGGATCTCCATTAACTTCGACTGAACCTATCTGGCCATCTCCACGAAGTTTTGGGCTTGATTTGATCATTTTCTAATCAGAAGTATTACCAACAATCATATTTTATATTGACAAGTAAAAGTTAATGCATGCAATTTTTTTATTATCTCAACTTTTTTAGTATATATGCTCTCTCTTTTTTTTTTTTTTTTTTGATAGCTTGTAACATTGTTGATTAAGTTTCGATAACTATAAATATACATAGAGAAAGATTAATGACACTTTTTTTTTGTTAAAGGGATTCCTTAAATATAAATCTTATACGTATGTGTATTAAAAAGTTGTATCTCAAAACAATATTTACGTCCCAGTTGTAATGAAATACAATTTAATAGTGAATTTATTCAAAAAGAGTCCACTTGGATCTTTCTAGGACCATTTTGATTTTTTTTCTAACCAGATCGAGGGACCATATAATAAAACCTTTGTAATAATTTTTCTTGCGATATGGCATGGTAAACACCATCTCCCTCGTGGTCGTGGTACATTTCAAGTTTTCATTTTTGTTTTTTCTTCCTATATGGATCATCAATGTTTCATTACTACTCATAGACTCAACTGGACCAATCTCCTCCCAATATGATAAATATTAGTTGACTTTTAAGTTGCGAGGATTATTATCTGATCGATATATTTAACATGTCGGAATTCATTAGTCAGACGCGGGTTCATTTGATAACAATTGTAAGGAATATTAAAGATGAATAAAAATATTAGTTGACTTTAAGCTTCTGTTGTTTAGTTTATCATCTGACTCTATGGATATATACATATTCATTGAATATTCTTTAGAGAGTCAAACTACAACGTTGTGGCGGTTAAGAAATTTAAAAAGATGGACTATAACATAATAATACAATTATGGGTCGGACAATTAATTATAGTACCACTACTACTTGTGTCATTATTTTCACAGTATATCAGAATTCAGAAACTATTTGCAAATTGCAATTATATGTTTATTTCCAGTAATGGATGCATGATTCGCAAGTTATATATACAAAAGTACATACTTATCACCAAATAATTTTGAGACTCTTAAAGTGTTAATCAAAAGAAGAAAAAGTTAATTACTGTCTATAATATTCATGCGTCACAAAGCATGCATGCATACATGTTGCAGAAGCTTTTAATCCCAATTAAAAGTCGTTCTCATTTCGTAAAGTCAGTTCTCTGTGCCAACTAAAACGATAAAATATCTTTGGACTGCTTAACCTGCATGCTGTTTGAAAAAAAAAAAAAAAAAAAAAAAAAAAAAAAAAGATTTGTTTATTTAACTGTTTTGCTCATAGGAATTTATGAACATTATTTCTAACAAGAAAATAAACGTAAGAAATTTGACTTGCTAGTTATGGAAAGTCCAATTTTATCCCCACATGTCCAACTTTTTTAGTTACGGGCTTTGGCAAATGGACTCTAATTTGACCTTAAGTTAAATCAGATTATAATATCATGTCTAGTTATGGACGGTCTCTGCTGATAAACTCCTTACGTAAATCGTGTAACTTACGACGATAACGCAAACATAAATAGTTTAGATACTTATATATAGCATGTATATGAAGTGTCACGGCGATAAAAAGAAATATACCGTTATGCCCGGGACGTATAGTATACGAAGTATTTGCATGTGGCACATTCAGAGTCATGCCATATATATATGTACTATATATTTTTTCCTGATAGAAAACTAATAAAATGAGATTAGTGAAGTAAACAAATGTCCCTAGAGCATCGCAAGGGTTGATCGAATGGTGAAAGTGTCTCTTCATGAATGTTCATGCATTATCCTTTTTGTACGTCGACAATTTTTTGGCATTCCAAACTTCATCTCGATTCTCTAACTAACAGAATCGAGATGAATAATTCTTTCTTTTAAAAAGAGTTTTATAGGTTTCGTTCGGTTCATGTCCATCCACTCTTGTTAGTATTCTCGGACGATTATAAAACCAATGCATTATGCATAATGTAACGAATATTCCTTTCTCAGTCATTATTTCTTGAACCGGAATAATATCTTGATAAAAAAAAAAAAAAATTCTTGTGAAATAATAATTCTCTTAAATTTGTATAATCTATCACAATAATAATTCTCTTAAATTTGTATAATCCATTTGCCAAAGCAGGTATAGCTATAAGTTTCTTCATAGGGAAAATTGGATGAATGGCGGCTGGTCCAACTTAGACTAAAACCATAAACAATATTCGACATACCTGCTTAACCTCAATGATATAATATACGGATTGCTTTCAAAGTTGCAATAGTCATATCATATGTAAATTATTTTTTTTAAACAACAAATTAATCTAACCAATAATATTTCTGAGACATGTTATCGTAACTAGCTAGCACCATCAAAATAAATTATTTATCTGACCTAAACTCCTTCAGATATTAGGATTGAAATATTTCTATCTCTATATTTTTTGTATTTAAAAGTTTGATACTAACAAAAAAAACCCTAATATGTTCTTTAATAACTTTAATTATAATATATAAATTACAAACTAACTTGTCGACGCAGAACAAAATTGGATAATAAGAGAACATACAGCCGAAAGATGGTCAAAAAACAAACTCTTAAATTAAATAATCTGCATGTAGGGTGGTAAATTAAAAAAAAAAACTTTATTTTCATTAGTTGGTTACCAGAATGTGGGAGTAGAGAACATGGTTGATACCCATTTCGCCACGCTGTTATATATGAATATATTAACATATAACATACATAATGTTTATATAATTATACGAGCACAGCATGTGGAATTGTGGATATAAGTCATGTACCATGCAAGAAAACTCTTCCATGGACCTGAAGTTAATCACCATCCACCACGTCTCATTAAGTCTAACCACATGTTTCTAAATTTTTAATTAATCTAAAATGTAAATCACATTACGTTCTTATCTTTCTTGCTTTTATCAAAAATCCTACTAGTTTTAAGACATTATTATATGAAATGATCCACCATAAACTATATGTGGCACGGATATTAACATCTAAGTATATAGGGACATAAATAAACTCCTATATCTTCATGGCCTTTATTTTTAGTTTCGAACCTTTTGAAACTTATCTAAATATATTATATATAGATCAATCAAAATGTTGCTATATCATGGTCTTTTCTGAAAAAACAATACTAAAAACTATAACCATTTAAATGCGAAATAAAACACCATAAATAAAAATGACGTACTGAAGATTAATGTTTTGCATTTTCGGAGGTATCATAAATATACATACTACCTTTTTCATAAATGATTAGACGATACATATTTGATCAGTCTGTTGGATTCATTATTTGAATTTTTTTTAAATCAAATAAGATATACATATAGCTTTGGTCCAACTGACGGTTTAACTACATTAATTCCGGTTTACAGCTAAACATGATAAAAATCGGGACCACGAATCCTTGGGGATTGAGTCTATTGGTTTATCTATCTCTTCATTCGAAGTTGGGCGGTACCTAGTTTCTAGTTCTTTTAATATTTTTGTTATATTTTGATCTGAAATATACTTACATAGTGAGTAGTACCATTTATATATTGGAGCAAATTTAATAATATAAAACCCAAAGTCTAATAAAATACAAACCTGGGGTGCCACATGAAAAACCTTAGGTTGCGCCAGGTGCAATGGCCCTGTCACAGTATCAAATACTGTATTTACAGGGTTTAACTTTATTAAATTTATATTGATTACTAATCGTTTGCAATGATCGATGTAGTTTCAGACATTCGATGGAAATATATATTTACAAGTTTAAAGTATAACTTAATAATATGCTGGTTCTTTATAAGAAGCATTAATCGTTCATCTTCAATCTGCCGCTCAATTAAAGGTCAAATTAAAAAACAGAGAGATTTGTTTTTCCAATTAAGAAAAAAGAGATAAACAAGGACGATATTAGTTTTGATGTGTGTGACCATCGGTTCTCTAGCAAAAAAAAAAAATTATATGCGGTGGTTATTTTCTTGTTGACAATCGTCTACGTAGGCAAGAATCTTCTTCGTATGTTTTGGTTGTATAAATACTTAAATAGTGTGGTAATTAGTGTGACAAATAGGTTGTTTAATTGTTATGATTAATTGCTTAATTACTTTATTAAAAAAAACTCATATTCTATAGCATGTGACAACTTCGAGGATATTGGCATGACACACTATATCTTGAATGTTCTACCCAATAACTCGATATGTTTCAACTAGTTTTACTTTACTTTGTTATAAAAATGTTTCAACTACTTTGAGCATATCATACCTATAAGATTACATATCAATTATGTACTAATACCTTTAATGAGCTATGTGACTTATTATAACCTTTTTTTGTATCTTAGTATCTTACAGAAGAAACAGAGTAATACGAGTTAAGTATTCCTTCTTGCTATATCAGTATATCATATGTACTGAAGTAATATTTTCTTCATAAATTTTGAAAACAGTTAGACTTTTTTTTTCTTTTTTTTTTTTGGGGCAAAAGTTATAGACTAATTAAATGTCTTTAACTCTACCTCAACTAATCATATGTTGGTCAATGATGTAGATTAAAAACACAAATAAAGAAAAACACCATATGTTTTGGTTCATAGTGAAGAATGATATATTGATATAGCAAGAAGGAATACTTAACTCGTATTACAAGTCAAGTTTAAAAGATTTGTTTGGTGGAAACCTTGATATGTTCCCGTCGTTACGAATTAGTATTTGTTTTTCTTATAAGAATATAATTTTTTAATGACTTTGATAGCTATTTTGATCAGCACAAATTCTCTCATATAACCCAGACGCTTGAGACTTATCTAACAAAGATATCAACTATAATAATCTCTAACAGTTCACTAAAGATCAAAACTTTCAGACCAATTAAGCTGTCAAATGTTTCAAATCAATCACCTGCTGAGATCTGCTCCTTCTACTTGACACATAATAAATAGAAGCAATAACATTTTGAAACGTGGTACCAATCGGATTCATTAAAATGTGTTATAATGTTGCTAAGGTTTTGGTGCCTATAATCTTTATCAAGATTTCCTGTCTTCAAACTCTCTCAACAAAACTATATAATTGTGTAAATAAAATCCATATATGTATTACGATCTAGAAGAACAGTCCAAAATAACGCGACCATATATTCGAATTTGAAGTTTATGAGGTTTTTTCCATTATTTAAACCACTAATTGTATAGTGTGTGTGTATATATATATTGTATATGCATATTAGGTATAGTGCTTGTCAGATCTGACTTCTGAATTATGTATGGAGGGAGTTAGTTTCACAAGATCTTGGAAATCTATGGAGTTCTAATATGCCAATCATTTTTTGTATATAATGAGAATATGAGATGTAATACAATGGATTAATAAATATTATTATTTGGCTCCTATAGATTCTTCAAGATCTCTTGTTCCTTTCTATATGATTATTAATATTTCATATTCTTTTGAAGGATTTTAATTTCATGTGACATGTTGTAATTCTTATTTCTTCTCCTTGAATGCTAGTTATCTTGTACAGTATCAATCAACACAGAAAGTAATCTTTTTCACTGTCTCATATTATTTTAGGGTAATATTAGTAACTAGCATTAGATTAAAAAGAATTAAGAAAATACCATTGTATTAGAAAACTTAGGTAACTACCATTTTTTTAGAATGGAAAAAATCAAAACTACCCTCAAACAAACGACAAAAATACTGCAGCGTTTTGTTATTTGTGAAAAAACATGTCAATTAGTAAAAATATCATGATATAGTAAAAAAAAGAAACGTATCATTAAGAAAAACAATGTGTTTAAATATTAAAAATCATGTTTTCAAAAGAAATCACATGTAATCATAATAAATAACATACAGTTTAAGAAAATAACTTCTTAATAAGAGAGATATTATGTAGTCACATATAATTTGATAAAGTATTGTCTTACAAAATAAAATACCATGATTTAAATAATAATAAAACGATGATGGAGATTCCAAGAGAAATTATAATCCAGAGAGATAAAGTAAAATATCTTCTGCAGTTCGAAGGAAAAAAACCAAAAACAAGAAAGAGATAGCAAAAAGAAAAATTGATGTTGTTTGATGTATTTGTGGAACCAATTGTGATATATTATGACAGAATAAATGATGCAGGTTCATGGTGAGAGGAAAAACAACAATGGAGATATAGGAAAAGAGAGAAACCAAAGAAGAAATAAAGAAAATAAGACAAGTTTTGGTTTAGTTCCAGAAAAAAAAATTTTTGGTAATTTTATTATTCTTCTAATAAAAACATTGTAGAGAAATGGTACAGTAAAACCTCTATAAATTAATAAAGTTGGGACCATGAAATTTTATTTATTTATAGAGGTTTTAATTTATCGATAAATTAATAATTATTAATTTATAGAGAGACTTTCCTAATTTGGTAAAAATTATTAAAAATAAGTTTTAATCTTTATAACTAACATTCTTATAAAATCAATTATAATGAAAATAACAATTATCATGTTTTGAAGATAGCACTCAAAAAATTTTGTATAGTAAAAATATTAAAAATAAACTCCAATAAAAATTAATATGTAGATATATACATATATTTAGATAATTTTATATAATTATTAATTTATATTATTGATGGGACCATATACTTATAAAGAAGATTCAAAAAAAAAAATATTTTATTATATTATCGAATAGTGTCCAAAACTACACTAGTCCCAACTTAGAACCAAAAAAATTTATTAATTTATAGAGATTATTAATTTACCGAGTATTAATTTATACACTACAAGAAAACAGGCCATTTGCCACTCCTACTATAGTCGCTCTTTGGTCGTAAATAAGGGTTTTGCGACTACTTCGCGACTATTTTCGATGGTCGCAAAAAAATGGTCTCAAAATATGTTGGTCGCAACATGGTCGCTTATTTGCGACGGATTACAGACTCTTTTTTATAGTCGTATATTTGCGACCACACTGTGACTATAATTGGTAGTTGTACATTTCCGACTAAACTGCAACAAAGTCTACTTAGGGACAGTTTTGTGACTACATATAACAGTCGTATGTTTACGACCGTATTGCGATTAACGGTGGAGTCTGGGTTTAGCGACGGATTAAGGACGACCAATTAGTCCCAAAAGGGTTGCAAAGTCTGTTTTAGTTTAGTAGCAGTTGAGTAGCAAATTAGTCATTTAGTATTGCGACTATGTTAAGACTGTTTTTGTAGTCGTTTAGGAGTTCGTGTTTAGTAACTATTTTGCCACTATTTTGTGAATTGGTTTAGTCACAAAATAGTCACATTTTGTGAATTGTGTTAGTCACAAAATAGTTACATTATTTGAATTGGTATAGTGACAAAAGAGTCACATTTATTAATTGGTTTAGTCACAAATCAGAAACGTTTTAGCAATCCTAATTGTGATTAATTTGGGAATTTCAAATGCTAATAATCAAAAGGAATGATGATTGAAACTACCACACAAGCAAACTTATCATCCAAAACAAAAAGATCATCCTAAACATCCAAGAAACACAATATTCAAAAGCAAGTTCATACATAAAGAAAAGGAGAATTAGAAAGTTTAGTTGGAAGAAGTATTAGAGGTAGGGGTTTGTGCAGCTGGACTGGAGGGTGGTGTGGTGCCTCCATCGATGGGTTATGGAGTGGTTGTAGGCGCGAGAGCTGGTTGGGTGGCTGCAGGAGGAGGAACCGTAAAAGCTGAGTATTCAAGAATTTTTTTAGAGATGAAGAGGACAAACTTGTTGATCACAGCTTGAGACTCTCGGTGTTCCTGATCACGTCGTGCATTCTCAGACTCATGTTTAGATATCTTGCGCCGAAGTTGTTCTTGAAGCTCCGCAAGAGTTGCTGCAGAAGAGCTCGCATAACTCTTTTTCCTTTTTCCTTTCCTTAGTGTCTCAACAAGTGATCCAAGGCCAAATGGGTTACCTCTGTTATCTGTTTGAGTACACTAAACCAAAAGATAAACATTCGCTAATCAGCACAAACCAGAAAACTAAATGCAGAATCAACATCAAATATTCTAGGTTCCTAAGCATAGCTCATTAAACAATTTTAAGAAAACCAGGAGACTGTTAATCTAAGAATAAACATCAATCATCATTCACATTAAGAAACCAAAATTGACAAAGAAAAATCACACACAAAAGACAAATGAATTACCTCAAGGAAGATCTCATTTCTTTCTTCAAGGGAAAGAGTTCGATGTGTTGAACTCTCTGAACCATCTGGACCATCAATGTCCGTGTCAGTTTGTCTGTCTTCTATGGTCTTCTCATAGGTCTCAGCAACTTGTTTGGCTTTTTGATCCACAAATGATCCATCTGGCCGACTGTGTGTTTTAATAAACACTTCGACCAGTGATACATGACGCCCCAGCTCTTCCTCCTACAATGATAGTGAAACACATCAAATTATGAAAATTTTAGAAAAACATTAGGAGCTTAAGTGGCCGTGAGAGCATTAAATTGTGAAAACATTAGAAAAACTTTGAGGTGAAGTGGATGGAAAGAGAAGTGTTACCATTTCTTGATGAATTTGTACATATGATTTCTGACCAGCTAAGTGTTTGTGCACTCCAAGGCCTCCACGGTCCGAGTTTCTGCAATGAGAAGCATTCTCACTCCTCTCAATTTGCCTAGTTATTAACGAACCGACGTCGCAATGTAGTCGCAAAACGGTCGCTGTATAAAATTTTGGGGGAAAAAAAACGCGTAAATAATTGGACAAATTTCACAAAGTTATTGGTGGGAACATAAACCGCCAAAACAGGGTGGCAAAACAGTCGCAAAAACAGTAGCAACGGTTGCAAAGCAATCTCAAGACAGTTGCAAAGTGGTGGCAAAGTGTTACTCTTTTGTGACTGTATTTTAATAGTCAATTTAAAAGTTTGATTTTCACACATATTCATTGTTAACATTGAAATTTATGACCTTAAAAATGTTTTAGGGTCTAAATTCAGTCAAATACAAGTATAAATGTATATCTAAGGATGTACATACATCTCAAAAATGAAATTTAAGATACAAAAATAACAAGAGTGGGAAAAGAGTTGCAGAAACGTTGCTAATTCAGGTGTTAGTCGCTTATTAGTCGCAACTAGGTTGCAAAGCAGTCTCAAGACAGTTGCAAAGTGGTGGCAAAGTGTTACTCTTTTGTGACTGTATTTTACTAGTCAATTTAAAAGTTTGATTTTCACACATTAGGAGCTTATTTGCATCCATACATCACTCATAGTAGTAGTAAAGAGTATATAAAATAGGAAGAGTATGTAAAACATTGCTTTTATAACATAAGAATTACATTTTCCTAAAGTCCTACACATTCTTCCATGGTGACATGTTTTTACAAAGATGGCTTTGGAACATATGCATGTATTCATTGTTAACATTGAAATTTATGACCTTAAAAATGTTTTAGGTCTAAATTCAGTCAAATACAAGTATAAATGTATATCTAAGGATGTACATACATCTCAAAAATGAAATTTAAGATACAAAAATAACAAGAGTGGGAAAAGAGTCGCAGAAACGTTGCTAATTCAGGTGTTAGTCGCTTATTAGTCGCAACTAGGTTGCAAAGCAGTCTCAAGACAGTTGCAAAGTGGTGGCAAAGTGTTACTCTTTTGTGACTGTATTTTACTAGTCAATTTAAAAGTTTGATTTTCACACATTAGGAGCTTATTTGCATCCATACATCACTCATAGTAGTAGTAAAGAGTATATAAAATAGGAAGAGTATGTAAAACATTGCTTTTATAACATAAGAATTACATTTTCCTAAAGTCCTACACATTCTTCCATGGTGACATGTTTTTACAAAGATGGCTTTGGAACATATGCATGTATTCATTGTTAACATTGAAATTTATGACCTTAAAAATGTTTTAGGGTCTAAATTCAGTCAAATACAAGTATAAATGTATATCTAAGGATGTACATACATCTCAAAAATGAAATTTAAGATACAAAAATAACAAGAGTGGGAAAAGAGTCGCAGAAACGTTGCTAATTCAGGTGTTAGTCGCTTATTAGTCGCAACTAGGTTGCAAAGCAGTCTCAAGACAGTTGCAAAGTGGTGGCAAAGTGTTACTCTTTTGTGACTGTATTTTACTAGTCAATTTAAAAGTTTGATTTTCACACATTAGGAGCTTATTTGCATCCATACATCACTCATAGTAGTAGTAAAGAGTATATAAAATAGGAAGAGTATGTAAAACATTGCTTTTATAACATAAGAATTACATTTTCCTAAAGTCCTACACATTCTTCCATGGTGACATGTTTTTACAAAGATGGCTTTGGAACATATGCATGTATTCATTGTTAACATTGAAATTTATGACCTTAAAAATGTTTTAGGGTCTAAATTCAGTCAAATACAAGTATAAATGTATATCTAAGGATGTACATACATCTCAAAAATGAAATTTAAGATACAAAAATAACAAGAGTGGGAAAAGAGTCGCAGAAACGTTGCTAATTTAGGTGTTAGTCGCTTATTAGTCGCAACTAGGTTGCAAAGCAGTCTCAAGACAGTTGCAAAGTGGTGGCAAAGTGTTACTCTTTTGTGACTGTATTTTACTAGTCAATTTAAAAGTTTGATTTTCACACATTAGGAGCTTATTTGCATCCATACATCACTCATAGTAGTAGTAAAGAGTATATAAAATAGGAAGAGTATGTAAAACATTGCTTTTATAACATAAGAATTACATTTTCCTAAAGTCCTACACATTCTTCCATGGTGACATGTTTTTACAAAGATGGCTTTGGAACATATGCATGTATTCATTGTTAACATTGAAATTTATGACCTTAAAAATGTTTTAGGGTCTAAATTCAGTCAAATACAAGTATAAATGTATATCTAAGGATGTACATACATCTCAAAAATGAAATTTAAGATACAAAAATAACAAGAATGGGAAAAGAGTCGCAGAAACGTTGCTAATTCAGGTGTTAGTCGCTTATTAGTCGCAACTAGGTTGCAAAGCGAAACGTTGCTATATTGTTTAGTTACTAAACGGTCGCTAATGTGCGACTCTTTTGTGACTATATTTTACTTTAAGATACTAATTTTACTTGCAAATTTCCAGACTAATCAAGCTATTAAGAGTATGTAATTGAAATAAGTTTATTTGATTTAAACATAGAGACAATATTTTACAAATCAGATGCACATTTAGTCTTCATATGCAAGTTCTTCATCTTCATCTTCATCTTCGGATGTTGACAAGTTACATTGAAATTCGTCTTCTCCTTCACCATCTTCTATCTCAAAATCGATTGGTTCATCTTGATGACTCTCGTCGACTAAACTCTCAATGATGATTTCTTCAACCAAAGTCGGAGTTGCCTCAATAACAGTTTGTTGCAATATAACCAAATCATCATCGTTAAACTTCCCTTGAACAACATTCCTCGGATTAACTTTGCACACTGTAAGCCACGATTTGCGAGGTCGTTTAGTGTATGGATATGACAGATAACACACTTGATCAGCTTGAGAACCTATATAAAGAAACGGAACATATTAGTTAATTAGCTTGAGAACCTATATTGTAAATTAATTAAAATATTTAGTGAAAAGAAACTTAACCTAAAATAAAAGGTTCGTAATTTCGGTATTTTCTTGACGGAAGCACGTCTACGATGCCTCCATTTGTCATGCGGATACCTTTGCCAACCATTGGGTCAAACCAGTCACAGTAGAAAAGTGTTATCTTTAGGTTAATAATGCCAGGATACTCGAGCTCGATTATGTTTTCAACGGTCCCAAAAAAATCATCCTCCATAGATGCTTCAGAATAATTTTGCCCTCGGACACATACCCCATAATTCATTGTCTTTTTCGTCTGCCCGTGTTCACGCGTGTGAAACATGTAACCTCTGGTAAAATACATGGGCCACGACTTGACTTTGTTTTCTGGACCATCAACCAATTCATGAACCCATGGAGGAAAACTTTGGATATGTTTCATTGTAGACACCTACAGAAGAAATAAATATAAATTGTCGGAAGTGAACCCATTCATTAAAATATTTTTTTTATATTAAACTATTTACATATACTTACATATTGGCAAACCCAATCGCTAAAATCTTCATCTCTTTTCGATGTGACTTCATCATCAGTGAGTTCTGGATATTCATACCGAATTTGATCGTCCAACACACTGTTTTCCCCAACATATAGAAGACAATTAATCCATAAATATATTGAAGAGAAATTGGTATAAAAATAATCTGAAACATATACCTCTCTAGAGGACGAAAGTAATCACAATTCCGCAATACATATGCATGTGCGCATTTTTGATCTTTATCAGACAGCCAAAACTCTGTAACTTGGCCACTAGGACGACCGATTTGAGTGAATATATCTGGTACAAGTACTAGATATACAGGAACCTCACCCGCATCATATCGCAATGACCTGAAAAATATTTAAAACTTTAAGTAGCCTTACATGTTAATTTAAAAGACCATTATATATTATAATGTAAGTATGAAATACCTCCTTCTACTAGCTGTAGAAATGGTTGAAGCAAAGTAGTGTTCTGAGAAGTATGATATCTCATCATTAATATATGATTGAACGATTGATCCCGCTGGATATCTTTTGTTCTTCGCCTTCCCTTTCAAGCGTTTGAAAAACCTTTCAAAGGGATACATCCACCTATACTGGACTGGACCACCAAGTTCGGCTTCGTATGGTAGATGTACAGGAAGGTGCTCCATGACATCAAAGAACGAAGGTGGGAATATTTTCTCCAAATTGCACAAAATCATCACAATATTCGCTTTCAGGACTTGGACATGACTTATCTCCAATGATCGACTGCATAAGTCACGGAAAAATGATCCAATCCCTACAATATATAAATAAAATCATTAATTAATTTGACATATATATAAAATTAAATTGCTATATATATATATATTCCATTTTTACCTGATATTGCAAGATGGATGTCACGTGGTAACAATTCTGCAAACACAAATGGAAGCAATCGTTCCATAAAGACATGGCAATCATGGCTTTTCATTCCTGAAAACTTTCCATCCTTGATGTCTGCACAACTAGCTAAATCAGCTACATACCCATCATCTTCTTTGACCCATTGAAGTAGGCTTTTTTTCCCTTTCGCACTCAATCTCCAAATAGGAAAAGGAGCTCTCCCACCAGCATCAACATGCAATTGACTTCGATCACAAAATCTTGCAACATCCAATCGGGACCTCACATTGTCTTTTGATCTGTCTTTCACATTCATAACAGTGTACATGAGATTATCGAGAATATTTTTCTCAATATGCATCACATCAAGATTGTGTCGTAAGTTAAGATCGGTCCAATACGGGAGCTTCCACAAGATGCTTTCTTTGTGCCAATTATGCCAACTTCCATAACCATCCACTTTATTTTCATGCCCATTTCCTCCGCAGTCAGAAGTCTTTGGCGGCTCGGCATTTCTTATACGCTCATGTAAGACCTGTTCACCCGTCAAATATTGCGGTGGATAGTCGTTCACTGCGTGTTTGCCTTTGAGAAAGTGTTTTTTATCCTTTCGCATTGGATGATTAGCAGGAAGAAATCTCCTGTGGCAATCAAACCAACATGTCTTCCTACCAGCTGGCAATTGAAATGCATTTGTATCGTCCATACAAATTGGACAAGCTAATCTTCCGTGTGTTGTCCATCCTGACAACATGCCATATGCTGGGAAATCGCTGATAGTCCACAAAAGGACAGCTTTAAGGTTGAAATTTTGATCTAAGGACACATCATATGCCTCCACTCCATTATACCATAACTCTGTTAACTCATCGACCAATGGTTGGAGAAAAACGTCAAGACTAGCTCGTGGATGATTCGGTCCTGAATTCAAAATCGTCAGAAACAAATACTATGTGTTCATGCACATCCCAGGAGGCAAGTTGTATGGAGTCAATATCACTGGCCATAATGAATGGTGTTTCGACATCCCAAAAGGATTGAAACCATCTGTACATAATCCAAGATAAACATTGCGCGGTTCTGCTGCAAATGAGGGATGCAATTGCTGAAAATTCTTCCACTCAGCCGCATCTGAAGGATGACACATTAATCCCTCCTCAGAGCTGTGCTCAGCGTGCCATCTCATAAAAGCTGCAGTCTTCTCAGATTGGTACATTCTCTTCAGTCTTTCCGCAATCGGTAAATACCACATCTTACTGAACGGTATTCTTGTTCTTCCTTCACTAGCCTTATACCTTGGTTTGCCGCAGAACTTGCAATGCTCCAACTTCTCATCATCTTTCCAAAAGAGCATACAGTTATCTATACATACATCATATGTACGACACGGTAATCCTAGCTTTCGCATCAAAGTCTCCGTCTCATAGTATGAACCGGTTGCCTGATTACCCTCTGGTAAATACTCCGTAAACAGTCCTGTCCATGAATCCATACAATTTTCAGACAAATTGTAGTCGACCTTATTGTTCATGAACCGAGCTGCCAACGATAACTGCGACTGCCCTTCCCGACATCCATCATACAGTGGCGTGTTTGCAGCAGCTAGCATATCATAAAACCGTTTTGCTTCTTGGGTGGGTTGTTCATGAACATGATCATTTCCACTTTCATGTTCATGATACTCGTTATATGGTACAGAACCATGAAATGCATCATTCACCATCCCAGCATATATATTCTCCCCATCAAATCCTATTGGTGCACTAGCACTAGCATAATCTGTATTATTAGCATAATGACTACTAGTTCCCTCCCCAACAACATCATAATCTTCACCATGTTCATACCATACATAATAGTTAGGCATAAACCCCCTACTTAGCAAATGATTCGAAACAGAGGCAGCTTTCAAAGACTTCAAATTGTGACATACTACACAAGGGCAGTAAAACCTACCTCTGCTATTTTGTGCATGGCTACAGGCAAAATCGATGAACTCTTCCACACCCGCCGAATAATCCGATGAGATATGATTAGTGAACGGATCGATCCGATCGTACATCCATGCTCTTGAAGGATTGTTCCACATTATTTTTTTTTTTCTCTCTTTTTTTTTTTCTTCCTCTAGATTTTTTTTTTTCTTCCTCTAGATTTTTTTTTCTTCCTCTAGATTTTTTTTTCTTTCTCACGTTTTTTTTTTGGTTTCTTTCTTTAGAGTCGATGTAAATGAAAGAAGAAGTGGTGGCATATATATAAGAGAAATTTTGCCACTGTTTTGCGACTATTATAGAAGTAGTCACAAAATTTCAGTTCACCTAACACACGTTAAGCACGTTTTTCGCCGACATGGTGCGACTCTTTTGCGACCGTTTTCAATGTAGTCGCAAAAGTTGAGTACAATATCTTCCACATTCTCAACGTTTTTTGCCGACATGCAGCGACGACTTTGCTACTAAATAATACTCCAAAAAGTCGTTGCAAATAAGTCTCTATTTTGCGACTTTTTTGCGACGGCACTCACGTACCAAAATCGCTGTTGCAAAGTAGTCACAAAATGCATCTTGTTTTGCGACGAAATAACATCAGTTACAAAAGAGTATGTATTCGGTCGCAAAAGTGAGACGTTTTTGTGACTGTAATGTTTCGTCGTAAATTTGCGATGGTTTTACTTCCGTATTTTGTATGGTCGTTAATCGGTACTAAAATAGTCGCAAAACCATCGCAAATATTTGCGACTAAACAATCAGTCACAAATGGTAGTCGCAAATGGCATGTTTTCTTGTAGTGATAGAGGTTCTACTGTATTTTCTTAATTGTTTTCCATTTCAATAATATCCTCTACATATTCTCATTATTTTATCATTTCACAGCTCATTTTACTATTAGTCCTTTACATCTGCAGAAAAAAAAAACAAAAAACAAAAAATACTTTGAAATTTAAAAAATCTTGTGATTACAATTACTCAATGAAGTTGCCAAGTTTTTTTTTTTCTTTTTCTTTTTCTTTCGCAAAGGTGAACTCTTTATGTTATTCATCAGTTGTTCTATACTAGTACTAGTATACTATACATGTGACCAATCAAAATCATCGGATTGCGAAGATGATTCTATGGAACCTACTTAATGCGGTCTAATGAGCATATAGTTGCTAATTGCTTTAAAGCAAACGTATATAGATAAATTAAGTAAAAAGAAATAAATAAAAAAGAGTTCTTTTATCGTTGCAAAATCAATTGTTTTAATCGGGAAAAGCTGTTCTAAATTTCTAATCTCGGGAATGGCCCCTCCCTTTACAATTATGCTCTGAGCGTAATCCTAAATTATTTTTTGTGCATTGGTAGTAAAATACCCATTTGACGACAAAAAAAAAAAAAAAAAAAAAAGTAAAATACCCATTTTTCATATCTGTTTTACTATACGTGTATTTTATAAGCAGTAGTAGTACATATATTCTCTTACTTTAATACTAATGGTTGGTCAGAAGCAGTATCGAAAAATAAAATACAGATTGACACACTAAACAATAAACACCATCCAGCTGACTACAAAATCACAATGATTAAATAAAAGATAAGATCACAATTCTTTAACTAAAACTAATTACAAAGGACATTATGTGATTATTTATGTTTTATTTTAATCAACCACATGTATTATATGAGTTTAAAGAAGTGGTGAATGATTATACATCGACACTTTTAGACTAGAAATAGATATTATGTGACTAATTAACTTCTTAATGGAATCATAAATTTTGAGATTTTGTTGTGAAAAAATGTTATTTTCAGTTTATTATCTGATCAGTTTTGTTGTAAATATCAAATAAAACATGAAATAAAAAACAACTTCACAAACCAAAAGGTATAGTGAAATTCTTTAATAACTTAATTAATTAATACGTACCAACCGTAAAGGTTATACCATAATATAGTAATACTTTGAGATAGAGTGCACCGCCATTTGTAGCCTTGTATGTTCTTATGATTAAAAAAAAGTTAAGTTAAATTAAAAACTTTCTGCGGCGAATGAGCTGCATATTCACTTTACGCCTAATTGTGAAGAAACGATTCGTTTTCGTATCCCAATGATTTCATCTTTCTCTTTTTTTCTTTACGCGTGACTATCCATATAATTGATTATCGTTTCCATATTTATTTACGCTAATACTTTTATATATTTCTAACTAATTTTCGTTAATTCTTTTAACCTTATACTAGTATATACCTATCACCTATATATGACTCATTTCATTTGTTGCGAATTTGGTTAGAGATCACTGTTTCGAGTAGAAAAGCAAAAGTTTGAGTTTTTGTTCTGTTCATGACCAACGCATGCATTTACATACCGAGATGAAATGTAAGAATACAACCTTGCTATATTATCTTTATTTGCGCAACGGTAATAGTCTAGTAAAAGAGAGAAATTGTAAGATGTAATATATATATATATATAGAGCTTAAAATCATGCATGCATAAACGACAATTACTACGCGGACACAAGTATTTCACGTTTATCAAATAATTTTACAAACAAACTATGAAAGCTAGCTATATATACATTTGTTAAACAATAGTTGAAACAAACATCTACCAGATTTATTTATTTGCGTATTTGAGTATTTTCACGTATTTGATTAAACATTATATATACGTTTGCTAAAATTATTTTAGGATTGTTATGAATAGTTGAGTCCTTTTTTTTTTGTTTCACAGCTTGAATATGTTAGTAAGTATACAGTATATAGAGTCTTTTTAATATTCCCTCTGTTTCATAAAGATTGATGTTCTATGATTTATTTTTGTCCCACAAAAATTGATGTTTTACTATTTTTAGTTAATAAATATTAAACTTTTGTAAATTTCAAGAAGTGATCATCAAGAAAATTTGAAAATCTCAATAGTCATTGGTTTATAAAGATATAATTTTTTTTAATAGAAAAACAATCATTATTTCTTAATTTGTATGAAATACCTCAAACATTCATTTTTCAGGGACAAGAGTATTAGCTAGTGTTTTTGACTTTATTTTCTCTAAAATAAAATAGAACATGTCCTCGGATTAATTAAATTGGCATATAAAATAAAAAGAAAGTAGCTGGCCTGTGAAATAACGCGAATTCATTACAAACAACGACAAAAACCAAAAATAAGTATACAAAAGCAAAAAAAAAAAAAAAAACTCGTACAATAAAGGGATCGACATTCGTGAATCGTGATCGACCAATCTTTCGCTCTCTCTATCACACAAATAATTAAAGCTTTCTGAATCAATGGTTACTATCGACTTTAAGTTATAACACAATGATATTGTAATTAATAATTATAATAAAAGAGTTTGGTACATTTCGTTTATCGTGATTAGAAAGAACAAAAAAAGGTTAATAACTATAAGTGGTCGTGACTCAATGCACGATGATAATACATTGATTCATACCTAATAAGCTTTTCTAGTAACCCAACCCATATCCTAAAGTGCTTACCCTAATATTTTATATGTAAAGGTGAATGCATATGCATTTTTTAATACCATGATAAGTTTATAAAGAATATCTGAATTTCTTCTCCAAACGAGATTTCAAGTCGTCCGATCCGAAAACGATGAAAATAACAATTTCAACCGGTTAAGTTAATGACGTTAAATGATGTATATCTTTTCGTTTAGTATTATTTAAGCATATACATACACATAGAGCATAGATATTGGTGAGTGTGTATATATGTGGATATGCCAAACTCAAAGCTTCCAAAATGTGATGACATGAAAAGAAGAGAAAACTCCATGGAAACCAAGGTTCCATGCACATGGCTTTACATCTCTAATTTTAGGTTTCTTCTTCCCACAATCCTTCTAGTGGGTTTTGGTGGGATCCTCTGATTTTCTATTATAATAGTATAAAAAGTTTCTTTTGACAAACTCAAAAACTTAACTCATAGCCAGCCACCAATCTGAGTCGCTTTTGCTTGATTACTTTCAAGAAAATGCACTTTACAATTGCGATTACAAGTACCAATGAAGAGGAAAAAAATCTTTACGATTCTAGCTTGAGTTAGTCACCATCACTAGGCTAGCATAGCTTTAGTTACAAAAGTTAAAATCGTGTAATTTTCAACTTTATTAAAGCTAATAAAAGGCATCCTTAATCATATAGTATTACCTATCACATACTCCCTCCGTTTCAAAATATAGGATATTTTGGAGAAGTTTTTTGTTTCATAATATAGTTCGCTTTCAAATTTCAATGCAAGTTTTAGATTAGTTTAAGACTTTTCACACAAATTAAGAAATAATAAGTATTAGTTATTATAAATATATTATTTTCTTTCACTAAAACTGATTATTTAATTATAAACTAAAAACAATTCATAAAGTGATTATTTTTGAAGTTTACAAATTATCACTAATTAATTTAAATATATAGAAAATCAATTTTTGTGAAACTAGAAAAAAATTCTAGAAAATCTATCTTTTATAGAAGGAGATTAATAGTCAATAGTGAGAGCACTAGATCAATAACTTGTAGTAAAAATATCAATGTAGAAGATTTCAGTTGGTTATTGATCTAAAATAAGAATGTGAGATTTGTCTTTAATATAATAATACTAGAATTTGCACCCGCGCACGCGCGAGATTTTAATTTAAAATATTTCTTATAAACAGAAATTCTTGAGCTCAAATATAATAATTCTAACTTTGAGTATAAATATATAACTTACTTTACTTAATGATATACAACATATATTGTTTTTTAAGATAACATTTCTTTGTTATATCTATTTGTGATTTTACGTGGGATTTTAGTTAAATTTTTTATCAATAAGAATCACTGAATATGAATATAATTTAAAGATTAAAAGATAAATATATATAAATGTCGTACTTATTTTACTAATCTATATATAACATATATTGTCTGGTGTCGCAATAATATTGTCGACAATCTTTTGACATTTTATCTTTAAAAGAGTTCATTCCATATTCATATCCCATGAAAACATAATTTTAAAAGTTCTAACGTCAATGTCGATCGTTGACCTAATTATAGAGACCATTTAAACATATTGATATCTAACATTAAATGCGAATATACAAAGTTTCATGAACAGTTTTACTGCTATGTCGCTAAAATGAGGTTGTCCAAATGCATCATCTATCATAATATAATTTCAGACTAAATCAAAATGCTTAAATGATGAAACATTTAAACCCCACAATGAATATCTATTCATTATTCCAAGCTACATATATTTCTAAAATCTCATATGCTATTTGCAGATGTTAATATTGTGATGTAACCCCATCTTCGTCTTCTAAATAAAATATTGTGTACTTTAAATATGTTGTTTTTGCCAATATTTTGGGTTTTTTTCTTTTTTTTTTTGAACAAATTCCAATGTTTTGGGTTAAAAGCATTTGATTATATATAGATATATATATATGTTATATTTGTTATATATATTTTATATCATGTTATAAAATTGTAGCTCCACCATATGAGATATGCTACATAGATCACATGCCACTTTTTGTAACGGCTTGCATATTAATTTTTCTATATTTCCTGACAATTGATTTTGTTTTTAGATAGATTATTTTTTCAAAATTCTTTTTCATAGTTTTTCCAAAAAAGTGTGCTCCTTTGTTTTAGATCAAAACTTTTAAGTTAAGTAAAAAATATTTTCTTTCTTATAAGTAAAATTTAATAATAAATCTTTATGGTATATGTTTTTTAGAAACTAATGTTTCACTTCAATTTTATTTTCATGTTTAGATTTTTAAATACAATTACATAACTTGTTTTTTATTCCCCCATGTATTAAAATCTTACTTACATTCTAAAAGCCATTAACCCATTCTAAATTTTGGAATATAATCATTTTTTTGTTATAATTTTAATAATAATATTATTACTAAAACAAATCTATAGTATTATTTTTACTATTTTAAAATTTTCATTGAATTTACTTTATTCATTTTTTAGATAGTTATTAATTTTATTATTTACTAAAAAAATTATATTATTGTTTATACTATTCTAAAATTTAATTAATTTTAGTTAATTTGTTTTTTATTTATTTTTTACTGTTACTAATTAGAATTAATAAATATGCAATTAATGAGTATTAAAAATAATATTTTTTATGAAAAAAAAAATTGATTAGGTGGATGCTGATGTGGAGGAAGGAGAAGTGAGCAAAGTTAACTTTATATATATAGATAAGGATATATATGTTGTTTAGTAAAATCACATTTTCCGTACCTAAAATTTATCATAGTTTTATTATAAAAAAAAAAAAAAAAAAAAAAAAAAAAAAAATTGGAAAAAATGTGGAGATGGCGGGACCAAAAATAATAATAATAGTGGAGAAGAAGCTCTCTAATTGAAGGGAATGGGGTTGATGTGGATTTATTCATTTGGTTCCACACAATGGAATGAAGAACAAAAAATAATAAACACAGAGCTTTGGCTCCCTCATCCTCTCCACGTGGCTTCACCATTCCACGTCATCACCCACGTGGCTTCCCCTTGTGGGTCCTCCTCTCTCTCTCTCAACAGTCACTATCGTTGCTCCCTAATTCCATCACTTCCACATTCATTCTCTCTTTATAATAATAGTAGTATTACTATTAAGTATTAACCAATACAATATTAGTACTAATTAAAAGATGTAATTAAAAGTAATAATAGTAACAAACACCAAATGGTCGGTAGAAATTTGTATTTCCCAATACCAAAAAAAATATTAGTATTACAATATTACTTCGTCGTCAAGCATTACCACTGTTTATTACAAGTGCTCAACCGTCACACACACACCCATTAGCTTTTCTTAAATAAATTAAATACAACTCTTAAGCAATCATACTCACAAATACTCTGTTATTATTAAAAAAACAAATATCAGAAGCTCATGATTATATATTACTATAATAAAATATTAAAAAATAAATATCGTCGAGAGTGGAAAAATATTCAACGCCACATGGGATGATCTATTCTTCTATATAAGCACCATAACCTTCAAACACTATCTTCATTCCAAATTCATAACCATTTCCAATTACCTCTATTGATTCTATCTCTCTCTCTTTCTCTTTCTCTTCTTTTACAAAACTTTCTCTAACTCTAAACTCCTTAAAGAAACTCATATATATATATAAAAAAAAAAAGAAATGGAGAGTATGTTTCGTTTGAGGGATCATGATCATCAAGATTCAACACCTAACCGGTGTATTTGGGTCAATGGACCTGTCATCGTCGGAGCAGGACCGTCGGGTTTAGCCACCGCGGCTTGTTTACATGAACAAAACGTTCCTTTCGTTGTTCTCGAAAGAGCAGACTGTATTGCTTCTCTATGGCAAAAACGTACTTACGATCGTCTCAAGCTTCACCTTCCCAAGCAGTTTTGTCAATTACCGAAAATGCCCTTCCCGGAGGACTTCCCTGAGTACCCGACGAAGCGTCAGTTCATCGACTACCTTGAGTCCTACGCAACCCGGTTCGAGATCAACCCTAAGTTCAACGAGTGTGTGCAGACCGCTCGGTTCGATGAGACCAGTGGGTTATGGCGAGTCAAGACCGTGTCGAACACTGAGTCGACTCGGACGGAGGTCGAGTATATCTGCCGGTGGCTTGTGGTGGCCACTGGAGAGAATGCGGAGAGAGTGATGCCGGAGATTGAGGGACTTTCCGAATTTTCCGGCGAGGTGATTCACGCTTGTGACTACAAGTCCGGCGAGAAGTTCGCCGGGAAAAAAGTTCTGGTCGTCGGTTGTGGAAACTCCGGCATGGAAGTGTCACTTGACCTCGCAAACCATTTCGCTAAGCCTTCCATGGTCGTGAGAAGCTCCCTTCACGTGATGCCTAGGGAAGTAATGGGTAAATCCACGTTCGAGCTTGCAATGAAGATGTTAAGATGGTTTCCTCTATGGCTTGTGGACAAGATACTATTGGTTTTGAGTTGGATGGTGCTTGGAAACATCGAGAAGTACGGGTTGAAACGACCCGAGATGGGTCCGATGGAGCTAAAGAGTGTCAAAGGCAAAACACCCGTGCTTGACATCGGAGCTATGGAGAAGATCAAATCAGGAGAGATCGATGTGGTTCCAGGGATCAAAAGGTTTAACGGAAACCAAGTCGAACTTGTCAATGGAGAACAACTAGACGTGGACTCAGTCGTACTCGCTACTGGTTATCGCAGCAACGTCCCATATTGGCTACAAGAGTGTGAGTTCTTTGCAAAGAATGGTTTCCCAAAGACAGTAGCTGACAACAACGGTTGGAAAGGGAGGACAGGATTGTATGCAGTTGGGTTTACGAAGAAAGGGCTCTCAGGTGCGTCAATGGATGCGGTTAGGATCGCACAAGACATAGGCTCTGTTTGGAAACTAGAAACAAAACAACCCACGAAACGCTCAACGGCTTCTCATCGAAGATGTATCTCTCAACAGTTCTAACTTTAGGAAAAAAAGATAAGAGTTTAGGACAGAGATAGATCACAGTAATGAGAAGAGCCCTCTCCTGAAGACCCAAAGCGAATCAAAGGGTGTTGTGCGTGTTTTTTTTTGTTACCTCCTCCACTTGTTTGTTTTGGGCGTTTTGTGTAAACAGAGGAAGATGTGGCCTTTTGTTTTCCTTTTTCTTTTCTATAGACTTTTAACAATTAACCTTTTTGGGGGTGGGTTCTTTGATTTTTTTGTACAAGTCTATGTTTTTCCTATTTTTGCATAGTTAACATCTATATTGTGTACACTTTTCTGATATTCTTTAAGCCAAAAGTAATGTTGATATTAATTTTTACCATCTTTTTGTAGTTTGGCCCTGCTCTTTTACTTTACATGTATCAGAGAAGCTCTCTTTAGACCATGTCGGTATTGAACAAGCATGTTTAATTTGGACAGTAGTTTGGATAAAACTTTGATCCTATGAATCATTTTCAGAGTTGCGGATATTAGTTCTCTACTATGGCCTTGTTCAAACATCATGTAAACCCTCTTTTAGGTAATAAAGGAATTGAAAAAGAAAAAAAAAGAAAGAAAAAAAAACATGCGACATAAGTCATCTTTCTATTTAGAAAATTCTGGAAGTGCAAAGGAAGAAAAAAACTTTACAAATAACTGATTTGATTATTTAGGTTTGTGGGAATATTACACATGAACTAACTTTCAGTGTTGTAGAAATTGAAAACAGATACAAAATCATAAACAAAACTCTTGTAGTAATTATTATGGTCAATTGACAAGTCTCTTAAAATCTCGGAATAATGAACTACGCAACAAATCTAGAGTAGAGCAAAATACGAAAGCTCACGAACATAGGTCATCACAGCTAGCTACTATACACATAATCACATCACAGCTTCATTTTATTATAATTTTTTTTTTTACCATTCATCAGGTCAAATACGGTATAATGTATTTTTGTTATTGCCAAAAATATAGTTAATTAATGGGAAATTTGTAAGTAACTAAAATTGTCTAAACATAATTATAAAGATGATTCTCATTTCTCAAATACATGTGATCTCTATGTGTTTTTGGTGGGTTGAAACTAATTAATTAGGTGATTCAACCTAATAAACAGAACACATAATTAAATCCCACTTTAGTTCGAGTCAGTCATTAATGAAATTATTAGTGTCGTGATTCATGCATCGATTTCCCGCTTTGCACGGAAACTAAATAGGTAATTAAATTTCCTTCGATCCAAGTTAGGAGAACTCATCTAAAAGCGTCTTCAACCATTATGCAATTTGACCTCCAAAAAAAAGATAACATTATACTAGTATTATTATTCTAGTTGCCAATCATATGCATCATATAGAACAATTTCTAATGTCGACCAATGTTACAGAAGAACCAGTGAATCACTATATTATAAGCATTTGCTGATTAACAACCTATAAGCAGTGTGTGTTATAGACCTGGTGGATCTGATTCGTATTAATATTTATCATCGAATACTTATTGTAGCTTATCTTAAGTAAACCATTGTTAAGAAAACAAGAATGTCCTTTTCCAAACTACATTTCAATATAATGCTAAATTCTTAAACTAATTTGTGACAAAATTTGAAGAAAAGAAAAACATAAAATGATAGTGTAAAGTGTATACAATGGTTTACTAACAAAGCAAAAAACAACAGGTCAAAATTTAGAGAAAACAGTTGTTCGAAATTCGAAACCAGGGAGAAGAAAACAATATATTTATATATAGATACATATATATTATATTATATAGTGAAATGTCTGAGGGGAAAAAACAAAGAGAAAAAGTGAATAAATTTTGTGATGACATTAAAAACCCACATGTGTTGGGTCCAATGAAGAGATTTAAAATCCACTAATAAAAGAGATCTTACAATGTCACATCAAATGTAGATCGGCCTATGTCCAACGTCAAAGGATAAAAGCCAGCAGTTCAAAACCATTTTCGACCACAGCATTTCTACATTTATTATTATTGTCATTATTATTTATTGATATATAGAATTTATAACAATTCAAGTTTTCAACAAGTTCTTATTTTTTCTTGCTGGTATTAATTATCCTCTTTTTATTCTACGAAAACATTATCCTCTATGATGGAAAATTCAAAGGAAAATGTATCATATTACATGTATCGTGATCGATAAATCACACGCCAAACTCGACAATTACAGAACTAAACAATACAAAAGTTTACGATTTTTTTTTTCTTTTCATTTATATACAATAATACTGACTTTGATTTCTTATAAATTCAAACTATATATACATATTTGATTTGGAGTATAAAAAGTCTAATATAATATTATTCATTTATTTACCTAGGTAGGTATTGAAAATCATCTTTTGTTGAGGATACATCAATTAGATAATCCCAAAAAATAATATAACTAGCTCCATAAATGGTACTAATTTTTAAATTCCACCAGAATACTTGAACTGGACATGTCTATAATATCTTGGAAGTATAACGGCGTGTACACCGTGTGAAGTCTACTTCAAAGGCCATGGAGGAGTGATCATCTAGCCTCATGTACCCTCACCGCATGTTACCTATTTAGAAACTACAAGTTGAGAGATGTTGAATTTGAGTGACCATTATCTTTTTGCTTTCTTCTTTTCTTATGCCATACTTGTCATCTTTCTTTTTTGACATCAGTCATCACCATACCATACTTGTCACTTGTCACCTCATATTCACACGTATTCTCAATCTATTTTCATTACCTTAGCAAAAGCCCTATAGCGCTTGATAGGCATTATCTTATATTCTAGTTATATTTTGGTTATGAAGACCTAGCTAGCTAGGAATCCATCACATAGGTAGATATGTGTCCACTTACATTCACAATGTCATTTACTTTTTCCGAAATTGCGTAACAAGATTTTGTACGACGACTTTGATATAAAATTGTCAATCAGACCGATTTGAACTATCTCGACCAAATAATTATGTTTTCAAATATTATATTGACACATCTACTTTTGTATGGTATAAACGATTAGGCATGTCTATATGGGTCAAATGATTTGAGATTAATTTGCTGCGAAGATATCAGTGACAAAGAGTAAATGGGTAACACATGGGAATGGTCACAAATTCTCCAATGGAGAAATCACTCATGTTCAAGGGCCCATATTGTCCATCTTACACATTACCGAAGTCTGCAAAAACTAGGGTTTGTTTCTTTCACATGCCTATGTCTGTTAGATGAACTACCACTTGTAGAAACAATCTTCTACGCTAAACACAAGAAAGAAGATACCAAGAAAAACTAACATTTCACCACACATATATACAATCTCTGAAAATTTAATTTACGTACGTAACTGATTTTTCCAAGTTCGACGTTTACATATATATACATCAATAAAATTTAATTATAGACAATGTATGTTATTGAAATATAGGACCAACGTCTCTAACAATACTATACAAGTAGATCACAAGGGCTACGTACGTTTTCCATATAATTTGTTAGATATGCATCAAAAAGAAAGATACATATATATAGTTTATCAAGTTTTAGTTCTTTACTCAAAATAGGTACGTAAAGAGAAAGAATTCGAATGTACTGGAATTAATCATTGGGATGGTAAGGTTTCGAGTGGAACACTATTGTACCCATGTCTCTATACCACTTTTATGAACTTGCAACCCCACACACACATCTATGTAGTATGGGCAATTTAGTTCCAATCCGGCTCGAGATTCATTCCGATCATGTGTAATATTCCCTTATTATAGTTTCTTAAAAGTATTTAGAAACTTGATATTTCTGTGTAAAATAAGTTTGCTTACAAGATTTGTTTTCTTCTCTATTATTAAGATTTTGTATAAGCAAATACAAATCTTAATTAGTACAAAAGAATTTGAAAATATAGAATATAATGTCTGAAACACCACAACAACCACAAATCTAACTAAATACCTAAAATAGTTGAATATTTGGATATTTAGATGTTCATTTTCCGAATAGAGACCATATATCTGATTTTTCTAAAGTTTTTTTGATTTGTGCCAAACTGCCAATGTTTAATATATAAAAATGCATTTACACATGGATGGACACGGACAACACAAGGAACTTTGTACAAATGAGTGTACTTGCCAATTTTTTAAGTCACTTTTAGTAATACAAATGTTTATAATTAAAAGCGAGTTATTTTTTGTGTGTGTGCACGTATATAATAATAATATTAAAATATATCATGTACAGTACTTATCAAGTATGTGTGCATATATAAATACATTACGTATATGTGTATGATTGTATGTTATTGCAACAAAGATTTGGGCTATAAATGAATGAAGAAAAATGTTGGTGGGATATTGACAAAAAACAAATTGAGCAACAAATGAAAATAATTCGAACCCATGACATTACAACTAGTCAAAAGTCCCCACATGATCTTATCAAGGTAGGTCCTTGGATGAGTTGTTTTCTTATATCATTTATTTCTCACGAATTTTGCTAATGGCCTTTATGTGTAAAATGACAAAACTTGCCAACCATTATACCAGTCGATCAAAAACTTAATTCCTTATGTAAAAACTGAAATAACTCACTGTAAAAAAAAAAAAAAAAAAAACTAGAATAATTCACGTTCAGAGATCGTATATCTTACGAGTTATTATAATTTTACTAAGCAATTGTGGTATAGTGGTTGAAATTTTTATATAATGTGATTGGAGGACTAAGCTATAAAAATATAGACATGACAAAAATTTATTAACTTTTCATATATTGTCTTATAGGCTTTATAAGAAGAGTTCAAAACCCGTTAGTAATAACTAAAGGGCCTTTAAAGGCCCATTAAGTAGTATATCTAAATATAAAATAATAGTTTCAGATTTTTTTTTGTTGGTTCTCGAAATTTCAGCTTTTTTTTTTAATTAAAAAAAAAAAAAGAAAAAAAGGAAAAAGAAGGACAAGTCACGGAGGAGACAAAATAGCACGCAAAGAAGAAGCTCTAACTCCAAGAATCTGTCTTTTGAGTTTTTGAGAATCTCGTAAGGTTCAGAATTCGCCATGGCTGTCACAGCATTCAACACATTGAAACTTGCATCGTCGTCTTTAGATCCGATTCCTTCAATCTCTTCTTCATCTTCTTCTTATTCTTTCTCTTGTGTATCTGTCGGATCTCCTTTCAAGAGATGTCTAAAACAGACATGTTCTGTTCGAGCCATGTCTTCGTCGGCTGCTTCGTCTTCTTCTTCCTTTGGATCGAGAATGGAGGAGAACATTAAGAAAACAGTGACTGAGAACACTGTTGTTGTTTACTCCAAAACTTGGTGCTCGTATGTTTCTTCTCACTTCTCTTTTTTTTTCAGTTTTTGAGTTTTCAGATAATCTAAATTTAGGATATTTTTTCTTTTCTTGCTTCTTTGCTTAATTGGAGAATGGGTTTGTTAAATAACCTTGTAAAGTTTACTCCTTTTTGTTATGGGTTTTGCTGATCGTCAGATCTTAATGTTTTCGGTTGACCTTTTCACATCACAAATTATTACTCTTTTGCTTAATTTTTGATACATGTATATGTTGTTGTTTTGAAGGTACTGTTCTGAAGTGAAGACATTGTTCAAGAGACTTGGGGTTCAGCCACTGGTTATTGAATTGGATCAACTTGGTATGTTTACATTTCTATTTTTTGTTTTGTCATACACTTGGTCAGCTTAGCTTGATTAATTTGATTATGATATTAATAACTTATAGTTTATGTCATGGCTTTTGATAGAGGATGAAGTGATGCTTGTTAGTTTTTTAGAAGTATCAATTAGTATTTGCCTTTTATTCTTTGGATTTGGTTTCATTTGCGTTTTACTGATCTAGTTTATGTTGTGGCATTCAGACTCGTTGAAAGACTCGAAGTCTTGTTTACCTTTTAGTTGGTTTAGTTTTTCAGATTTGAATTGGTTCATATCTTTACCTGTGTATGGACTTTGGGTTAGAAACTTACTTTATGTGGACTCTTGTCTGTCTTTTATATTTGTGGTATTTTGCCTTTGTTTCTTGTCGAATTGCTAGTCTATACTTATATCTTGGTAGTTTATGTGTCTATCTGAAAACAGCTGAAGATACAATTGTGTAAAGATTTGGTGATTTTGGACAGCAGAATATTATCTGTTATGCGCTTAGTTCTGTTTGACTAAACCATCTCTGGCTCATTTTAGGTCCACAAGGGCCACAACTACAGAAGGTACTGGAAAGACTTACTGGGCAACACACTGTTCCTAACGTTTTTGTTGGTAAGTAGATTACTCCTTTTACATCCATCATATCTTCATTGAATGCTGATTTCCTAATGCCCTGCTTCAAAAGTTGAAACCTTTATATTCCCTAAAGAAGTGAACAAGATAGTTTCCTGTTTATGACAAGACATAACAGTGTCTAATCTTTTGTCCAATTGAACAGGAGGCAAGCACGTTGGTGGTTGCACAGGTACTATCTCCTTCCCCCTCGACTTTTTGGTAGATGTTACACAGTTTATGAGAACATGTTCCTTCTTCTTCTCTGAGACTTTACCGGTGTTTCTTTTCCTTAATATTGGATGTTGTTTCAATTCAATTCTCAGCATTATCTTCTTCTTCTTGTTGTACTACAGAGACAGTGAAGCTTAACAGGAAAGGAGATCTGGAACTGATGTTAGCTGAAGCCAACGGTAAAAACGGTCAGACCTGAGGAGATGATGAAGTTGGTTTGGAGATTTTGCATATGGGAGCTTTTGGAAACTCAAAACAATTTTATATCTTTCGTTATCATCATTGAACCTCATTTGTATACAGTCAATAAGTAATTAACATAACATATATCTTGTAATTGTTAATCTCTCTTTGTTTTTTTCTATCACCACTTGGTAACACGCAGTTTCAAGCCTTCAAAGTGTAAATCCAAAAAACAAACTAGAACCGGTAAATAAAGAAGAAAGAAAACCCAAAAAAAAAAAACAATAATGTTGAAGCTAAGAAGCGTGGCAAGTTTAGGATCACAAGTGGATAGAGAGAACAAAAATGATCCAGAGAGTGAAAGGAGAAGTCATCTTCTGAACAGAGGAAGTTGCAGAGAATAGAATCTTAGGGAGACCAATGGCTACTCTGGTCTCGTCTCAAACTTACATCTACCATTGTCGTCTGAGTAAACGAGCTCTGTATCAGGCAAAAGAAACATACTCTACTTGTAGATTTTCCCGTCATCATAATCACAGAGAAAGACTTAATTTTTCTCCTAGATTGACGACAATAACTAGAAAGCATCAACCTTTGTCTTTCAACACAGTGTGTTTTGCTGCAGACGAGCCTTCCGAAATAAGGTAAAGTTCGACTTCTTCTAACCTGTTTTAAATTGGGTTTCATGGGTTTGGGTTCTATGCTCAATGAGATTGATGAAAGTATGAAACTTTAGTAGAACAATTGCATAAACGCAAGAATGTTATCTTCTTGTTGTTGCTAGACGTTACAATTTGGAGACTTGTAATGAAGCCCTTTGCTTGTAATGAAACAGTTAAGATATCTCTGTTTATACTTTCAGTGCTGATGCTAGAATCCGTAGTGAGGTTCTGTCTCCGTTCAGATCAGTCCGTATGTTCTTCTACCTCGCATTCATAGCTAGTGGTTCACTAGGAGGACTAATAGCCACTTCTAGGCTCATTGGCGCCCTTGCAAATCCGGCTAGATCAGGCGAAGTTCTTGAGATCATAAAAGGTTTGGGAATTGACTTTGGTGCAGCTTCTCTCTTTGCGTTCCTCTACTTCCGAGAAAACAAGACCAAGAATGCACAAATGGTTAGGCTCTCGAGAGAAGAGAATCTTGCGAAACTCAAAATGAGGGTCGAAGAGAACAATAAGGTTATCTCAGTAGGAGATCTGAGAGGGGTTGCTAGGCTTGTCATCTGCTCTGGTCCTGCAGAGTTTATCGAAGAAGCGTTTAATAGAAGTAAAGAGTTCACACAAGGGCTTGTGGAGAGAGGTGTGGTTGTGGTAGCTTATTCTACTGATGGGAATACACCGGTTTTGGACTTTGATGAGACTGACATTGCGGATGAAGAAATGAGCCAGAGAAGGAAGAAATTGTGGCGAGTGACTCCTGTTTTTGTCCCAGAATGGGAAAAGTAAGAATCTTTCCACATAAAGATAGTTGAAAGAATCGAACTTGAAGCTGTTCTTGATCTCTCTGTTATTTTGTATGAGCAGGTGGTTAGCTGAGCAAAAGAAGCTTGCTAATGTATCTTCAGACTCTCCAGTGTAAGTAGTTCCCTTGCATTTGATTTGAAAACAGTTTAAACTGAATCTTGCACCGGTTCTTGAGCTGAATATGAATGTTGATTTTAGGTATTTGTCTCTGCGTTTGGACGGGCGTGTAAGGGCAAGTGGAGTGGGTTATCCTCCATGGCAAGCCTTTGTTGCACAGCTTCCTCCGGTTAAGGGAATCTGGACCGGTCTTCTTGATGGTATGGATGGTAGAGTGTAAATACTCTAATACGTAGGGGATATGTTGTATCTTTAGTCTCATACAAAATTTATAAATTGTGTAGTTATGAACAGACTTATGACTTCAAAATTGTCACTTTGTAGTAAATTGATTTGGAAATACGATTTTGGGATCACTCCGAGTCAGACCAGCTCAAGTATGTAGGTGTTTACCGAGTGGTTTCAAAATGTATATTATGACGATGGTTAAGAGATCATCTAATCCTGAGTAGAATGAGATTTTAACAGAAGTTTCCAAATACATTCTGTGAAAAAATAAGAAAACTGGCTCGAGAGATTCAGATGAGGAGAAATAATTGGTAAACTTTTCGGTACATATGGTTTGGGTCAAGTTACAAACGGATAGAATGGTATAGAATACACAGAGCTAGTTTTTGATTTCTCTCATTTAAGCTGCAACTTCTTCGATCTCGTCCAATGCATAGTTGTTGGTCGATATGTTGGCGTAGTTCACTTTCGCAAACCGGACCACAACAGGGTACCTACTCTTAGGGTCCTGCACATTTTATAGCCAGGGTAAAAAAAAATCTATAAAAACCGGCGTGGTGAAAGATAAATATACGTATGACCAATTTGAGACTAAATGCGTTTACCTGATCAACAGCCACAACTGATCCAACGGTCTTGAACCAGTAGGATTCTCTCCTTAGAATCTTGACCTACGAAACCCCAATATATTTGTATTAGATACCGGCACACACGCACAAAGTCACAAAGTCACAAACACTACACTAGTAGATTTGAACCAAAAGCTATGACATTGTGACGCCCCTAATACAAGCAACTAGGATCGGTCATAATGTTTTTATCTCTTGGTAGTAAAACAAAAACGATTAATTATGAGCAAAATATGAACAAAAGCTACAATTTCACAACTAACGATTCCTCTTAGTTGAGTAATTGGTAAAGCCTACAAAATCGCAAAAATCATTGTCATTTCACAGTGCTGCAGATTACACCAATAAGAACTTGATAATATACAAATGAATCCATTGATCGATAAGTAGCTTAGGCGTATGCGTATGTACTTGGTGATATATATACGAGATAATGGATTTTAAGACGGTTTAGGATGGCTGACCTTAGACCCTCTCTTAGGGCCAATCGGAGGTGGCTTGGGTTTGGTGGCAGCAGCTCCGGCCGGAGCAGCAGCTGGCGCTGCTGGAGTATCTTTAGACGAAGAGGTAGCCGGAGCCGCATCTTCGGCTGCTCTGACTACGAGCCTAGAACCGGCGCTTCTCATGGGCAAGAATGACACGGAGTTCCTGGACGACGAAGCGCCACTAGCCGCGGTGACGTTGGCCGGAAGAACAAACACCGTCGATGCTGACGCCATGGCCATCTTTGGTCTTTTTTTCTTTTTTCTTTCTTGATTGTTTTGGCGACACGAAGGAGTGGTTCTTGATTGTTTTGTTGGTAGTAAAGCCAAGTAATATGTTCGAAAGGCTAAGAAAGGAGGAAGAGATGAGTTGTGTTTGAGATGTTTTTGGGTTAAACGAATCGTTTCTCTCCACTTAAGATTTGCCACGTGTACATCACATATCTTTTCTTAAAGATAATGTGATGACGTGGAATTACGTTACTCTTATTTCAGATTTCGTTATTACAATTGAGTTTTCCTTTTTTTTTTTTGGGTTGATTGTTTTTAGTGTTTCCTTGCAACCTGTAAAAAATGAATTTTTCTTTCATTCTCAAATGATATAATTAAATTTAAAAAATTAATCCATAATCACTCTCATTATAATTAAGAAAAAAAGATGGCTAGCTACATGAAGTATAGGAGAATGCATGGTCACACATGCCAAGTATAATATTGTATCCTCAACTACACGAAATATATGTATTGCATGACCACATGCATGAACTATCTGACGTTATGTGGTCAATACCATAGACATACAATCCGGTACACCGGTCGAATGATTCCGGCGAAGACCGACGTTGACTCCGGAGTTGACCAACATTGACCAAAAAAATTGTATTTTAATTTTTTATATTAAACAAAATAAGAAATTATTATATTAAATTATTTATGGTTTTTTATGATTAGAAAACATATTCAATTCAATATCTAATTATTTATATAACTCTAATGTATTTTTGCTTATATTTAGTTACTTTTTATTTTTAAAGCTAAAATAATAGTTAAATAAAAATAATTAATAATTATTTTCAAAATATATATAGATTTTATCTTAATTTTAGGATATGTTTGCAAAAGGATATATAATAAGAGGATTATTTCAAATGCCCTTATATTATATATTGAAAATAATTATGTATCTTTAATTTTATCTGTTAAAAGTAAATAGTGTTAATTTTTTTGTTATTGTTTACATGTTATTAGGAGTAAGTAATTTTTTTAATACCAAAGAGTATCTAAAATTTTGTATACCTTTTACCATGAAAATTTTAAAGTAAAGAGTCATATACTCAAATCTTTTGCATATTATTTTTTAATGAAAGTAGTTGAATTTGATTTTATTGATTCTTGTAGTATTTAAAATTTTAAATAATTTGATGATCAGAGATTTATATATATATAATCATTAATAATTACATATTATATATATATATATATATTTCTTGAAAATATTGATTAATGATTTTATTTAACTATTAGTTTAGCTTTAAAAATAAAAAGTAACTAATTATAAGAATGAATAGATTAGAGATATATAAATAATTAGATATTGAATAGATTATGTTTTTTAATCATGAAAAACCATAAATAATTTAATATAATAATTTATTATTTTTTTTTTAATAGAAAAAAATACATTTTTTGTCAATGTTGGTCAACGCCGGAGTCAACGTCGGTCTTCGCCGGAATCATTCGGCCGGTGTACTGAATTTTATGTCTATGGTGTTGACCACATAACGTCATATAATTCATGCATGTGGCCATGCAATACATATACTTCGTGTAGTTGAGGATACAATATTATACTTGGCATGTGTGACCATGCATTCCCCTATACTTCATGTAGCTAGCCATCTTTTTTCCTATAATTAAACTAATCAGTAAATCATGTTGGATATGTGTTTCACCCTGTCTTAACAGGCCTCCAACCCGACCCATTCATGAAATAGTCAATCTAGCCATCAGAAACGTTGACTGACCAGAACATTCTAATTGGGCCGATAAAGCTTTTGGAAGGCCCAATGAAGACGGACAGCCCAGTAAGCGACAGCCTACAAAGAAATAATCACCGGTCAAGAGGTAGAAGGACGAAATGTCCCATCAACTATAAATACCAAGGGAGCGACGTGCGGAAGGGGATCAATTAACTTGGAGCAGGAGTCGAGAGTTCGTCCGATTCTAGCTTTAAGTGTTATTAGTCAAATTGAGAATACTTCTACTTTGTAATTAGTCGATCGGCTTTTAGCAGATACATTGTAATTCAACGATCTTTGACAATCTTAATAAACTCCTTTGTTTCGCCTTCCTTAATTATTAATCCCGAGCAAGTAGTATCACTTTCAACAAATCACACAATCAATAAGCCAAAACAAATTATCTTAAGATACATGCCTGCTTAGATAGGTAGAAAAATAAAAGTTGTTCGAAACTGAGTTCATAGCCATTTTTTCATATTCGTCAACGATAGCAAAATTGTTATTATTTTAAATGTTTTTTTTTGTTGTAAATTTCTATCCAAGCAAAAATTTCTCAAATATCTATTACATTCGTGGTTTTATTATCTTTAATTTGTTTCCTCTATTCTAATAATATAGTAAAATTTTATCACAAGTACGCTGAGTTTTTTGTGTGTGGTTTTGTACTATTCTGACTAACCTGAATTAAGAACAAGAAACCACAGGTAAATACGAACAAGTTTTTATCTCTTATTTCATGTAACATGTGATTTCCTTTTCTTCTTGTAAATGAGATCCTTAGCTCTCCTATCAGCGTAGAGGTTTTTGGCGAAGTGGATTTGTAGATATGGAGTTTCAGATCTAGCGATGTTGTGTTTTTGGTCCCAGATTCATAGGATCTGATGGTTGCTGGGTTTTTCGGAGAGCCGTTTGGGGTCGCGATTCACGGAGGAATATTGGCTGGGCTTAGTCAGGACGGCGGTTTTCTCTTTGTTTGAGTCTACGCGAATCTGGAGGCTCCTGTTTTCTTCAAGTGACGGCTCTTCCCTTTTCCTTCATCAGCATTTCTTTGCATTATTGGATCTCGACTCTTCATATTCTCGGTACCCTGTTCGTCTCTACTGTCTTCTTTCTTTGGTCCCCTGTTTGCTCTGATCAGATTGTAACCGATTAAGGTCTGGTATCATCAGTTGCTCAGGTTATGTAGATTCCATTTATGGACTGTAGTCTCCCTTGTTTGGGCTAAGTTTCTCATCCTCGACTACATCTCTTTGTTAGTTAGGGGATTGAGCTCTGGTTTGTGCTTGGTTTAGAATAATTCGAATTAAAGCTTGTTTAGCTTAATTACTTGTTCTCTGTGGCATTGAAAGGTTCAAGTGGGTCTCGATTATCTTACGGTTACATCCCGGGAGACCTTTGACAAAGCACTTATAGAGAAATATGCATCTTATGCGGAGAAATCCAAGTTCCATTCTCTTGTTTTGGCCATTTGTGTTGAAGTCCGTTAAACACCAATTTGGTATGCGGAAAATCCCTATGGTCCTTCGAGAGCTAATTCAGTCCCGAGACAAGATGTTTTTGGCTTAAGCATTGTATCGGTAAAACCCTTTCCTCTTCTGTAGGTTATGGAAAGATCTTTGTGTCTCTGTAATTTCACTCTCATCTTTTATTTTGTGATTTGTAATTTTTCCGAACTTTATCAATATAATCCTTTCAGTGGAAAAAAAAAAAAAGATAGTTTCTCAGTTATAGCCTTATAGGACACGAACACAAAAACTATATTAATAAGCACTTTCTTACGAAAACTAGTAATGCATATTACTAATCACTTAACCCGCTAATTCGATTAGATTGTCGAAATTGTTTAGTTCATGCATATAAATACTTGTGAGTGAGACCACTACACATATATATCGATCGATATACGAGACACAACTACCAAAAGAAAAAGAAAAGAAAAACTTTAAAACGCATACAAACATGAAACATCGTTTCATAAGAGACTAAAATATTAGCACCTTCATGTTTTAAACAAGTTATTAGTTGTATCGGTCTTATATTATATGGGTTGGTTGGTCTTTAATTGACTATTGTAATGAGTGTAGACTGTGTAGTGGTGTGAACTCATGATCACATGAAGTGAATTGTCTTACTTGTGTCCATAAACTAATTATTTAGTGCCAACAAATGGCCATGCTGTTTTCTTTCTTCTCTGATTCTTTCAAGATTTACTACTTGATTTTGTCTTTATAATCTTCAAATATATATAGTATCTTAGTCATTAGCATTGTGAAACGAATACTAAAATGTTGGAGATTACACGTTTGGACAACAGTTACTAAAAATACAAAATCCAACTGGCCTGTTCCCCAACTTATGTGATTGGCTACGCTGTTTAATATAACCCACATGGAGTGCTAATGGGTCCCGTCACTAATAAACTCGCTATATTCAAAGGTACACAAGGGCCTCAAAGTTAGTTTTTGATCGTAAGTCATACTAAAGTACTATATAAATCTTCATGAAAAGACATCTACATATTTCATCCTTTCTTTTCATAACCAACATAGTCAAAATGTTATTTATTTTACAAAAACGAAAGAAAAATGGATTCTTTAAACTAAAATGTGTAATTTCGAAGATTTAATGTAGGGCTGGGCATAAAAACCGTACCCGAATACCCAACCCGGAACCCGATCCGAAGAACCGGGTTCGGGTTGGGTTCGGGTTTGTCTTAAAACCCTATTGGGTTCTATTTTTCAATACCCGTGGGTTCGGGTTAGGGTCGGGTAATACCCAGTACCCGTTTGGGTACCCATCAAACCCGAATATGTAAACATATTTATAATATTTAGTATTAATATAATGCAATTACCCAAAATTATGATTATAATTTTGAATATTTTATTTAGTTTTATATCTAAATATCAAAAATAATCAAAATACTAAAATAATTTGTCACATAATTCAAAATTTAGCTAAATTTATTTAAATTTAATTAATTTTAAAGATTTTTTTTGGGTACCCGGTAGTTTGGGTGCTAATCGGGTTCTAAAATTTGTAACCCGAACCGACCCAAACCCGATAGTACCCAAACCGAACCGAACCCATATATCTAAAAATACCCAATGGGTTCTATTTTCCTAAACCCGTTTACCCGAACCCGAATGGGTAATACCCGAACCCGAACGGGTTACCCAAATGCCCAGCCCTAATTTAATGTATTATGTGTCAAATTTATTTATTGGCAGTAAATAGTAATACAGATTGGGAACAAAAAAAAAAACATTAGCCAAGTGATACAATCTTTTAAAATGATAATTACGTATTCTTTTAGTTTGAAACATTTAGGAACAAAATGATATGCGATATAAATATAAATCATCATGTGTCACCATCAGTTTTTGCGGATTTTAAAACCAAGGTTACGGACGAGGTAAATAGAAACATAACAAGAGATTTTTCTGGTGAAGAGATCTATAACGCAGTGAGCTCTATTGGTGATGATCGTGCCCCAGGTCCTGATGGACTCACAGCACGGTTTTACAAATCTTGCTGGGAAATAGTAGGACCGCAAGTAATACAAGAAGTGCAAAAATTTTTTCAGACTGGAGTAATGAAGTCGAATATAAATCACACAAATATTTGTATGATTCCAAAGATCGAAAATCCTAAAACTCTCTCCGACTACAGGCCTATAGCTTTATGCAATGTTTTATACAAGATCATCTCTAAGTGTTTGGTCCAACGGTTAAAGCCTCATCTGAATGACATAGTTTCAGACTCACAGGCAGCCTTTATCCCAGGACGGCTAATACAGGATAATGTGATGATTGCTCACGAGGTCATGCATTCACTAAAGGTCCGAACACGAGTCTCACAGAACTACATGGCGGTAAAAACAGACGTTACTAAAGCTTATGATCGAGTTGAGTGGAATTTTCTTGAATCTACTCTGAAACTATTTGGTTTTTGCTCTAAATGGGTAAACTGGATCATGGCGATTGTAACGAGTGTGAACTACTCTGTTCTAATAAATGGGGCTCCTTATGGATATATAAGACCATCAAGAGGAATCAGGCAAGGTGATCCCTTATCACCTTACCTTTTCATACTTTGCTCAGACATTCTAAGCCATTTAATTACAACAAGTGAACGAGAAGGTAACTTATGTGGTATTCGGATTGGCAATGGTGCTCCAAGTATAACCCATCTTCAGTTTGCCGATGATTGTTTGTTTTTTTGTAAAGCAAACAAGAAAAATTGTCAAGCTTTGAAAGATGTCTTTGATATCTATGAGTATTATTCAGGCCAACAGATAAATACATCAAAATCAATGATCACTTTTGGGAGCAGGGTATATGGTACTACTCAATCACGACTTAAAGCAATATTAGACATACCAAATCATGGAGGGGGTGGAAAATATCTTGGCCTGCCAGAACAGTTTGGTTGGAAAAAGAAAGAAATGTTTGAGTATATAGTGGAGAGGGTTAAAAAACGTACAAATGGTTGGACAGCCAAGAAATTATCTCCAGCAGGCAAGGAAATTATGCTTAACTCAGTTGCTTTGTCAATGCCGGTTTATGCTATGTCATGCTTTAAACTACCCCAAGGAATCACATCGGATATTGAATCCTTGCTAATGCAATATTGGTGGGAAAAGGATTCAAGCCAGCGTGGTATACCCTGGATTGCTTGGAAAAAACTTCAACGTTCGAAGAAAGAAGGGGGATTAGGATTCAAAGATTAGCGAAGTTCAATGATGCTCTTTTAGCAAAACAAGCGTGGAGACTAATTCAATATCCAAATTCTCTGTTTGCAAGAGTGATGAAAAACAGATATTATCGTGATGACACAATTTTAGATGCAAAAGAAAGGAAAAAACAATCTTATGGGTGGTCATCAATATTAATCGGGTTAGACATCATCAAGAAAGGTTCAAGATACATTGTCGGGGATGGTAAGACTATTCGAATAGGATTAGATAATTTCATTCAAGAACACCCCCCTAGAATAGCCCAAACAACACCGATGCTTTCAACTACACCACTATCAAATTTCATATCTAAAAGAGGTGACTATCGCACATGGGACAATCAAAAACTTTCTACTGTCGTCCAACCAGCCGATCAGGAGTTCATCAAAGACATTCATCTCTCACAGGTTGAATACCCTGATAAGCTTATTTGGAACTATACTCGCTCAGGGGATTACACCGTTAAAACAGGATATTGGTTCATTACTCACTATCCCTTTGACCCAGGAGATGTTTATCCTAAACCTCATGGTTCAATCGAGCTAAAAAATAAGATCTGGAAGCTACGAATTTTGCCAAAGATTAAACACTTCCTATGGCGCATTCTATCCTTAGCAATACCAGTCACGACAAAACTTCGATCACGAGGTATGACCATTGATCCATTATGTCCACGATGTCACCAAACTGAGGAAACAATACATCACGCGATATTTTCATGTCCTTTTGCTATCATGACTTGGAGATTATCTGGAACACCGTCCTTGAATACCAACCATTTGCCTATGAATATTGAGGACATTTTTACTCAAATTTTATTGTATCATTCACAAACACCAAACATTTTTGATTCTCTCCTGCCTTTTGTTTTAATATGGCGAATATGGAAAGCACGAAATAATCAAGTTTTTAACAATTATCGTGAAAGTGCATCGCAAACAGTCTTACAAGCAAAGTCAGATACGAAAGATTGGATCAACAATATGCAACACAACAACTTACCGATACCAACTACACGATTGAGTAGAAATACATGGCAACCCCCGACTCCTCCAAACATCAAATGTAACTTTGATGCGAGCTATGATCACCATACACACAATTCAACTGGTGGATGGATCTTTAGAAATCATCTAGGTCAACCCCTTGTGTGGGGAGCAACGAAACTTAGTCGCATACGATCACCTTTAGAGGCTGAAGCAAAAGGACTGCTCACTGCTATACAACATGCCTGGATTAGGGGATACAAGTCAGTAATTTTTGAAGGGGACTGTCAAGCTCTGACTAAAATAATTAATTGCCAAAGTGTTGAAGTTTCTTTAACAAATCTTGTTCACGATATAAGAGCTTGGTTCTCAAAATTACAACAAGCTCAGTTAATTTTCACAAAAAGAGAATGTAACAAGGTAGCTCATGTATTGGCTAGATATGGCTGCTTAAACTCTGATTATTACACTGACTCTGTTGTACAGCCTTCTTGGCTAAGGGACTATATTTGTAATGATCTCTTTTAATCAATATATTATCATTTGCGTAAAAAAAAAATAAATATACTTATTAGAGTAGTTTTGGATATGAGAGTTAAAGTGAATATTTGGATATCAATAAAAAAAGATTGGCAAAAAAACTTGTAAGATTAGATCAAATTTCCATCAATATATCAATATGGTTCTATATTCTATATTTGGTGGATTTAAGAGACTTATAATTTTGTGGCTGAAAAAATCGTGAATAAGCGAAACTTTTTACTCTATTATCAGTTAAAGCCATACTGGTCTGACGATCTCTATGTTTTTAATTATCTTTTCTGTTATCTGTCCTTTTATCAACTGATATTAAAGATGTATATTTTGGCTGGTCCATTTCAGATTTTCTTTTATTTGGTCCCAATTTGATTAATGTATATAAAACATGTAGAACCAATAATAAAACGATAGTAATAGTAGTCTAGTCGTTATCTTTTTATTAGTCGAAGGCTCGAAACCATATATCGTTTCTTGTTTAGCGTATTATCATCTCTTTTATGACTGCATATAATTTACTACATGGCTTACGTATGTTCTACACATCATCTTGATTTCGATCTCACGTTATTGGTTATGAGAATGTATATATAGTAATATTGTATAGAAAACAATAAATTGTATGGGGAAACCGATATCCATAACCAACGATAATTTGACAACACAGAAATGAATGGATCATCATTCCATTGCCCACTCGGCCATGGCCATATACATGAGAAGGACATGTTATATTTATTCGCTTCTGCGTAAGCTAATTAAGTTTCCACTCGTTAGTGGGAAACATATATCTATATCGCAATTGAATTGTTGCATTGAAATGCAAATGTATATGGAATAGAAATGACACGGCCGGTACTATAGTAGACTTAGTAGTAATTGTGAAAGTAGCACAACTAGCAAAGGGGATTTGGTTGGTGTGCCATACCAAATTTTCATCAAAAGCATTCATTGTGATTGTGAAGTTGGGACGAACTATCCGTGCAACCAAAAGTAGAAATAGATGAAATATATGATCATGTAATCTAATTTTTTTGCTTTTTAGCCCTTAATCATTGGAGTTTAAGAAACACATCTCTTTTCTATTTTCTTTTTCTTCACTACACATGTGAATCAGTTTTCATGTTCCATACGTCTTTGCCATCATTCACTAATACTACAATCCATAGTTCCAAATACTACTTTTTTTTTAAATCGTATCTTATTACATCATTACTAGAATATCAATTTAACCCTTCTGTGAGCATCACAAAAAATGATGACTCATAACTTAACGACCAAATCTTAGTAGAAGGAATATTATGAAACATGAACAATCGTTTTGTATGGACAAATTTATGTGTGTCACAAAAAACATACTGTAGACGAGTATTGTACTATTAATGATTGTACTCTCAAACATACCAACAAACTTTTTTTTTTTTTTCACCGTAACTTACAAAACCTGAGTCAAGAGTACATTTAGTTGGAACTTATTGCAAAAAATGAAAAAAACCAAAAATAAATTTTGATTTCCCGATGTGGTTATGAAAAAAAAACTTGATTATCTCAGTTCAATATTACTATTCAATTTGTAATAAAACCAAAAAAAAAAAATAATTGGGGGAGAAGAGAACACAAAAGAGAGAGAGAGAGAGAGTAACAAAGCAGCTTCTTCCCCCATTCTCTACTTCTCTCTCTTGATTCGTTGTTTTGTCTGGACGTTGTGAGATTCTCTCAGTCGGTGTGCGCGTGAAAGAGAGAGATAGAGAGAGAGAGAGATTTCGAGAGACACGGAAACAAATTTGGCAACTTCATTCATTCATTCATCTCCGGCGGTATCTTCTTCCGGCGGAGTTCCCGATGTATCTACTCTCTTTAAGCTTAGCTTAGCTAGACTCTGCTCTGCTCTGCTCAGTCAGCTCCCTAAAACAGTTTAAAGGTCTCTCCTTTTTTCTCTCTCTGATCTCACTTTTTCCTATTTTCTCGTTTCGATTTCTTTGTTTGCTTTTCCCTGTTCTTACTTCTATTAGATTCTGATCTTTACCCTCTCTCTCTCTCTCTGTACCGATTAGGTTCTTTTCTGCTTTTGCTTTCTTCGAGTTCTTGATTGAATTCAACTCTTCTCTTTGTCAAAGTTTTAGCATTTATTACTCAAATGTTGCTCCTTTTTTTTGGGGGGAGAGACAAATTTTGAGCTCATAGATAGATTTACTTATGCTGGGGAATCTTGTAAATGCAGATCCAGAGTGCCTTGAGGATTGTTATTGAAGGGGTCTTATTGTTGTAAAGGGGTGAGTCAAGTCTTTTTTTCACAAGGGTTTTGTGTTACATACAGACTTCAGAGCATTAAAAAAAAAAAAAGTGTCTGTCTTTTGATTGTGATAGGTCATGTGAAAATTTGGTTAATTGGTTTTGTCTTTCCTTTTGTTCAGACACTATCCCTCTGATTACAGAATCTTATTCCTCCCTTCTTCCCAAAGTCTTTTTGTTTTGTTATGCCTTGGCCTGTTTCTTCTTTGCTGCTACTAGTTTTATGTTCTTCTGCTCTCTCTTCACTTTTCTTGGATCTTTTAGGTTTGTAAGTCTCTCTCTAGGACTCCTTCAAGTCCTGCTTTAATTCTTCAATCTTGCATTCTTTCTCCTCCAACAACTATTATTCACTGATGATGCAACCTCAGATAAATAACTGATAGCTGTGAAACTGCAGGGACCAAGATGAATGAACTCCGAGGCAGAAAGGTTCAAAATATTGAAAGTCCGGTTCCAGGATGCTTGGGGAAGATGGTTAATCTTTTTGATCTAGGAACAGCTGTTAACGGGAACAAGTTGCTTACAGATAAACCACATCGTGATGGTAATGACTGTTTCCCTCCACTGGACTGGCTTGTTCACTAGTCAAGCTTTCTGTTTATTCTTATTTTCTATGCAAGCCTGTGTTATTAAAACAAATGCATCTTATTTTGTGTTTCCGACACCAAGTTCTATCTCTATCTGAGTTTTGTATTCACCTGTGTGTTTATTTGTGTTATTAACATGAGGTAGTTTATTGGCAGGATCCTCTCTGTCAAGGAGTCGATCTGATGTGACCAGAATGCCTAGCCCTTCTTATAAAGGCCATTCAGAAGCTGAATTGGTAAGTTTGGTTAAACAATTGAAAATAGTATGCATGACACATAAATTTTAATATTCAGATTGTTGTCCTTATTTGCACCACTCGTTGTTTAATATAATGCTCACGGCATCTGATATCTCTTGCCTGCACTGTTTGCATAGATTATGTGTGATTTGAGGAGAAGTGCTTCTAATAAAGTAAGTGGTACACCGATGAAGAAACTCATTGCTCGAGAAATGTCAAAAGATGTCGAACATAAACAGAGCCCAACTAATGTGGTTGCTAAGTTGATGGGTTTGGAAACACTTCCCCAGATGAATCATCTTGAGACTGCTGCTACACAGCGAAGCAAATCCAGAAGCTGTTCATACGCTTCGCCGAATCATTCGGTGTCTTCTATGGATAATGAGGTCCAAAAGTATCAGGATCTCAGCAGAGAGTTTAAAGATGTGTATGAAATGTGGCAGTCGCCTCAGAAGGTGAGTCGGTCAAGGGATAGCTCGCCTAGAAAAGGAAGATATGATGAAAGCACGACTGAGAAACAGATGGCTCTTGTTCGTCAAAAGTTCACTGAAGCAAAACGCCTTGTAACAGATGACAATCTTCACCAATCTAAAGAGTTCCAAGATGCACTTGAGTTTCTAAGCTCCAACAAGGATTTGTTTGTTGAGTTTCTCCAGGAATCAAATTCATTCTCTCAGCAGAACCTTTCTGACTTTCACCATGTTCCTTCTCATCCAGATGCAAAGCGTATCACAGTATTGAGACCTTCAAAGGCTGTTGAAACTGAAAAGTTTGTGCTTCAAGGGAGGAAGACCAAGCAAGTTAAAAAGTTGCCTTCATCAAGTCATGAAACTGGATGGGGAAACCGTGATATGGGTTACTCGTCATCTTATGTGAACCGGGGAACCGAGGAACACCCTGTACAGCCAACCCGAATTGTCGTCTTGAAGCCTAGTCTAGGGAAGTCTCTAGATATAAAGGCTGTTTCATCATCCCCATCATCTCCGAGGTATTTTGATGAGCCTGGAGATGTTGAGACTAAAGAAGTAGCAAAGGAAATTACTCGTCAAGTGCGCGAGAATCTGATGTGTCACCACAGGAATGAGACTCAGTCTTCTTCTGTCCTATCCAATGGTTATATCGGTGATGACAGTTCCTTTAACAAGTCTGACAATGAAGATCTAGTAGGAAACCTTAGCGATTCAGAGATCATGTCACCATCTTCTAGGCATTCATGGGACTGTCCAAATAGGTTTGAAAGTCCTTTTTCTCCTTCCTCTTTCAGCCGGGCTTCATTTTCTCCAGAGTCATCTGTCTGCAGAGAGGCGAAAAAACGACTTTCTGAAAGATGGGCATTGATGTCAGTACCTGGAAGAAACCAACCGCATAAACATGTTCCAAGAGCCTCAAGCACCTTAGGGGAAATGCTTGCACTCTCAGAGACCAAAGTGACAACTGGATCCGAGGAAGAGAGCAACGAAGTAGCACCAGCAACAAGGGCGTCAACATCATGCATAACCAGTGATCTAAGTCAAGTGGAAATGGCAAGTGATTCTTTGAATATCCTTGCAAGGTCAAAATCAGTCTCTGACGTTAGACTCAACGGAGAAACATCTGTTTTGGGGATTCCCAAAGCACGAGAGCTGACTAAGACGGGAAGCCTGAAATCGTCGTGGAAAGTCTCCAACTTGTTCTTCTTTAAGAATAATAAAGCAAGCAAGGAGAAAAGAGATGCATCTCAGTACAGCAGTACGTCTCAGTTAGCAACGCCTTCTTCTGTGAAGCTTACCAGCGAAGATTGTTTGGTTCCTAGAGATTGTCACCCTCCTGAATCATCACAACAGCAAAGTGTAAACCCAGGCGAGGTATCCCACCATTTCTTTAAATCTTTTGCAATGTACTCGAGGATGACTTTATGACATTCATGCTTAAATCAGCAGCTATTTTGATTTTGTTTTCAGGACGAAGTGACTACACCAAAACCTCCAGCGGCTAGGGGTACAAGTGAAAACCAGGACCAGCCAAGTCCAATTTCTGTTTTGTTCCCGCCATTTGAAGAGGAAGTTGTTGACAATCCAGAATGTTCTGGTTCGACCAAGCTATGGACGAATCAAGGTTAGTTCTCCGTTGTTTACCTTTTTTTCATAGATTCATGTTTACTTAACTTCACTCTTACGCTAATCCAAATGTTTCATTCTCAACAGGAGAGGCAATGTCTCTTAAATCTAATCTAATCGACAAATCACCACCAATCGGGTCAATCGCTCGGATCCTCTCATGGAATGATGACTCTTGCACAGACAACATATCTAAACCCGCAATGGTGGGAGGAGTCCATGAGGATGAAGACTGGTACTTCTTCATAGAAACGCTCTTGACAGCTGCTGGTTTCAGCAGAGGTTGCACCGTCTCTCATGACCCGCCCATCTCACGATGGCACTTGCCAAATAGTCCCTTAGACCCTTCACTCAGAGAGAAATACACGAACCCTGATAACAACAACAACATCAAAGAGTTCATCCATGAAGGCAAACGTAGACAACAAAGATCAACCCGTAAACTCATTTTCGACTGTCTTAACTCCATCATTTCAGAAACAACAACAACTACAAGCATGGGGAATGGTTCTCCATGTTTTGACCTCATGGAACATGTGTGGGCACAGTTAAAGGACTGGGTCTCATCAGAGGAGCCTAGCAAGCTTGACTCAGGAGAGGACATGGATGCAAACAGTTTGGCTGCAGAGAGTCTAGTAAAGAATGAGATAGTCGGGAGGACATGGACTCATAGCTTACAAGTTGAAATAGACGACTTTGGAATTGAAATTGAGAGGAGATTGTTGCAAGATCTCATAGAGGAAGCCGTTATCGAGCTTACACGATGATGAGACAAGTGCAATACGTAACTACGTTCAATAAAAATGTAAGATAGTGTTAAGTTTATTTTTTTTGTCTGTGGGAAGATTTGTGTCTCGATTTTTTTTGTAACGATTGAGAGAGAAAACAAAATGCTGTGTAGCCATTGTTGAAGCAGATCAATAAGCAGTTGTTCCCATTTATAACACAAACCTCGTTACGTTTTTGTACAGACACACCGAAATGAAAGCTACGTTGCAATGCTAAACAGAGTTTCGAACAAAAAAACATCAAACAATAACATAGTTGCGTAATTATCTATGCACACTCGAAAGTTGAGAGAGAGGAACAAAGTACTGATCCACATACGCGAAAGCTAGGTCTCTTGAGTTAAGCTGGTGGAGTCTGGCTCTGACCGTTGATCAATCCGTACTGAAAAAAGAAAAAGAAAGCATGTAAAGACAATGAATGAGAAGCTTAAATCTTCAAACGACCAAGAAGCTTAGTTTTTTTACCTTCTCTCTGATTCGGGACCTCCAATTGTCAATATTGCTTGCAGAAGGTGTCTGGTTTGCCTGTGGACCAAGAAGATTGTCACGTGCTCTATTCATCGGATTCTCAAAATCATCCTCATCATCAAGCTCTGACTGCCGGGGTGAAACCATAGCTCTCAAAACCAAAGCCAGTAGCAAAGACAGAAACTGAAACACCAACTCATTGAATGAATGAATACAAACAATAAAAAGAATCATGAAATAACTCAAAACGTCAGAACTGAGTTTTTGTTACCTGGATCGCTACCACAACAATACCAACCCATTTGCAAATATCAATGTTTTCTTCAATAAAAGCTCGAAGGCTATTAAGTTCTCCAGTTGGATCATAAGGAAGATCCTAAAGAGACACACACACCAGTATAGAACCGTTAACAAAACAACAACACAAGATACACCAAGCTTCTCAAATGTAAGAAAAAAAAAAAACACCTTCTCACCTTTTCCCACTGACGGTCAATAGCTATGAATCCCAATAGAACCGCTTCAATTACGATCAAAAGAGTTTTGAGGATAGAATACTAAAACGTATCAAGGACTAAAAACACATTCCAAATCGAATAAAAAATATTAACAGAAGCATAAAAGTGAAGCAGCCCTGTAAAAAGGATACGAAACACAAGCAGCAGCCATTGATAGCTTCAGCTGCAATGAAACCAATGATAGTGACAATGCAGACTAATATCCCAATCGCCATAAACGAGTAGATGAACCTTCATTGAAATATAAAAAAAAACAAACATCATCGTCAAGCATTTAAAGCTTTGTCCTTTATCATTTGTTTTCTCTCGAAGTTGAATTGATAAGAAGGACACACAGTGAATCAAACAAGATTAGTCAATTTAAGGACGAGAATGAAATTGAAAACCCTAAAAATGGAAACTTTTTTGAAATACCATGGAGCAGGAAGATCAAAGGAACGAAGGTTGAAACTTCCCGAATCAGTACCAGACCCGAGAACGATACCGGATACGAAACTGATCGGATTCTTCAAAGAATCACCGGTGATCTCAATTGGTGAAGTAGAAGAAGAGAAGGTATTATAATAAGAAGAAGAAGAAGAAGAAGAATCAGGAGATGAAGCCGTCGGAGGCTGAGACGGAGGAGGATCAACGGGGGGAAGGTGATGGTTGTATTGATCGAGCATCCAAATCGAGTAGATTATGATCGATACACCGATGAAAGCTTGGAGAAAATTAAGGATCTTGAGAATCGAAGCGAACGAGACATGACAGCAATTGTGCCGCATTTTTTAACTAATCGTGATCGGAGATGAGGAGACAATTCTGATCAGCGATCTCAAACTAATTTGATGGAACAATTGCAATGAGATGACTTTGGTTGGGACAAAAAAAGCATTAAAAAAAAAAAAAGCTGTTTTGAGTTTTGACAGATAAGAGAGAATCCGAAGAAGTGTAGTTTTGTTAGTTAAGAAACATACCAAAACGGTGTCGTGTTCATGTTGTATTTTTTTTTTCCCGAAAATATTAATTATTTGTTTAATAAATTTATTAAGAAGTGATTTGCATGCAATTGATGAGGCCAAACAAAGTAAGTGGGCTGTATAATAGATGGGCTTAGGGTAAGAAGAAAGCTTATTACGAAGAGACTTGAAGTGAGTCCAGAAGGTTACAGCTTACGAGTGAGTGATGCTGATGGCGATGATAACAACAACGGTATGTGGATCAGAGGAGTTTTAAATTTAATAAGTATGCTATGCATGTGAATGTTAGATGACAGATAAAGACAGACAACCACTTATAAAACCAACTTATTACAACCTTTTTTTATGTCTATTTCCTTTTTTTTTTTTTTTTTTATTGATTTGAGTACATAAATGTTTAGTGTTTGCAAACTGGCAGTATAATTGGACGGCCTTGGCTTTTTTTTTTTAGATCTCTTGATATTATTATGTTTCTGCAATAAAACATATATACAGAGAGATGTCATGTCATCATGTGTTATCGTATTTGTAATTTTGTAGGTGATTACTTCAAACTTTCATGTATTTTTTTTTTCTTTTTTAAACAAAATGAAAAACCAAAGTTTTTTTTGTAGTCCACTAGGATTTCACTCGCGATACACCGCGAGACTAAATTATAAATTATTGTATTATAAATAATAATTTTTAATTTATTTTTAGTTTTCAAATTCTCAATTAATTAACTTTTGTCTGATTAATTTAGAATTTTTTTTCTTCTTCTCACGTTTTAAAGTTTATAACTTAATTACATTAAATTTCTTATTAGATAGAATATACAATCCTAAATTTTGTTTTGTTTTCAGAGAGGTATATGTCTATATAGTATGTTAGTGTATATTTTTATGTGTATTTATTTATTTCTTTTTTTGGAATATTAAGAATATGTTATAGTATGTGTAATATTTTATAGTTCATATACTAAATAATTTATAAGTTAATTTTCAAAACTATGATTACAAATCTATAATATATATGAGATAAACTAATAGTTTTAGTATTGGTTCTATAATTCAAACCCACCATGCTAGACGGGTCAGACAACATGTTCAAATATTTTTAATCCGTAAAAACTGATCATACGAAACTCGAAAATGTAAAAATTAGTTTTAAATACGTAATAAAAATAAAAATAAATCTGTGAGCAAGCATATCTTTTATATTTTATTATTATTCCTTGAATAAGATATCAAATTGAATGGTAAATATGTTTGTTACCTTTTAAAATCATACAGTTAATTTTTTTTGAATGATTGTTTAAATTCAGAATTTATGTAGAACAATTACACCAAAATTAATGGCATTTTCTCATATAACAGTTAACCGAATTTATGTAAAACATTTGGTTTCTACAAACAATCTGAATTGTATGGAAAGTTTATTATCTATAAAGAATTCTCTTCTCAAAATCACATTTTGTCTTTAATTAATATAACTTTTTTTGTTAAGTAGAACCATCTGGCTAAAGACTACCAATCAGGCATAAAAAACCACTTGGTTATCGTGAGGCTATCATAATTAAAGACAAAAGAATCTGAATTCAATATTATAGGAAGATTAGATAAAGACCCGCCCGATGTGCGGGTTTAGAGTTTTTAAAATAAAATTAAATTTAACAAAGAATATAAAGTAAATATTTTAAATAAGTAAAAACTATCTATAAAAGTAATTAAATAGATCGAGGTGTCCAATGTGATATTTGGTGTAAAAGGTGTGACTCTGCGGTTGAGACTATTAATCAAGTTTTCTTTGAATGCTCTCGCTCGTTTGAAGTTTAGAGTTTATCTCTGACTCCGGTCTCGTCAGAGGGTTTTCCATATGAGTAGGTATACTCGAATTTGGATTTTTTTTTTCTGGAGGGATGCCTCTCAACAGGGTGATCATTATCAACTTCTTCAATTACCATGAATTTTATGGGCAATGTGGAATACCATGAATAAAAAAAATTACAAGGTTTAGAGATCTAGACGAATGATATAATTACTCAAGCTTTGGACGATAAATTAGCCTGGGAAGAGATGCTCTCTTCTACGGCGGTCATGTCAGCTCCATCTCCGTCTTTGGATGTCCAGGTTTCTTTACCTCGTTGTCAGATTGATGGTTTTTGGAAAGCAACCAATGTGCATTCAAGATTGGGCTGGTGGTGTTGAGTTGGTGAGGAGCGAACCTTGTTGTGGACCCTCCCTCTGCATTCGGAGTTAGAAGCGTTGTTGTGGACCATGGAGCGGATACGTGTTGCAGGGATTGCTTGTCAATATTTTGAGACTGCTTGTGCTGAGTTACTCACTATGGTGCAGTCCATTGAAGATTGGCCGTCCTTCTCCAACATGCTCGATGATTTTAACTCCCTGGAGTCCTTCCCACTATTCTCCATCTCTTAGATCCCGCATGCGTCAAATACGAAGGCGAATTGTCTTGCTCGTGCTTCGCGTTCTCTTATCTCTGAAGTTTCTTTTGTAAACCCTTTCCTTCCGGCTTGGACAACTAACCGAGAAATTTTCTTTTAATTTATTGTTTGTTTGAAAAAAAAAAAGTAAATAGATACATTTTCAGTTAAAGAAAATAGTTGCAGATGAGTTCAAAGTTATTAAAACAAAATTAAATTTAACAAAGAATATATATTTAATTCTTTTTGTAAGTAAAAACAAACTATAAAAGTAAAGAGATAAAATTTTAGTTATAGAAAATAATTATTATTTTTTTCCTATAATACACTAATGTATATCCATCTAAAAATCTACTATCTACATTACCACTAATAGTGTATTTGTACATACAAATATATTTTACTGTTAAAATACACTCTTTAGTCTTTATTACTACCAACAAATTGTTTTTATGAACACATTAAATAACCTATTATATGTTTATTCACTTTAACATTTTTATAGTTACAAAAACGTATACGTTAATCTTACATACTCCTATCTTATATATTACAATAGCACTTTTTTTGAATAAATTATTTGATTGGTGAAAAAAATATGAGATGACCTTTTTTTTTTTACTTCAACAATCTATTTCTTTATGTAAAGGTGAATATTTATATTTTTTTAGAAACAGTAATTGATTGTATAATTTTCACAATTAATTTTTTTATCTTATATAAAAAGTAATCCTTTTTCACAATATTATAATTTCAAATTTTATGATTTATATATATATATATATATATTTAATAATTTCCTTATAATGATCTTTTCTAAATTTAAATATGTTTAAATTTTAGAATTTTCTTATAATTGCCTTTTAATATTTTTAAAACTGTTAAAACAAAACTTTTGTTTTACATTTGGAAGTTTACAAAGAATTCTTTTTGTTTAAAAGATTTTAAATAAAATTAGGTTTTCTTTTCTCTATTTTAATTTTATATAAAATACTTTTTATGATAGGTTTTGAATTTTTATATTTTTATTTTTGAAAATTTTATTAAATTTAGAATTGACATGTGTCAACATATGAATGATACAATTGACACATGTCACAATCTTGTTAATGAGTAATTTTGACATCAAGTTTTATATAATAAGATATGACACTAAAACAAAATCATAGGAAACAATTTATATTTTTATAGAGTTTTTTAAAAATAATTAGATTCTCTAAAATAATTGTATTCATAATCACATTATCATTTTACTTTAATTTCGAGAATTTAGCTATCATATTAACTATCTTTTGTTATAATTGTCTAATTTAGAAACTAAGAAATTATAACCATTAAAGATTTTAAGCGTAATTACCAATTTTTTTTAAATTAGATATGTTTCTTATTTTCAAAAATATAAAATGTATTTTTAATATAGATAAAAAATTATAGTTATTATCAAAAAATATAAAATAATTGATAATAATTGAATATAATTTGAAACTTAATAACTGATTGTTTTGGAAATTTATTTAGGATGAAAAATTTTGTTTTCACAAATAGAAACTTAATATTAATTAATTAAATTAAAAACAAATTAATAATTAATGTCAATGGAATGCTTGTAAATAGGTATGAACTTTAGAATTTATGTCATAAATATTTCATAAATGTCTCCAAAAATGTATATATAGATAACTAAAACTCTAAAAGTAACAAAGCTGTAAGATAATGCAGAATTATAAAAGTCAAGTATATTTTTGTAAGATATGCAAGTATTAAAAAAAAATTACATATCAGCTATTTAAAATCAAAAGGTAGTATATGTATTGTTCTTTAATTTATAAAATTAAATGAGAAATTGGAATTTTAGAAGATTTTCAATTAAGTGGAAGATATTAGAAAACATCTTGTAATCAATTCAAAAATCCGTGATGGATGATATTAAATCATAGATCATAATTTTAATTAATTTAAAATTAATGAGTATCGCACACCTAATCTAAAAATTCTCATATATATATGTGCGTGTGTAATGTTAACATCATCCAATAAGAAAATCAACATAATCGAAAAGGTTATAAACAGTAAAAGAGAAGGAAAATATGGCAAAGTCATCGAGTTCGTCTACTTTGGAAAATGTATGTGAAGAAAACAAAACATCTCTGTGGAAAATAAGGAAGATCTTAACAGAGAAAAGCAATGGTTCGTTGAGTTTGATAATAACAACGATATTGAGAACCACATTTTGAGAAATTTGGGCAAGTCCATTATTAGTAGAGTGAAAAAAGATGCTATAAAGATCAAGATTGACGACTACGATAGGGGGAGCCAGCACGATGTCATATTCGCGTACAATCATAAGTCTGATCTATATTACATTGGAGGATTATGGAGATTGATGGAGCTTGCTGTTGGAGACGAGATTGGATTATTTTATGATCCTATCTCAACGAAAGTGTGTTTCTCTGTGTTGAAACAAGCAAAAAAAACCTGATGATCACAACTTAGTTTTAATTCAGGCTTTAATATACTAAGATATTGTTTTATTGGAAATACAAATATGTATGGATGATAATAATAAATTTACATATATCATATATATAAATAGATATTCATACAAAATACTTAAGTGTGGTTAGATACTTTTGATGCCAGCTGATCATTAATTGTTTTGGACCAAGCTATGTTTTTCGTTTGATTTGACCTCGGTTGAATCTGGTTATGTCTATATATAATGTTCAAGGTTATAAACAAATATTTGTGACTTCAAATTCATATAAACTTATGTTTGTTATGGGTTTGGTGCATGTATTTAAATAACAAGACTGATATATAATTTTCACACCTATATATGTTATATGAATAAACAAATGACAATTATCTTCAGTTTGATTTGGTTTATGGTAAACCGATTGAAGATAACTGTATTTCACATTTTTCCTCTTAATTAGAACAGCTTAATTTTTCGCATAAGTAGATCGACCGACGACATAACATTTATTACATACACCAACAAAAGCAAATCATTGAAACAATCTTCCATAGTGTATATATATATATCAAACAAGAGACTTGCCCATAGAGGAGCGGGTGAATATAATCTTCTTTGTAACTTTTCCTATATTACAAAAAAAAAAACGCCAAAAGCTTTCGCTTTAGTCTTTAGATCATGTCCACTTTTCTCCTAACATCGATTTTTATAGCCGCCACGTTATGCGTAACGCTGACTCTTATGCCGCAACAAACAAATGCGGCAAGAGCGTTCTTCGTGTTTGGCGACTCACTCGTGGACAGTGGTAACAACAATTACTTAGTCACCACCGCTCGTGCCGATTCTCCTCCCTACGGAATAGATTATCCGACAGGTCGACCAACCGGTCGTTTCTCCAATGGCTTGAACCTTCCTGACATTATCAGTAAGTCGCCGTGTTCAATTCTTGTAATTTTATTTCAATTATTTTTTTTGGGGATTATTAAAAGTGATTTTGCATGGGGCTTTAGGTGAACAAATTGGATCTGAGCCTACATTACCAATTCTTAGCCCTGAGCTCACCGGAGAGAAGCTATTGATCGGAGCTAACTTTGCCTCTGCCGGCATTGGGATACTTAACGACACCGGAGTTCAATTTGTAAGTCATTTTACAGCGTTTAATTTAAAGTACGTTGATTAAACTCAAAACTGAATTTTCATTTTTAAATATATTTTGTTTTGAGTTGGATAAAATGTTTAATTGTTGGATCCTAAGCTAATCTTAATCTTCTTTTTTTTTTTGGTGTGGATAATTAATGCAGTTGAACATACTAAGGATCGGTAGGCAATTCGAGCTGTTCCAAGAGTATCAAGAGAGAGTGAGTGAGATTATAGGTTCAGACAAAACACAACAGCTTGTAAACGGGGCTCTTGTCCTCATGACTCTCGGAGGCAATGATTTCGTCAACAACTACTTCTTCCCCCTCTCTTCTAGAAGACGCCAATCATCTCTGGAGGAATTTAGCCAGCTTCTCATCTCCGAGTACAAGAAAATCCTCGCGGTATCCTTTCTTGAGTTACACGCTACAGGTTTAGGTTTTTTTGGTGCCATTTTTTCATGCTTTTGACTCTTATGATACAGAGGCTGTACGAGTTGGGAGCAAGAAGGGTGATGGTGACAGGAACAGGACCGTTGGGTTGTGTACCAGCTGAGCTTGCCTCATCGGGAAGTGTGAATGGAGAATGTGCACCCGAGGCCCAACAGGCTGCAGCAATCTTTAATCCGCTTTTGGTTCAAATGCTTCAGGGACTTAACCGTGAGATTGGTTCTGATGTTTTCATTGGGGCTAATGCCTTTAATATGAATGCGGATTTCATCAACAGTCCCCAAAGATTTGGTGAGTAGACTCCTTCAATTGGTATATGTGTGTCCTGAATCACTTTTAAACCTAATTTGATGCATTTTCATAGGTTTCGTGACGTCTAAGGTAGCGTGTTGCGGGCAAGGAGCATACAACGGTCGAGGCATTTGCACCCCATTATCGAGCCTATGCCCTGACCGCAACGCATATGCTTTCTGGGACCCTTTCCACCCGACCGAGAAAGCCACCCGACTCATCGTCCAACAAATCATGACTGGTTCGGTTGAGTACATGAACCCCATGAACCTTAGTACTATCATGGCTTTAGATTCAAGAATATAATTAAGGAAGGAAGCAATCTTTTACGGAATATACCTATTTTATATGTGACACAAGATGTCTGATATTAAGTGTAATATCAGTATCTCTATTTAAGTTTAACATTTTTCAGTATCGGCTTTAGATACTATTCATGATGTTTATTAATTTCAGTTTCCATATAAAATAAAATTTTGCAAGTCTGTCAAACATTGGTAAGGAACTAAGAATTGTTTTGTTAGTTTTTTCTCTCTAGTAAGTAAGAGTCTCTGTCTCTGCTCTGTATCCTCTAGATTCAAGAATATAACTAAGGAATGAAGCAATATTTAAGTATCTGTCTCTGCTCTGTATTTTCTGTTTTGTTAAATTTTTTTGGTTAATTGTCTCGTCAATTTTTCGAAGGGCTTGATACATCTTTGTCAATATTCAGAGCCGCAATTATAGCTGAAAGCATGAAGACTTACGATGCTACAAGGTTGGTTTGTTGGACTCTGGAAAAGAGGTTCACGCGTAGAAACCGTAACGGAGATCAGTGACGTGGCTGTGTTTTTAGAGACTCTTTGATTAAAGAACAAGTTATTATCATATTTATTAATAAGATTTGGGCGTATCCTTTAATAGGAAAGTAGGTCATAGAAGGTATCCTATATATTGTATTATTGGACAAACATGTTGTTTGGCCGTTCAAGAAGAATTTTAGAGAACTAAGCAAGAAAGCTTTTAGGGTTCTTAGGGATTTTGGTTAGATTAAGAATTGGTCAGTGGCAAGTCGTGTTGACTGTGTGTAAATCTGATTAAACATATCTTGTAAGATTGTTTAAGTGATTCTTAATAAGAAAAGAAGTTCTTTTCAATATTGGCTGCACCTTCGTTTTTACAATTGGTATCAGAGCGGTCAACCGACGAGAGCTCTATACTCGCTACAGGTTGAGATCTTGGGATAATGATGCAGTCGGGTAATGAGTTGATGATGCTTCAAAGGACTGTGATCTTGGATGAACAAAGCTATGGTCGTTGGAAGGTCCGCATGGTTCAGTTGATCCGTAATCTTGGTGAGGATGCTTGGACGGCTGTTGAAGAAGGCTGGGAGCCTCCATATGAGAAAACCGAAGCTGGTGACAATATCACTAAACCTAAGGCACGCTGGACAGTGGAAGAAAAAAACTTGTCTAAATACAATACTAAGGCTCTTAATGTTATCTTTGGTGCTATTGATGATGATGACTTTAAGCTTGTTCAAGGTTGTGAGTCAGCTAAAGAAGCTTGGGATATTCTGCAGAAGACTCATGAAGGAAACTCATGTGTCAAAAGAACAAGATTGGATCAGCTTGCTTCTCAATTTGAAGTCCTAAGGATGGATCCAAGAGACAATCTCTCAGTTCAGTGCTAAAATGAGTTCTATTGCCAATGAAGCTAAGAATCTTGGTAAAACATACAAGAATACCAAGTTGGTTAAAAAATTAATTAGGTGTCTGCCATCTAAGTATGCAGCACACAAAGCTGTCATGAGAGTCTCTGGAAACACTGATACTTTGAGATTTGAAGATCTGGTTGGTATGTTGAAGTCGAAGAGATGGAGGTTGCTGAAGAACAGAGAATTCATGACAAAGGGATTGCATTCAAGGTAGATGACACAAACGACCAGCTGAAAGAGATAAAAGATATCATGTCCTTGATGGCAAGAAACTTGGAAAAGCTCTCAAGCGTGTTGAAAAGGACAGGGACGAGAATTAGCATGTTGGAATCGAAGTGCTACAGGAGGTCTTGTTCTACGCCAAATGTATCTCGAGAAAGAAAAAGCTAATCGGAGAAAAGAGATTCAATGTCTTGAATGTGGTGGTGTTGGTCATTACAAACTTGAGTGTCCAATGGTTAAGCGCAAGGAGATGAAGTGCTTTGAATGTAAAGGGATTGGACATTTAAAATTTGAATGCCCAAACATGGTGAAAGGAAAGAATAAGGCATATGTTAGCTTTAGTGATTCAGAATCAGAGAGTGATGGGGATGAAGAAGATGGACGAATGTTGAATCTTTTTGCATACAGTGCTAAAAGTGATGATATAGCTGATGAAAGCTCAGATGATGATGATGAAGAATCAATTTTAAAAGAGAGCTACTGTATTTTGTATGACAATTGGGTTCAGTTGTGTAATGAAAAGCTGTTACTTGTCAAAGAAAAACTAAAATTGGAAGCCAAGGTCAATATGCTAGAAGAAGAATGTAAGTCTGAAGTTACAACTTGTAAGGAGCTACTTCCTGCTGAAAAGGAGTCGCTTGAGAGAAAGTTGAGAAATCTTCAAGAACTCTATGGTTTGGAGAAGGAAAGATCAACAAGCCTTCAAAGGGAGCTGAATGAGAATCACAAGAAGATTAGGATGTTGAATAATGGTGGCAAGAAGCTTGATGAGATAATATCTATGGAAATTGTAGGATCTCAACATCAAGGTCTGGGTTATCATAAAGAGGAGACTATTGAGCTGTTGTCTCGTGATAAATCAGTAAGTTTCGTTAAGAGCAATGTAAATCATGAAGCTGAGTCAAGTATTCTGGAAAAAGTGGTACAACGAAGGTCTCTGTAGCACCAACCCGAACACACGACATCAACATATATCTTCTTGTGAGCGAAAAGGTTGGACTAAATCCAAGCGAGGACGAAGGGTTTATGAATGCTTTCATTGTGGTAAAAGTGGTCATGTGAGATCTTTCTGTTACAAGTTTAAGAACAAGATCAAGGAGCTTTGGATGGCAAGAAAGTGTTTTATTGATCCCTTTCATTTTTCTAGAGTCTGGGTGGCTAAAAAGGATTTGTACAATAAAAATTTTGAGAATGATGAGACAAAGTATGATCAAGGTTGCAAAGAGTGGAAATCAACCTATGCTGCAATCTCTCAATAATCACTGAAGAAGATGTTGGAGTTGAACCTGAGGTTCTACAAGCATGTTGCGAACCACTGTACAAGAAAAAGTCACAACTGAATCAACAAGATCCAATAGTAATGATTGGAATGATGAATCATCGAGTCTTAGCTATATTTAAACAGTTGCAAGGTCATAAGAATCAGTCTGCTGCAGTTGCTTTTGTTGAGCAAACCGTTCGTCATGTTCAGCTGAATTCTCAAGGAGTGCTACAACATTTTTTTGTTTCACAGGTTGAACCTAAGAACATTATAAAAGCTCTTGAGGATTATTTTTGGTACAAGGCATGATAGGAAGCTTGTTGTGTCTCCCTGCATATATGTCTTCATCCTTGTTTTTATCGAATGTGCACTCATCTGGGGAGAGTATGAAGTATGATGAGATGATGATATTGGTGATGATGGTGATGTTGTAGCTGAATGTGGTTGAAGCTTATGTTTTTGGAAGATTCTAGTACTATTCACTTATGGAGCTTGAGTTGTCACATTCAGATAAAAAGGGGGAGAATGAAAGCATGAAGACTTACGATGCTACAAGGTTGGTTTGTTGGACTCTGGAAAAGAGGTTCACGCGTAGAAACCGTAACGGAGATCAGTGACGTGGCTGTGTTTTTAGAGACTCTTTGATTAAAGAACAAGTTATTATCATATTTATTAATAAGATTTGGGCGTATCCTTTAATAGGAAAGTAGGTCATAGAAGGTATCCTATATATTGTATTATTGGACAAACATGTTGTTTGGCCGTTCAAGAAGAATTTTGAGAACTAAGCAAGAAAGCTTTTAGGGTTCTTGGGATTTTGGTTAGATTAAGAATTGGTCAGTGGCAAGTCGTGTTGACTGTGTGTAAATCTGATTAAACATATCTTGTAAGATTGTTTAAGTGATTCTTAATAAGAAAAGAAGTTCTTTTCAATATTGGCTGCACCTTCGTTTTTACAATAGCCACTTCTACATTTATCTTTGTCGATAAATACTTTGCAAATATTTTAAGTTGAAGTGTTTCTAAGCTATGAATGGCCAACATCATTCCACGTGAAAAGAAAGTTAGAAGATTATATATGAAAAAAAAAACAATGTATATCGATTTTAAAATATATATCTTTCGTTCCTTCTACAAGTTGCTTATATACTCCAAATTTGTGCTTAGATAACTTCTCGGAAATGATAAGTTCTCACTCAGCCGGAAGTGTGGACAGATTCACTATCATAATTATCAGCTCTAGTGTTTTGTCACACTATGTACATCTTTCTCCATTTGTGGTCTCTTTGATACCTCCACATGGGAGCAAGCAAGCAAATATTTATATTTTAAACGAAAACATCCAAGTGCTTATACGGGAGAAAGCAAGACAGATATCATTTGTTTTTTTCTTTTTTCTTTTTTCATCAATCACTTCAAAGCCTATATAGATAAATACTAAATGTTTCCTGATATTAATTGTTGTATTGTACTCTTCTTAAAGAGATTTGCTTAGTAATGAAGTTGTTGTTTTCTGGGGTACTCAATACAAAAATAACTTTGCAAAAATACCAGTTTGCTCGTTCATATTATGTCCATTTGTGTACGACATAAGACAACAACAACAACAACAAAAAAAAGAGTGATGACGTCAGTACTGAAGACGTCATAGGACGTTTTAGAGCTTGTCTAAGCACAAAATTCAGAGAAAAGTATAGAAGAATAAATAAATCACCACTATAGGCCAAAACATTATAATAAAACGAGAGAACCGCTTACGACAAATTTTAAGTTTCTCGTTCTTTCTTTTAAGGTATCTTTTAACAAATTCACAACTTTTTTTTTTTGGTATATTTTTTCTTCTGTTTTTCTTAGTATACAAGTCAGAAAACTCCTATATGATCGTATTTTTCTTTCTGGCGACTTCTATTAGAACTTTTGTTCATATTTTTTTTTTGTCTCAAAGAGATGTATCATTTCTGTTCCCCACTTGGAAACGGACGATTTATATTATTTCAGATTCTTCTACTTCTTCCTCCTCCTTGATCTCTGATCCCCCAAGAAAGTTCATCATGTAAGTTCATTTTCGAATTTCTCTTCTTCTTTACTTGCATGTTTATCAGTTTATGCAACTTGATGAATATGATTTTAGGGTTTGTTGTTTTGTTTTGAGATTAGGGGTGAAGATGATATAGTGGAGCTCTTATGGAAGAGTGGCCAAGTCGTTCCAAGCAGCCAGCATACACAGAGACCCTCCTCCGGTCCTCTACCCATTCTCCGCGGCAGCGGAAGCGGAGAAGGAAATGCTCCTCTACCGCAGCCTACACCTCCCCTGCATCATCGTCTCTTCAACCAAGAAGACGAAATGGCTTCTTGGCTTCACCATTCTAATCGCCAAGATTATTACTACACCGGCGTCTCCTCAACTCCGGCTACTCTCCCCCAAAGAAGTTTGGCCTCCATGGCACCACCACCACCTAGTTCTCAGTACGTTATGACGCCGGAGAGACCCACCGGTCAAGTTTTGGCCGCGAGAAGGGCGGAGAATTTTATGAACTTCTCGAGTTTAAGAGGGAACATATTTACCGTCGGTAGAGATGAAGCTGGACCGTCCATGCAGATGAGCTCGAGTGAGACCCCGTCGTCTTTTGCAATTGGATCATGTGTAATACCAGCGACGACTGAGGGCACCAAGAGTCGAGTGTCGCCCACTTTTGCAGTTCCTAGTCGCCGGAACGAAAAGGTGGCTATTGAGACAACGGTTAGTGAGATCGCCGAAACAAAGCCGATTCATATACAACCAGCTACAGAAATTGCGGAAGACAGGAAGCAAAAGGAAAGAGAAGAAACCAATGCCGAGATCCAGGTGAGTCATAGGCTCATAGCTCCATTGATAGGCTCACTTGCGCACTCATGACTCATGTATATGATAGTTGAGGACAGAAGAACACGTTTGTGTCTAGGAAAACACTATATTGACTCTCATAATAATTACAATGATAGTTACACAATATATAATCATTGAATGATACTAAAGAATATTCTATAGATTCTATATGATCCTTTAGTCTTTGTCATGTCGCCGCGTGTTAGTCACTTGACCCATGCATTTTACAAGTCAATGCTTATTTTTTTATTTTTTATTTCGGTGGTGTACAGGGAACTCAAGAAGCTCGTGGTTCACATTCTAGGAAGAGGTCACGAGCTGCAGAAATGCATAACCTTTCCGAAAGGGTTCTTACCTTTCCATTAGAATTTTCAAGATTCTGTATTTCAACAATTGATATGATCTCCTTTAAAACTTTTTTTTTGTTTTTTACAGAGACGGAGAGAAAAGATTAACGAGAAGCTGAAAACTCTGCAAGAACTCATTCCTGGATGCAGCAAGGTTATTCACAAACACTTTTTTTTTTTTTTTTTTTTTTTTTGTAACTACGTACGTAAAGTACCGTACTTGTTATTAAACTTAAGGTTGACTCTGATTTTGTGTCTATGATCTGGTCAGAAGGATAAAGCTTCAACGCTGGATAGTGTTATCGAGTACGTGAAATCGGTCCAGATGAAGGAGCAGGTATGCCCTCCAAAACCGAATGTGTGTCTGAACGTGGAAACAACTTAGAAATGAGTCTAGTTATTTTGATAAACGTTGAAGAATGTTTAGGTCATGGCTGAGATTTACTATTTGAACCGATGTTGTTATGTTGCCAGATGAAGTCGATGGGACAAGGTATGATGCCATCAATGATGTCTGCGGAGAATACGCCTCAGTTAATGCCCGACTTGAGGATGATGGATATGAACCGGCCTCCTCCATTTACACCTTTCTCGGGCACACCTTTTCCTAGGCCGCCTCTTATGGCGGGTGTAGGTCCATCATGCCCAGCGCCACGCTACCCTAATGATCCATCTAGAGTCTATTTACAAACTCCTCAGCCTAACCCGGTGTCAAACCAGCCTCAGTTTCCGACTCACATGAACCCTTATAGCCAGTTTGTTGGTCTCCACCAGATGCTACAACCTCCTTCTTCATTGCATGTAATTTTTTCCTAGTATTCATTTGTGCCTATTCCTCTGTTCCTACAAATGATGATGCTCACAAGATCCTTGATAAAAAATTGTTCTTATAGAGTCAAACAACATCACATTTCAGCCATGCAAGTTGTAGCAAAGAACCTAATGATCAGGGCAACCAATCAACAGGTTAGTATAGATCAGCGAATACAGGCTTTTCCTGCAAGACAAGTTAATATTCTGACAGATGCATCTACCTTGTGTCTTTGCAGGTTGATGAGTGGAGTTAAAAAAGATAAGTTATCCAAGCAAATTACTAATGTAGATTTGGTCTCTTAAGGTTAAAGGTAGGTAGGTAGGTCTTCTTTACTTATATTTTCCTGTTTCTGCAAATGTCGGAATCTGGAATCGAGGTGGTCACTATATATACACAGGTTGCAAACTTGCAAGGACCATAACTAATTAAAAACACAATGACTTATCCAAAAGTACATGAACATCCTCGTTGTATACAAATGTGCTGTAAGCCAAAGCTCAAAACAAGTGCGTTAGCGAAAACCAAAACTTAAACATGTTAAACACAAACACTAAAAGCCAAATGCAAACACTAGCTCAAACTTAACACAAAGACTCAGCTAACAACTCCTTAAGTTGGAGACTGTTGCCTATGACTAATGTGACAGATATACGGACGACGATGAGGAATCAAAATGCCCTAAAGCATAAATCATGTATTTGTATGTATTCGAATGGCCTAACGTCATCCTACGTCAAAAGAAATTATTATATAACACACATGTAATAATATTTTTTTTTGGAAAATGAAAAAGAAGAAATACATTTGGCTGAAACTCATCAACGTCACACAAGTATATAAAAGAAATCGAAAAGATCAGGACGCAGAGATGGAGCCAAAAAGAATAAAAACAGGACGCCGCTGCAGAACCAATATATAAAAATGTTTATTGATATTGTCGTGCAAACTAAGAAGACGATGTTGTCTTTTGTTTTAAAATAAAAGCATATATACTAGTTCTAGCCTCTTTGTTTCATTCCATAATGAGCAAGAAACCAAAGTGGAGAAAATAACTACAAAAATATATAGTCGACCCGAAGAGTGACGACGTCATTGTGAATGCTGAAAACGTAATTGTAGGCATAGAGAGAGACGCATGTCCGGGAATGAGATAGAGAGCTTATCCTATCAGTTCCTAAAATAGACTTTCTAATAAAAAGCACAGAATTTGGGAAAGACAAGGATGATGATTTAATCAGTAGAAGGGGAAAGAAAGAGATAGCGACTCAAAAATGAGAGGGTTAAGTCTTAACAGTATCTGACCTTTTAATAGCGACTCAACGTATCTGACCCAAAAAAACATTTTCTTTAAAAACTGTTCCACTAAGTGGTTTTTTGGAGCTTTCTGGTTAAAAGAGACAAAATTCTCTTCCATTTAACAATTCACATATAAAATAAAATATAGATATTTCTAAAAAAAGGTACAAATCACAAAATGTGTGTTTTGTGTTTGTCTAAGAAATTTTTTTCTTTTTTTTCTTTTTTTCTTTTGGTCTTAATTTATATATAAATAGTTGCTGTTCCCTACTTCAAAAACCAACGACGATGATGATATCTTCTCACATTCTTCTAAATCTACCTTTTCCTCCTCTGCTTGATCAGACAAATCCAATCCATCATGTAAGATTCCTTTTGACTTTTGCAAGTTTTTTGTTGTTGTTGTTGATGTGTCTAAATATTAAGGTTTGTTTGAGATCTAGGGGTGAAGATGATTTAGTGGAACTCTTATGGAAGAGTGGTCATGTAGTTCAAAGAAGCCAGACACAAAGACCCTCCTCTGATAAATCCCCTCCTCGTCCTCCTCCTCCTCCTCCTCCTACCATTCTCCGTGGCAGTGGAAGCGGTGGTGGTGGAGAAGAAAATGTTTTCTTCTCCGCAGCCTCAGCCTTACATGCATCATCAGAATCTCTTCATTCAAGAAGATGAAATGGCGTCTTGGCTTCACCATTCTTACAGCCAAGATTATTTCTGCTCCCAACTTTTATACCCCGGCGTCGCCTCCACTCACGCTACTCATCCACAAAGCTCTGTTTCCTTGGCACCATCATCCACAGCTCCGTACATTCCGCCGCCGGAGATACCCGCCGGTCAGACTTTGGCCGTGACAAGGGCGGAGAATCTTATGAACTTCTCGTGGCTAAGACGGAACATATATTCCGTTGAAGTTGGACAATCGATGCAGGTTGGTTCGACCGCGACCACGTCGTCTTCGGTTTCTTTCCCGCAAAGTTTGGCCTCTCTGGCGCAGCTACCGCCTAGTATTCAGTACATTTTGACGGCGGAGAGACCCACCGGTCAAGTCTCTACGAACTTCTCGAGGCTAAGAGGGAACATGTTTACCGGCGGTCGAGTTGAAGCTGGACCGTCCATGGAGGTGGGCTCGAGCGCGACCCCGTCGTCTTCTGCAATTGAATCATGTGTACTGCCACCGACAGAGGGCACAGAGAGTCCAGTGTCGCGTACTTTTGCAGTTCCCGGTCTTGATCGAAAGGGAAAGGCTGTGGCCATTGAGACGGCCAGAACACCAACGTCAGGAGTATGCAAGGTCGAAACAGAGCCGATTCAGGTACAACCAGCGAATGAGATGGGAATTACCGAAGGCAAGAAGCGAAAGAGAGAGAGGAAACCGTTGCCGGAATCCAGGTGAGTCACAGCTCAGGTAGGTTTAACCTCCGTGTCCATGTCTAGTTCAACCTTTCCATGTTTCGTGGCGTACAGGGAACTGAAGAGGCTCGTGTTTCAAAATCTAGGAAGAGGTCACGAGCTGCAGAAATGCATAACCTCGCCGAAAGGGTTCTTATATGTTCCTTTATGGTTTCCATTTCCAACTATGGACTCTTTATTTCATCTCTCCTTTTAAAACTTGTTTTTGTTTTTAACAGAAACGGAGAGAAAAGATCAACGAGAAGATGAACGCTCTGCAAGAACTCATTCCTGGCTCTAGAAAGGTGTCGTTCACAATTTTATTTATAACTTGTTGTTATGAAACGTAAGGTTGTTTCTGATTCAGATTTGTTCTGTCTATATACTCTGATCAGTCTGATAGAGCTTCAATGTTGGAGGATGTTATTCAGTTCGTGAAAAAACTACATAGCCAAATACAGGTATGCCCTCAACAATAGAATCTGTGTTTGAACATGGAAATAGCTTAGATGAATCTAGTTAGGACTAGAGTTTTATTTGTGTCTACCTACCGACCAACATCTTCGCAGGTTTTGGTTCCTAAAAAGTTAAAGGTTTAATGTCCGCAGATTCATCTTCTTGGAAGGGTTATAAAGTTTCATGGGAGATAATTGCAAATCTTATAAGTCTCTCTACTTGTGGAAATACTGGTACTTGGATTAAATGAGATGACCTTATAACTGATTCCACTTATTATGCCCTGTTCTTGAGGTCTTTTACTCTTCTGTTTTGCTTCACAAGTTTGACAGGATTATGTCTTCATGACATGACTGAGATTTTAATATCTGAATCGATGTTGTTATGACTTATGCCAGATGATATCTACGGGACAAGGTACGATGCCGCCTATGATGAATGCAGGGAATATGCAACAGTTCATGCCCGAGATGGGAGTGGGGATGATGGGTATGAATCGGCCTCCATTTATACCAACACCTAAGCCGCCTGATATTGCGGATCCACCATATCCAGCACCGCACCACCCTTTTCCAAACATTCAGACCTCTGTCCCATCTGCAGTTCATTTACCAACACCGCAGCCTAACGTGGTGCCGAACCAGCCGCAGTTTCCGGCATACATGAATCCTTATAGTCAGTTTCTTGGTCCCCACCAGATGCAACAACCTCCTCCTCCATCGCAGGTAATTCTTTTCCATGTTTCTATTGCGCTTGTTCCTCTCTTCAATAGCAAATGGTGATGCTCACGAAAGCCTTTTTAAAAAATTGTTTCGTGTAGAGTCAAACAACATCACAGGTGAGTGTAAGCCAGGCAAGTACTAGCAAGGAACTTGAGGATCAGGGCAACCAACCAACACGTTAGTAAGAATCAGGGAATGAAGTCTTTTCTTGCCAGATAAGTTAATGGCCAAGATACTGACTTAGACATCTCCATTGTGTGGTGTGGTTGCAGGTTGAAGTCGTGGAGTTAAAAAGGATCTCTGTTCTCCAAGGAAATCACAATTTTGAAGAAAGCCAAAATGGCTAACATGTAGAGAGATGTTATGTCTGTCAGTCTGTGTAAGGTTAAAGTAGGTCCCTTTACTTTAAATGTTAGAACGTAGAATCTACGGTGTCAATGTATACAGGTTGCAAGGTGGGCCAAGAGAAGAGAGGTGTTTGTGCATTACACCCTAACCTTGAACTCCCTATAAAAACTATCATGCCAATACATACAAAAGGAGCAAAAGTAATAGCTGAATTGTTGAGAGTTGAGACTATATGTTACAAGTGTAAAGTGCCATTTTGACCTGCTAACATCTCCTATGTCAAAAGAAATATTTATAATATATAAGCATTTGGAAGTAGTAGCTGCGTCAAAACTCAAAAAAACATGTTCTGAAATATAACGCCAAAATGACTAAATATTTTTATTGATATTGCAGAGAGGATGGTGTGAGAAGAAGTCTGTTTGTTTCCTAAGGTTGATACAAAAATCTCACTATTATTATAGTATATATTTTGTGATGTTTCTTGTTAACACGTTATTGGGAATATACCAAAAGTCATAGCACGCACTAAGACGCTCATTTCCAGGGAGAGAGAGAGAGAGATATGGAGCTTATCTAAGCACAAAATCAAATGGAATCAGACAATGGAGAAGAAAATTTTCAAGCAATGTGACCCACCACTACTAACGGTTTCTAACTCGCAAATCAACGAATCTGGGTTCTGGGTGTTTCCCTTGGAGCTTTGTGGGTAAACGACATATGTATCAGATACAGCATATGGCGAGTATAGTACTTACATCATATTTAGCACGGCACTGCCCTTTTCCAACACACCAAAGCCTCTGACTCATCCAGAGTCCCTTTAGCAAGTCTGCAGCGTGTGTACCCCAGTGTTGAACCAGCCTCGATTTTGGACTTACATAGTTACATGAATCCTTATAGCCAGTTTGTTGGTCACTTGGTCTCTCCACCAGCTGTAACAACCACCTCCTGATGCTCACAAGATCCTTTTAAAAAATGTTCTCATATAAGAGTCTAACAACACCACAGCAGAGTAGTAGCAAGGAACTTGAGGATAACCAAACATTTTCTTGCGAGATAAGTTAATGGTCAAGATTCTGACAAATGCATCTCCATTGTGTTCAGGTTGATGTTGTAGAGCTAAAAAGGATCATTCTCCAAACAAATCATTAACATAATAACTAGTGAGCTAGCATGAAGACTTTGTCTGTCTTTTAAAGGTTGAAGTGATTGTCTATTTTAGTTTCTTTTCCCCTGTTTCTGTAATGTGGAATCTAGGGGGGTCAATATATACATGTTGCAAGGTACGCCACAGAAGAGATGTTAAGATACACCAAAACGGCGACGTCGTTTTTATAGCCAATAAACATTTCACTTGAACTGTAACACAACACACAAAGCAAGAATACTTTTGGAAACTTATGTTCTGAAGAGACTTCGATCACTACTTGTCATTTACTCTTGGAAATGTTTGATAGAATCTGAAAAGAAAAAAAAACGAAGTGAGAAACTTGGCAGAGGCTGTTTTTGCTGGTCATTGATTATTGCAAGTTCGTGAGAAGCCTTTTAAACACTGTGTATGTACCTTGTCTGTGAATTCGCGGAATGCTTCTACCCCCATCGCTGCATCAAGTTCCTGATAGATGCACAAATAGTTTCGTCAAATCTTGTCAATGACATCAATAACGAACCTTTTGATCAAACCGTGACACAAAAATGAGATTTACCTGTAACGGGTTGGAAGAACTATCAATATTGTAGATGAGTTTCTGAAGGGCTTCATCCTTTAAAGCATCTCGGATCTCACTACAAGAAGCTGCAAAAAGTTTTCGGATTTAGAAATGGCCTATGAAGCTATAATTTGTTCAAATGTTTGTTATCCAATTACTTGAGTAAATGTCTCGTTACTCTAATCTATATGAGAGTAAGTTGGGAAGAACCATTACCAATAGCCTCGAGCTGTGCCTTCTCTAAAACAAACTTTTCTTCCTCTACATGTAACGGTCTAGCTACCGGAATCTCCTTGGCTGGAGACGCAGCTACAAAACCAAGGTTCAAACGTTTATAGTCTGATGCTACTTTAGAGGTATTGAAACTCACTCATCCCATGAATCTCAAAAAGCGACTAAAAGTAAAGAAGAGCCATACCACTAGCCTTATGCTGAGTCTTTTCAACAACATCATTAGTAGCTTCCTCAACATGTACTGGTCTTTCCACCGGGACTTCCTCCTTTGGTGGAGAAGATACTACAAAACCAGATCATGACTCAAAACTATGATTCACATCGAACAAGAACAACTTACCAAACAAAACAAACAACTAATGACTAAATGCACGAACCTGGATTATCCTCTGTTGAAGAAGGCTTAGCACATGGAGTCTCTGCATCATTAGTCAGAGAACCACGTCAACATAAGCGTAAAGTAAAAAATCAAGACTGTTTCAGCTAAAACAACATTGAAAGCAAAACAGATACACAAACAAGTTTCCTCTAATTGGGGTCCAATGAAACAAATGTCACGAGATTGAAGCTTAAATAAGTAAAGTAGAGACACTTATTGAATTCAATTTACAAAGTCGAACACTTCAAAGGTCCCAGTTAGATTGTTAACATCAATCAGGGAGCTAAAAAGAAAACAAAAAGGACTCACCTTTATGTATCTTGAAACAAGCCAATGAACAGCTGCAGGGACAGTCACAGAACCCAAGTAAGAAACATTGATGAAAAACCTAAATATAAAGAGAGAGAGACGACGAAGAAGAAGAAAGAAGAAGACTTACTAAGGAAGAATACACGAAGGACACTTGTACTTGGATACAACCTTCTTGCAGATTTCGCATGTTTGAGCTGCTCGAGGACACATCTCTCTCTCTCTCTCTCTCTCTCTCTCTCTCTACGACGGACGCGATTCAGGGAAGAGCGAGAGAAACCTCAATCACGAACGACGAGGGCAATTTGGGTTTTTATTTCTTTGAGTGAGGAAAACAAAAAAAACAGGCCCAATGGGCCTAACAGTCACGGAGGACTTGTTTTTGACTTGCTTCTTTTTTTGTTTGGTGTGTGAATTTTTTCAGTACTATTCAGAATCAGAAGCGCCGGAGAAGAAAGATGAAGCTGAAGCAATTAGAAGGCTTGTTGGGTGATCTTGAACAGTTCTCTAATCCTAAAGTACGTTCAAAGATTACTTCTTTCTTCCTTTTCAATTATAAAAAGTCGAGCTTTTTTTTTTCTTTCCTGGAAGAATTATTTTGCTGATTTCATCGAACAAACTTTTTGAGTGTGTTTTGATGATTTGTGTGGGCAGGTGGAATTGGAGCAATACCCAACTGGTCCTCACATTGCTTCTCGTATGCTTTTCACTGTAAATTCCTTTCTTCCTCTGCTCAAAAGTTTATTGCTTTTGTTGTTTGTTTAGTTTACATACACCTTTTGGGCAATGAGGTTAATTTCATGCTTTCTGTAGTCTGTGGAATGGGTCTTTCTTAATTATCTCACTAGGCGTTTTGCTTGACTCTTATGTTTTCACTGGGTTGAGTCATAAAAGGCTAGTAATGATTTAAATGTAATGTCTTTATTTAGTTGTTATTGCTTTGTTCCTGTTCTTCAAGAAGCCTAATGTGTGTGTGTGTGTGTGTTGAATGTGTATCCTTGTTTAGGCAGAGAATTCATATGGAGACATAACTGATAAGGTCGTTGCGGATTTTGGATGTGGATGTGGTACTTTAAGTGTTGCTGCTGCTCTTCTAGATGCAGCGTGAGTTATTTATTGTTATTCATCTTTTCTCTCATCAATGCATCTAATATTCATCCTCTGTGGCTATTAATCCTTTTTTTGTGGTGCTTAATAAAAACAGGTCTGTGATTGGATTCGATATCGATCCTCAGTCTCTTGAAACAGCAACACTAAATGCAGAGGAGCTTGAGGTTTTTTGTTTTTGTTTTTGAAGTTCTTACTTTATGTAAATGAGTCTTCTTCCTTTTTGGTTGGTTGCAATACCGTTGCTATAAATTTGTTAGTTTTGCAGGTGGAGATAGATTTCGTTCAGTGTGACATTACAAAGTTAGAGTTAAAAGGTACAACAATCTCCTTTGATTCTATAATATATTCGACGAAAAGAAGAATCCACTGCTGACATTTTTGTGTCTCCATGAATTGTTTTAGGCCAGATTGTGGATACTGTTGTAATGAACCCTCCATTTGGTACACGTAAGAAAGGAGCTGACATGGAGTTTCTCTCTGCGGCAATGAAGGTAACAAAAACAGCAAAGAAAATCTCAGATTTACTGTTTTCTGAATTTCATCGATTATATTTTGTTATGCAGGTCGCCTCACATGCAGTTTATTCCTTGCATAAGACATCTACCAGAGAAGTAAGCAAAGCATTCCTTCTTCCTTATAGTAACTACTTACTACATTTCTTGCTACTAACAACCTTTACATTCTCGCAGCACATTAAAAGGGCGGCTTTGCGTGATTTCAATGCGAAAAGTGCTGAAGTTCTCTGTGAGGTAGGGCTTAAAAGATTTGAAAGTATCGTATAAAAACTCTGATGTGAATGTGTCTGATCATTCCTACTTATTCATGTTGTTCTCTTTGCAGCTCCGGTATGACTTGCCAAAACTCTACAAGTTCCACAAGCGAAAAGAAGTTGATATTGCTGTTGATCTCTGGCGTTTTGAGCCTAGACAGAACTAGACCGTCACCGATCATGTAATGTTTTTAGCTTTGTGTTAAGATTGATAATACATGGAAGGATTTATGATACGAACTCCAGTTTTATGAATCAACCCCATCTTCGTGAACATAAGTACAGCTTTCCATTGAGAATAGGTGGCAGTTTGTCCACAAAAGTACAGCTTTCCATTGTATATACAAACAAAGGGTATTTCTCAAATCATACTGTAGCCGTTGAGCATGATACAAATTGTTTCATACAATCCTAAGCAGTGAATTTAGTGATCTCAGATTATAATAATCGACATCAATGCCTTGAGACCAAATACAAAAAGCTTCTTCAACAGAATATTCCAAAGATGATTGTACTTTCACAAGTTTGAGTTGAACTTGTGTTACACTGTCTTAATCCTCTTGACCATAAATTATGATATTCTTTAGTTGAAGAAGAAAAAGTCAATGGAAGTTCTTGAAGACGTCACACAAAATTAAAGAACAACTCATTGAAACTTTGTCCAATAGTAGTATAGTTCAAACGGGATTTTGTTGTTTTGGTCTCGTGAATAGTATAGTTTGTAAGAAGATTGAAACTTTTGAACCAAGTTGTGGTCATTTGAAGTAAGTTGAAATTGAAAACTACATTTCAATAATTGAAAGCTTGAAATTTATATCAAGATGCATTGTAATAGTATTACAAGATAAGTCGTTTTTAATTGTTTATTTTGTTGATGTATCTATTTCTCCAAACCCAACAAAACAATGAGTAGAGAAACGAAAAAAAAAACACCAACGGAGAATATATGTTCTAGTAGTAGTACACAGTATCAATCTTTTTGATTTGAACAAACTCAAAAGTCGAATAACTCGAACTTAATTTAAAACCAAAATGTCCCTCCTAGTAGAACATTATACAAGAAAGTCAGAATAAGAAATGACGTGTTCGTAAACTTTGTATTAACATAATACTACATTCTATTTAATGTAAAATAATTAGCAGTATATCAAATAATAGCAGAAACAGCATGGATGCCAACTGAATTGAAAAATAAAAACAAATCAGCCAATGGATCAAATCTGTACTATCTCAAAGATTGTTAAAAACTAAAAAGTAATCATTCAGAAAGGAAAGAAGAAATAGTTGGAAATGTATTAGAGTATTAGTTAATTTTGTGATATAATATATGGTATTCGTATGGTTGATGGTGGAGGAAGCTTCATCGAACATGTATAAAATTCCTTAATTTAATCGCTTATATAGAACTAAATCACTAATAAAGATTCAGCATCAACGATTCTCAATGATTTAATTATATCTTCTCTCACGTGGGACGAACATTTCGTAACCTTATCGACTCTACATACTCATTTATATCTTACATAAACAAATTTAACAGAATCTCTTACTTTGACAATTACTTAAGGGCTAACTCATCATATTAGTAATGCAAATTTTACTGGAATTAGAAATGGATAGTCCTTTTAAGTGGTTCAGTAAGTATATATATATATATATGTATATAACTTAACTCACACACACTATCATATCTAAAAGCTTGTTATCCGAAGGAAGAAACTTACCACTTTTTCAATGCGACCACACAATTTTTAAAAAGGAAAACCAACAATAAAATGTGAGTAAACAATGCCATTAAGCAAGAACAATATCAGAAAACAATACATTAAAATTGAAGACTTATATAATAAGGATTCTATATATGATATGAATCCAATAATTTAAGCATAACCTTAAAAATAAACCAACATGTTCATAAGCCCATATCCAAGGATAGATCACGCAAGACAACTAGCTAGGGATGCAGGTTTTAGCTGCAAAATTCCATTTTAGTTTATTTTCATATATGCTTTGGAAGAAAGAGAATGAAGACATAATCCGTTTTTGCAATAACCTAATAACCATATTTAGTTATTATGAGATTTCGGAGATGACGACGTCCATAAATTCGCTTATTGTTGTTATACAACTTTGAAATATTTTCATTTTTTATGTAGCTACGTAAACAACGTACTTATATTACTACAACTATTACTAATACGAATTTTAAATTTGTGAAAAATAAATATAAATAACACGAATGTTAAAGCACACTTAACTCCATATATAAAATGATGATTGATGAACGAACCAATAATTTTGAGATTTTTGTTTAAGATTGCGCTCTTTATGATAAAAATGTATCATTCCTGTTTGAAAACATGATTCATTTGCCGGTGTGGCCACCAATTATCAATCTTAACATAAGATATAGCTTGCTTAATAGTTTATGGTCAACTTTATCATTCTAAAATAGTGCAAGATCGAAAGAAAAGCAATGCAATTGTATGCAAATGCAACTAAACTATAGTATATATAATTAACAAGATGATCATGTAGACAAATCATATCATTGTATATGGCAGTATAATATATAATCTAAAGTGAGTTTGGTAGACAACTAGACAGAGATGACCTTGGAAACTGCGATATCAGCTTCCTGAATCTCTGAAGCCCTTGCATGTGGAGAGATGCTCTTTCTTTTTTGTCAAACACTTCGCCTTTTTATTTCCTTTATCTTTTCTCCTAAGCTTAATTTAAAAATCAAAACCTTTTTTACCTTCACAAGTTAAATAATTAAGTACGATATAATGACATAATGTATAGTAATAATCGTAAGAACTTTAGATGTGAACACATGACTCTTATTATATTGTATACCGTGCTTGATCTAGCGCCATAAGTCAACAAAATTTGAATTTGTTAAATAGTCTCAAATTATATACTATATAGTATCGACGTCTGCATTACATTCTGCAAAATCGTAACGAAGACCAGGATAAAAACAATTGCCAGATAAATACATCACATGTGTATGGAAATCTTCAGAATACTTTATTTATATAATTTGATATAGTTGTTGAAATTTGAACAGCCAGTTGGTTTTTTGGTACATTATGCATGTGTGTTTATGTGACCAGGATCTCCTTTATTATTAGTCTCCATAACTGAAGCCAAATTTATTTGGATATATACCTTATTAGATATCTTTAATTAAACAGTTAATATGATATGACTATATGTTACCTTATTATTAAGCCCATGCGTCCATGATCTACACGTCTCTTGCTCGATTACAGAGAATAAAATTTTAATAAACAACCGCTGCAGGGAAGACTGAAGACAAAAACTTTTCTTTAATTTGTAAGAATTAACAAAAATAAGATTGATAATCTCACCTCCTTTAGAATTTATTTAAAAAACAAAAAATTTCACCCACTCATTTATATTTTACGTATGTTACGTTTTTTGTTTTTCGGAATGTACTTCTTCTTTAGGTTTCATTGATATGCGTAAGTAATTATTAATTGTTGATGCTACTTAGGGTTAGGTCTTTATAATTCTCCATTGTTTAATCCAATTATCGCATCTATACGTATATAAAAAGTTGGTCTCTGACTTTGATATACTTTGTAATACCATCAAGTTTATCTAATATTCCTCAAAAAAGCTAAAATACGATCACATCTGTATTTTATCATTCAAATTGCATACTTAAGGATTAGTTATGATGTAGAATGGAACTTTATTTTTGATTGGTTGTCAAGGTAAGTAAGAGGATCAATAAGATTTGATTTGGACTCATATTTTATAAAAAAGGTATTTTAAATTATAATATGACAATATTATAATATGACAACATTTAAAGAAATATACAGAAAGAGATATAGACAGTAGTGTAATGTATAGTGTAGCAGGGGGATGCATGTGCAGAAAATCTACGGTAGATATTATACAATGGATTTAAAACTAATTTTTGGTATTATATATGCTGCGATTATATAATTTTCGTGATTTATATCAGTGTTGTTGTCACATTACGTTATCATATGACTATATGAGTTCAAACACGTATGTTTATGACATCTGAATTAAAAAAAATGTGGTAGTAAACGGTGAAAAAGAAGTTTTAAATAATTATAAATATTGATATCACACTTGTTTATCGTAGATGTTTTTGTGTCCAAAACATTTGCTTTAGTTATAGCGAACTTTTGATAGTCTTGTAGGCCATTCAAAAGTAGTTATCACTGCGAAGTAGAACGGATGTGATCTACACGACCGGCCGACCGGGGATATCCAAAACGTGCTACTAGTAAGGAGAGAACTCGCGAGCTCTATGTCCGCAAGAAGAGGCCGAAGCCGGATTATTTTTCTCGATAAACTTTAGCATGTAAAAATACAACTACTGTGCCATTCAAAATCAAAGCCTATCTATTGATTCAATGGCGGACCTATGTGTATCAAAGGCAGGTCAGCTGATCTCCCCAAATTTTAAAATTTCCTTAAGATCATGAGTTTTATGTATTTGTATCCAGCCAATTTTGTTTAGTAACATAATATTTTAGTAATTTGACCTCTCTTAATTTTATTGTGACATCAAAAGTCCATTAGGCCATAAGGAAATTTCTGTATTGATTAAACATATGACTAAAATATTAATTTGACATATTAATCAAATTTAAAGTGGCGTCATTACTAAGAAAGAATATTAATTCGTTAGCATCTGACCTACAAGTGGCACACACCTGTTAGTTCCTTGTCTTTTTTAAAATGTGACCCTTTACTAATTAAACTACTTATTTATTGAGTTTATATATATTAAGGCTAGGAGAGATGTTCGGGGGTATCACATGATTCACGACATAAGTGTATTGTAATTAATAATTAGTATTTTGTGCTAATAAAATAGGATAACCATAGCTAATGGAAATAATCAATGTTTTTTATATAGTTTGTCTCTATAGTATAGCTAAAACTCGTCGATCGGCTCGTATTTATAAAGGAGCCACACCAGAACTGGAGACATTTTAAGAGGCTAGTTATTAGATAATGGTTAGTTAGATAAATGTATACACACTCAATGTCTACTCGATCAGTGTATTTAGAAAGTATAAAGATAACTCAATTTGCTGATATAAATTTATATATTTTTTGGTTGATATGAACTGTTAGACTCTCTTTAAGTTTTATATCTGATTAGAGAAAACTGTTTAACCATTTTTTTGAAAACAATTTTGCATCTTTACGAAACAAATGGAGTGAAAAATCATTTTTGCTGTGCCACTATTCCAAATCTGAGAGGGCATGGACCGAGTGCTATGTCACTGACTTGATAACCAATTAATTATGATATAGAATTAAAAAACGTTTAAAGAACATTTTATTTGTTGGCATGGTGACAACTCCTTTTTTTTTTTTTAATGAAAACATTTAACTCCCTTTTGAGAAAGACAAATAACATGTATATATAATATAAATATGCATACAAAGTACAAACCAATAATAATTTCTATTATTTTAGAAATAACATATTTTATATTTTACAAAATATAGTTTCGACACGTCTCATATAAATCAAAAAATTAATTGTTGTAAAATATGACCTTATTTAATGTAATTTATTAGATGATAACGACTCAAATTCAAAAAAAAAAAGTAGCTTTAAATTAAAATAGACGAGATTTTTTTTTAATAACACTTTTCGTGAAACGGAACAAATGTAAAATTATGGAAGACAAAATTGAGATTCTTTTATTTTGTCAGTGTATATAATTTTGTGTATAACATAATAGTCTGTCTTATTTAAAATTTAACTAAATCTTCACATTTTAATAGTTTCTTAGGTTTGGTGTGTACTAATTAAAAACTGGGCATTCTTTTAGTAGAGAGTACATAACTTACGGGACTATAGTTTTAATATGATAAAAGGCATTAAAAACAAAACAACATTTGTAGCTCATGGGTACATTAAAGAATAGAGAATGTAAAAACTATGATGTATTTGTGATTGAAATAATTTTTTGTAATATTCTTACTATATACACATATCTATTTGGCTTGATTATATTTGGGTTCGAAAATAGGCATTGTTCTACAAGAAAAAATTCTACGGATCGGATTTTGATCAGATTAGAATTTTGGTATGTTTAGTTTACATTCAAAATCATTTTTACTAGAAATGTTTACAATATTATTGTTTTCTTACAAAATGACCATTAAATTATAATAATAAAGTAAAAAGAAACAAAGAAATAAACTATCTTTATGGTTAAATATTAAAATTATGAAACACAAAAAAGCTCTGAAAAATTATTAGGAAAACAAAACAAAAGTGTAAGTGTTGCAACTATAAATTAAGGTTGGTGATGTACACACGTGTACAATAAAAGATACTACAAAAAGCTTCAATTTTAATTTTTTTAAGATGAATATTTTGAAACTGTAATTTGAATATGACTTTGACTCAAACTATAATATATATGTACTAATTAAATTACATTGAAGTCATTTTAACGTTATATTATATAGTTCGATTGCTTTCCTTTTCTGCTTTTCTTGGTGTCTTTCTCGACAGTACATACCCTAAAAAGTTAAATACGAATCTCAAAGCTATATATTTATATCTAATTGCTGCCCCAGAAGATACCATGATTTATTGTTATATATGAATACGCAATAATGTTTAACCAAGTATAGTACTTTGAGAAAGCTTATGATCGATCGGCATAGAAAAAAAGAAAGGAAACAAGGTCTCTAATTAGATTATAATACGTTTCTGATTAAAAACGTAATACTATGATGTAAGTTTACAAAATTATCAATAAAATAAGAATAAACATATGTGTTAATTTATAATTATCCTACGTGGACCGTAAAGAGTAAAAGAAAATAGTAGTAAGTTAGTAACCCGTCGGCTATTCGTTTGTGTAATTATGAAGAACAGTATAGTATTATGCTCCGATCTATATGTATATTAAAATGTAATTGTAGTCTTTTGCGTTGGAAGTCATCCAAAACCGAGGAAAAAAAATGAAAAATATTATAAAATCACGATTAAAATATTGGACAATCATTGTAATTAATAAATGAATTTTTTTATTTTGTCAGAATTAATTGTGAATCAAATAAGGGCATAAAATCTATGTAATGTATGTATGTGTATGTGTGTGTGGGACGTATCTAATGAAATCTGGACACAATCTGATCCAGCGATGCAGTAGTTACTGATCTTAATAACAAACCCATAAAAAAGATTTTTTATTTATTGATAAAAAGATAAAATAAAAAAGCTTATAAAGAAGAGATCACCATTAGAGATCTCTTCGATTCCTCAGCTCAAAGCTAACCAAACCAAACCCCACACGCACAGAAAGAAAAAAAACAAAAACAATTGTTGGGTCTTTTTTTCTCTCTCTAGCAAGACTTTCTCTCTCTAGTTCTTGATTATTATTATTATTCCGGTGAATAAACCAAGAAATGGGTAGTAGTTTTTTCGGGAGACCAAAAATGGGTGGATCTTCGTCGTCGTCACCAACATCTTCTTCTTCTTCAAAAAGAGGGAAGAACAAGAACGGTTCTGACAAGCCTAAGCAGCCACAGAGAGGTCTCGGTGTGGCGCAGTTAGAGAAGATTAGATTACACGGAGAATATAACTGCAACAGCTTCAATACTTACCCTTCTTATCATCCCTCATTCAATCATCATCAGGTACAGATTTCACACACATATACATATCTACATAGATCCATGTGTATATAGTCTAGTAGTAATGGTTTTTATAACTTTTATAGTTTTTAGAATTTTAGACCGTGACACCAAGCCACCAAGGATATATAATTTTGATTGGTATTTTTCTTTTTGATCATGAGAGCTAACTGTATGCAATAAGGATTTTCTTACAGCTGAGGCTTGGTGAGGAAGCTTATTCCCGTTTATAGAATAACAACATGATCAGATCATTCATCATATATAATGCAAAAAAAAAAAAAAAACAAACTGTTTTCATACGTAATGTCTAAATCGAATTGTAGAATGATATTTATTATGTTTACAGATTCATCATGCATTTGTTTCATCTTTTTGATCGAAATGGGCTATACTAATAACGATCGTGTTTGTGAATGTTGAATAATGTAGGATGATGTGAGGATGCAAGTAGGATATCATCAATCCATACCATCTTCATCACCATCCTTTACATATGCATCATCATCACCATCATCGGTTCCTTACGGCTTTCACCCAAACATGATGGTACGTCTATATGTATGCCACATCCAAATGTTTTATATGTGTATACCTATGGAAATCGTATCTAGTACTGTGTGCTTTCACAAACTAATGATATACTCATTATATGGTTGTTCTTAAATGCATATCTTTTTAGATTTAGAAGATATTTAAATCAGATTCTTATTAACTTAGATCGAAATCATTTTAGCTTCAAATATCGCATCGTAATTAATAACAAAATCTTCAGTTATATTCGTAATAATCATCATTGTTTTCTATCTATCAAAAAAGTAAAAGAATCTCAAACAATTTTATTCCGTTCTACCAACTACTAATTACTAATTATAGACGTGAAATTAAACAAATGGAATAAGATCCATGTAATTTAAACTCGGAGGAACCCTTATTTTTAATAAGTCAGATTTCGTCAATGAGGTTTCTCATTATTCTTTTTGTGATCTCACAGATGAATGCAAATAATGATCAATACGAGAGAACAACAATAAGATACGGAGATTCTCAGCCTCACGTAGCACCGAGGTCCGTACTCATTGTTATAGTTATATGATTATATGTATAAACAATATTTTAGTATTACATGTTATGTTGTTGATATACATGCATGTAGATCTTTTGTGACATATTTAAAACAAAAGCTAATAATTGTTCTACAACACAGTTGGAACCCGAGCTACGGCATCTTGGAGAGCCAACATTTTGTGGAACCAAACACAACCAGACACTTCTTACACGAGGTCATTATTTTATATAAGTCCATACATATATACTGTATTTTATATTACCGTATTTCTTAAGAAATATAATGGTTAGTAAGTACTTAGATTTGACATAATCGTGTTTGTTGTCTCTCTGAATGATTTTTTTCCTCCAATGGTTATAGGATCCGAGAAATAAATCGTTGGGATCAGGTCAGAACTTCGAAACGAGTGAAGCAAATGAGCTAGATTTGGAGTTGAGATTGTGACTTAAATTTAATGTATGAACTCATATTATTGAAAATGATGCCATGGATTGTTATACATTCAAAGCAAATTAGAGAAATAATATATATAGGTCATTTGATTTGATTTATGGCTTTATGGGTATCAAATTTTTTCATATCAAGATGTTTTTGAAAAAAAAAATATTGTAAATTAATCTACATAATTTCGTATAAATCTTGAATCACCACGACGGTCAATGGAAGGCTTACGTAATCTCGTCTTCTTGCCTCGTTTCGTCTATTAGAATCTCCCTTAATAGAAAGTTGTGCACTAGTGATATAATTTTTTTTTTGGACAAATAGTGAAATAATTTTGGAAGACAAAGAAAATTGTATTCTACAAGTACGTACGTGTATTATGTAGTGAAAAAGAAAAGAAGTGTATAATGTAGTAGTTGAATTATATATAAACTAAGCAGCTGTATGCATGAGAAGACAATTCTTATAAACCAACTATATTAACTCACCTAAATTTTACATTGGACCAGTAACAATAAAAATAAAACTTTTATCAAAATTAAATGATCAAACTTAAGATAAGTAGTATATAGATCATGTGATAAAAGAAAAGTATAAGAAAAGATGCATAGAAGGGGATGATGATGCCTCTAGATATTGTTCAGTGAGTATGAAACTTGTAAATAGAGCTGGCTTTCGTATGTAAATCCAATTCAAGAAAAAGACTCAGAAAAAGGTTAATTCGGATAAATTAAAATGTTAGCCACAGGGCCGGTCCTTGAACTTAGCCATATGCTTTTATATGATTATATATGTTGTAAGAAGAGCCAACAATGGTACGACATCATCGAAAAAACGATGTTGATTGATTACTTTTGTGATTAAGATTAAAATTAATCTTATGTAAGAATCTATCAATTGGTTGGTCTTTGTGGTCTCTAGTCATAGATTGAAAATAAAAAGCGATACACAATAACTTTGACTGATTGAGATCGGTGTCATTGATCTAATAATGACAAGAAATGGAAAAAAATGAAACTAAAAGTTCAGAATATATAATTATGAATTTTTTTTGCTCGTACAATATTTGTCTATTTACCATTGATCGAGCTTTATCATGAATATAATAATTATATAATAATATAAGAATATATCAATACTATTCAACACCCACCGAAAGTTATTATTCTTGATTGATCACTAGATCTGATTACTTGAACCATAAAAAACACCTTAAAAGAAACGTTTTAATCATGTTTTAAACTAAATTTGTTCTATCTAAAGTAATCTTTGTTTACAGTGTTATAGTTCACCGTTGACGAATTTTTAATGTCTTTGAATGGAGATGATACAAATCTATATATGTCCAATCTCTGTCATGTTAACCGAAAACAAACAGAACGTTAGATCTGAAAGTCGAATCGAAATTAGTCAAATTATTTAGCTTTTTCATTCTAAATGGGATATAAATATTATCATATGCACAAATGCTCAATGGACTCAACCCGCTTCCAGTCTGATAATTTGGACGCACAATGCTTAATAGCTAATTAATCCTATGTTTTCCGAAAGGGCTTTGGACTTTGTTTGATGCCCAAAACAAACTAGTCATGAACAAGTGATATTTGCCCCCAAAAAAAAGAAGAACAAGTGATATAAATAATCCTAATTGAGCAATTTCTTAAATGATCATAAGTATTATATAAATAAATAATTTTTTAGATTTCTTTATTTGTTAAAAATAAGAAGAACAGTTACGCTTATTACAGTATATAACCTTGGATTTCTCTATTTTTTCAAAAAGCACTTTTTTCAAGTAACATGTGTTTTTTTTTTTTTTTATCTTAGATATATAGATCATAATTTTTTTATATATATAAAACATGCCATAGAGAAATAACCTAAGGTCACTCGCATAATACTTGTTTGACAAAAGTAGGCAACCAAACAAACAAAATAATGATTCAAAGTCCTATGAAACGAAGAGAAAAAATTCTCGAGCTCTTATATCACTGATTACAAAAATGAGATTATAGGGACTGGAATAGACCGGTTTGACCCAAACCAATTTACTAAATTATTGTAACGCAGATTTTAATTATGTTTGGTAAGGCATGAAAAACGAAATTGTATTGGTTAAATTCTGAATGAGGAAAAAAATATAGAGAATGGAATTAGAGAAGTTGATAGCAAAGGTCATAGAGTATAGTCTTCCTCACGTATATTCATCTGCTTCTATCACAACCGCGTGAGCCAGCTAACAAATGTCAAACTTCTTATTCTTTCTTTTCAAAATTTCATTATAAAATATCCACATGTTGGTAATTAAAAATTGAGATAAATACATATTCATAGTACCTTTTCAAGATAGCATTTTTTTTTATGTAAAAGAATTTAGTGATCTAATTGTTATGTTGTGTAGTTCATGCATACACAGTTCATTAGGTGCACGTCATTGTCAAAATGATATACTTTTGCAGACTACGTCAAAATTCGTTTTGCTTCGAATTCGGTATATATAAAGAAAGCCGTATTCATAACCAAAATAGTGATCCAACAGAGTCCCATATCCAAGAGATTTGAAACAACAATCAAATTCGTAAAATGGCCAGTCTCGGAGCGAAGACGTTACTGTTCGTTCTGGTGGCCACGTTAGCGACATTTGTGAAGGCAGACTTCAAGAAGAATATGATCGTTACATGGGGTAAAGATCATATTGGTATGACTGGTGACAACCTTCGCCTTGTCCTAGACAAATCTGCAGGTAATATATAGTACTATATTATAACACCGTAACTTCAAAATCAATCCATTTTAATCTATAGTTGATGACAAAACTTGATAAATAAACGTTAAAACTGTTTTGTGTGTTTATGTGTGCAGGATCTGCTATTCGATCAAAGGTGGCTCATTTGTTTGGAAGCGTAGAAATGCTTATCAAACTTGTGCCAGGAAATTCTGCTGGAACCGTTGCAGCTTATTACGTAAAAATTACTACTAATATCTTAAACTTTATAGAAATACGAAAAATAATTAGTGTTTTTGTGATTTAATGATGGATTTATTTTCTTTAGTTATCATCTACGGGAAGTGCACACGATGAGATAGACTTCGAGTTCCTAGGGAATGCGACTGGTCAGCCTTACACGATCCACACCAACATATTTGCTCAAGGGAAAGGAAACCGCGAGCAACAGTTCCGGCCATGGTTCAATCCAACCACTGGTTTCCACAACTATACTATCCATTGGAACCCATCCGAAGTTGTGTAAGTAATTAGATATTAGGGCGTTTTCTTAAGTCTTACAAAACTCTAAATCTTTCTTTTCTCTCTTTTACCAAAAAAAAGAAATGGTTTCTATATATCAACGAATTACCCACCCAAAAAACATAACTTGTAGTTGGTTTAATTTCTTAATGTAAAGCAACATTAAAGTACATACACTTGATAATTTTTTTTGTATCATTTTGATCATAACCTTATGGTTTTTGAGAATCTCAAACGATTGCATATTTTGCATATACTCATACGTATATATAAAACATAACTTAAATGAATTTGATATGTTTAACATCGTTTGTTTGCATGATTTTTTGTTTTCTATAAAATAAACATGTTACACAACTTATTATATATAGGTGGTTCGTGGATGGAACTCCGATCAGAGTATTTAGGAACTACGAGAAAGAAGGAATCGCATACCCAAACAAGCAAGGAATGAAAGTGTTTGCGAGTCTATGGAACGCAGACGATTGGGCAACACAAGGAGGACGAGTGAAGACTAACTGGACACTAGCACCATTTGTGGCCGAGGGTCGTAGGTACAAGGCAAGAGCTTGCTTGTGGCAGGGACCGGTCAGCATCAAGCAATGCGCAGACAAAACTGTACGGTCTAACTGGTGGACATTACCATCGTTTAGCCAACTAACTCCATCGCAGCTGACGAGAATGCAAAAGATAAGAGATGGGTTCATGATCTATGATTATTGCAAAGACACTAACAGGTTTAAAGGTGTTATGCCTCCGGAATGCTCCAAGAGGCAGTTCTAATATAATGAAAGTTCATTTTTTGTTTTTTGTTTTTTTTTTTTAAATAATTCATTCTTCCAAATCTCTCTGTCTTTCATGTGTGATTCATCTATACTGTAACTTGAATTTGTGCAATCTTAATAAACAAGGAGAAGTATTTTTCTTCTTATGCAAAAAAAAAAAAAAATAGCTATAAAAAATCCAAACATTCATGGCCCTAATTTATCCATTTTGGAGAAATTTACTGAAGTAAAAAAAATTATATATAAACAGACTTCACATACATAGTACTATTTATAAAAGAAAATATATTTCTTGTTGCCGAAAATAATAAGAAATTTTTTTTGGGTTGAAATTTAGAAAAAATAATAAATATTTTGTGTTTTAAAAACTATGGTTTCAAATGGTAACCACAATTTAGGAAAAAAATGAGGAGAAATGTGATATTTCTCTTTATTCCACATTTTTTTACCATTTGATAGTAATATTTTTTCCTACACATTCCTCAACATTCTTCAAAAAATAAATAAAAACAATAGAACAAAAATGTTTCTCCCGAAAATTGATGAGAAACAAATAGAACAAAAAAAAACAAATATTAAAATTCGTTTTTTATTTAAAAAAATATGTTTATTAACTATATTTCAATTTTGTAATATAAGAATTTCATATTTTCACAATGTATTGATAGATAAAATATTTTTGATATAAATTTCATTTTAAACTAATCTTAAGGTTCTATTTGAAAACTATATGAATAATAAAATAAATTTAAGAGACTCATGTTTTATTGTAAATGAAAACTAAAAATATTTTAAATTACTCTTAAAATTTTATTGTAGGTAAATATTAATTATTAATATTTAATATGACATATCTAAAATTTTATTTTAAAATCAAATGTAAAATTTATTATATATACATTGAAAATAGTATTAGTATTATTATTGATTTTAATTTATTTAATATTTAATATATTTTAAAATACATATTTATTGTTTGGTTACCATTTACTATTTTATGATTTCTCTGCAGTTTTTTTTTCATTATTCAAAAACTTTTAATTCCGTTCCGTATTGTTCTTTTTTATTACTTTTCTTTTTGTTCTTCTAATAAGCCTATCTGCCTATGCTGTGAACATGATGATTCTATCCTCACGGGGTTAGTCAAGTAGATTTTGTCAAACAAACTTCATTACAATTGATTTCGGTTTCGTTTTAGGGAAATTGGCCGATATAACCCAAAAACAAACTTTAATTAAGTGGCTGACTATTATAACCATAACCCTCTTATATTCTATATATTTTCTATAATAATGACAATGCTATCCGTAGTACATAATTGTAACATCCGTGAACCGGAATTCCGGTTTAGGATGTGCATCGATCGATGCAGTAGGAGCATCGATCGATGCTGACTCAATTCTGTGCGTTTTGATTTAAGTCAAACGCTGCGTTTTGGGGAAAAGAGAAAGGGAAAACCCTTAACTCGATTTATTTTGGGTCTCATTCGTTTTTGGCCGTTTCTGGGAGAGAAAAGAAAAGAGAGAAAAGTTCTTGAGAGTTTCTTGGAGTTTTGGTGCTTTCCTGAGGAGATCTGTAGCTGGGATTGCTGTAGGAGCTTCTAGGAAACGTTTTCTTGCTTTTGTGTTGTTCAGATTCGTCTTGGTACAGGTAAGTGCAGGACCATGGCTTATCTAAGCTGGAGAATTCAGTGATTTGCTTGTTGTTTGTTGTTAGACGTATTAGATTGTTGTTATGGACGTTAGGAAGCTTTCTTGTGGCTTGGGATTGAGTTTCTGTGGTTGTAGGAACGAGATCCGGCGAGAAACTTCGGAGAAATCACGGTGCTCGACGTTGCGTCGATCGATGCATAGCTTGCATCGGTCGATGCAAGCGCGAGGACGGCGCGATGAACTTTAGGGTTTTTCGTGTGCGTCGAGCATGCGTCGGTCGATGCAGACTGGGTATCGGTCGATGCAGTTACACTTGCATCGATCGATGCAGCTTCTGTATCGATCGATGCTTCTCTGTTGGCATCGATCGATGCAGGTGTGGCATCGGTCGATGCTACGTCCTGTTTTGTTATTGCTTGTTGATTGTTGTGTAAAGATTACTGATACTCTATTGCTTGTGTGTATAGCCCAGTAGATGGGAGGATTGCCTTACTGAGTGTTGTAAAATACTCATGCATTGCAATATATGTTTGTGGTGCAGGTAAAGGCAAAGTGTGATCGTGGAATCCAGGCAATGAAGAGGAGGATGTTCTAGGGACTCGGTTGATTGTTTATCTGGCATTGTTAGGTTGCTAGAACTATGTCCTAGATCATTGTTTAGGATTGCTGGTTACTTGTTTTCATGATGTTTTGGATCATTAGTTAAGATTGGAATTTATATTGGTTATTTCTATTTATTGGATTGATATTTATTGGATATTGGTATTATTATTTTCCGTTGTTGGTTGTGTTTGTGGTTAGGTGACTAGTGGGTATGGGACCACTAGTTGTAGTTTATTTATTATTATTATTTATTATTTATTAAAAAAAAAAAAGGTCGGTCCTTTCATTTTGGTATCAGAGCCCTTACGGTTCTAGGTTTGGGTTCACTAGGCTTTGTGCTGTAGATGTTTGGGATTGCATGTCTTGATTGATTATGTGAGTTAGTCAATTGTGTGTGGCATGGAGTCCTAGAACATCCTCTTCGAGCCTATTGGTGATTCCACGGTGAGTTTCTATTTCTGTGTTAAATAGTAATTGTTTGCTTAGCCTTCTGTTCATGGCACAGTGCAGATGGTTATAGGTGGTGCTGTTGCTGGTCGAGGTCGTGGACGCGGTCGTGGTCGCGGACGTGGTCGTGGTAGGGGCAGAGTCCCAGTGGTTAGTGAGACCGAGGACCAGAGTGTGACAGCTGAGGGTGTTGGCGAGTCGCAGGGTGTACCGGGGGATTCAGTGAGTGTGGCCGGAGGGGGCGGTGTTGATGCTCCAGTGGTTGGTGATGCTAGGGTCCCGGGTGTGGGAGCCCCAGCGGGTGGAGTCCCTGGTGTTGACATTGCGGCTTTGCTAGCACAGGTGTTGGAGCGGTTACCACCGTGGTACCGGCTCATGCTCGGTAGAGCCACCAGTGGTGGCGGAGGAGCGGCAGCCAATGGCTGCAGATGTGGGGGTTCATGCTCGTTATCTCAACATGTTGTCAGAGATGGGCAAGTTGCGTACTGAGCAGTTCTCAGGAGGTGTAGATCCTACTGCTGCGGATGCGTGGAGGACGAGAGTGGAACGTAACTTCCACACTCCGAGATGTCCCGAGGAGTTCTGGGTGGACATAGGGTCTACTTTTTGAGTGGAGATGCTGAGTTGTGGTGGAGGTCTGTGGCTGATAGGAGGGTGCAGCGGGAGATGACTTGGGCTGACTTCGTTTTGGAGTTCAACCGCAAGTATTTTCCTAGAGAGGCATTGGATCGTTTGGAGGTGCAGTTCCTTCAGTTGTCTCAGGGGACACGGTCAGTGCGGGAGCTGGATTTAGAGTTCAGTCGACTTTTATGTTATGGGGTCGGGCTATGGAGTCCGAGGAGGCTCAGGTGAGGAGGTTTATTAGAGCTCTACGGGATGATTTGAGAGTTCACTGTAGAGGGCGGTACTATGCTACGCGTGCAGAGCTGGTTGAGACTGCAGCAGAGATAGAGGAGGATATTCGGGCACAGTCAGTGTCGGTTACTCCAGTAGCTCAGCCTAGTAAGGCTCAGCAGCAGGGTGGTTCCAGCAGGGGCGGTAGGCATGCTCAGGGAACCAAGAGGAAGTGGGAGGCTACGCAGAAGCCGAGTGGTGCGGGTTGCTTCGGTTGTGGGAGCAAGGATCACAAGGTTGCTAGTTGTCCCAAGAGGAGTGTTCCGACGGCAGGACCTCGGGTTTGTTATCACTGTTGGGAGACAGGGCACATCAGGCCTTTTTTTCCCAAGTTGCAGCCGGCAGCAGTGGCAGCGTTGCAGCAGGTGGCACGGATTGAGCAGGCGCCACGGGTTTACACGACAAGAGAGACTGGTGGAACCAGTGCCGGGGCGATCACAGGTATAATTTCTGACACTCTAACTTTGTGAATTTGTAGTAGGTTCAGATTGTATATGTTTCCTGTGATAAAGTGTTAGGTTCTCAACACATGAGGTTTGTGTAGGGACCTTGTTGGTGGGCGGGTTTAAGTCCCACGTTATGTTTGATTCTGGAGCTTCTCATAGCTTCATTACTCCGGAGTGTGCAGAGTGTGCGGGAATCAGAGGGGATCCCGGGGAGCGAACAGGAGTTGTTAGAGTTGCTGGGGGCAAGTTCCTGAGAGTTGTTGGACGAGCTAGAGGGGTTGATATTCAGATCGCAGGAGAGTCGTGGCCAGCGGATTTGCTTATCAGTCCAGTGGAGTTGTATGATGTCATTCTCGGGATGGATTGGTTGCATCAGCATATGGTGCATTTGGATTGCCATCGGGGAGAGTGGAGTTTGAGCGCCTGGAGAGAAGTTGGTTTTCAGGGATTAGACCGACTTCGGGAGTCTCGTGATCTCAGCCATTCAGGCTGGGAAGATGATCGAGAAGGGCCGTGAGGCTTATCTGGTTACTATATCTATGTCGAGTCGGTGGAGAAGTCTACGGTTAGCGGTATTCCGGTAGTAGAGGAGTTTGAGGATGTGTTTCAGTTTTGCAGGGATTACCACCATCTCGGTCGGATCCTTTCACCATTGAACTGGAACCGGGACGACACCGTTATCCAAGGCTCCTTACAGAATGGCTCCAGCAGAGATGGCAGAGCTGAAGAAGCAGCTAGAGGATCTGTTGAGCAAGGGATTCATCCGTCCTAGTGTATCACCGTGGGGAGCGCCGGTGTTGTTTGTGAAGAAGAAGGATGGGAGTTTCAGGTTATGCATAGATTACCGGGGTTTGAACCGGGTCACTGTGAAGAACAAGTATCCTCTTCCAAGGATTGATGAGTTGTTGGATCAGTTGAGGTGCTACATGGTTCTCTAAGGTGGATCGCGTCGTTATCACCGATACCAATAAATGACAGATGTGAGGTATGGGCATAATCAATTGTTTCTCCCTCTCACCTTATATTCACGTACACCCTCATTTCTATTATGTACATATATTTTATTTTCTCTTTTCTTTTTTTTCTTTATCCTTTAATTTTTCTCATTCATATATTTCTATTTATCTATTTATATAGTTTGCAGTAAATTTATTCATTTCTGGATTACACAATCTCACTTCAAAAACAAACTTTTTTTAGTTTATCTAACAATTTCATTTTTTAACGAACAATTTTAACTCACTATATAACAATATAATAAAATTATTTGTAATATATAGAACACAACAACATTCTATTTCATGTTTTATTTTTAAAATTTCATTCTCAATCTTTGAGATATATTTATATTGCATAATTACAAAAATTAAATTATAATTAGAAGTATGCAAAAGATTTATATATTATTATTTTTAGCGCTTAATTTGGTTGTTGGGGACTTGGGGTTGACAATATTATATCCTTTAGGGTATATCGTTTATATTCAATATGCGTTGGATTCGAATATTTGAGTTCTCTATGTTGTATCATTTAGGGTATATAGTACTTTTAGTTAAGCAAATATTCAACTCAATATATTAGATTTTATATGACTTGTTTCATACTTTTCATTTTATTTTATTTCTTTATTTCAATCTATTTTTTTCATTGAAGTGTTGTAAACAAACACTATTCTATATATTTTATGATATATATTTCTAACTTTGTTGCGCGTTTAAGTCATTAGTTTGGGTTCTCTATATTGTATCATTTAGGGTATAACGTTTTCTTTACAAGATCACTATCATCACCATGCCGTCTACCACCACCATATTACCATCACCACCACTTACGTTTTATTAAACATTCTATACTATATAATTTCATTATATAATATTTTGGATAGACAAATATTATTTACTTTTCTAAAATATTTACATCCTATTAAAAAATCTAATTATGTTTGATACAGAAAAGCACTAGAAAATTTGTTAGAAATGCCCTTTTTGGCATACACCTTTTCAAAAATACCTTCTATTTTGAATATTTTAATTTTTTTACACAATTACCCTATGGTAAATTAATTTTTAGAATTTGTTTTTTTAGATTTGGGTTCTCAATTTACAATTAGAGTATAGTTTTAAAGAGATAGAATTTACTATTTGGGGTTTAGGGTTTATAATTTTGTCATTTTATATATTAAAAAGAGGTATTTTTGAAAATTGACACCAGCAAAAAATATTTTTAAAAAGTAACATAGAAGAAAAAAGAGTGTTTTTGAAAATCCTCAAAACACTATAATATTTTTTTAAAGATTTTAAACATCGAATCAATTTTTTAAAAGAGCTATATTAAAAAAACATAAAAGAGTAAAACATATTTTATTAAAAAAAAAATGAAGTAGTCAGTATACAAAATAACTCAGCAACTTCCACACACCAAAGCACGCGTTCATGTCACCGTTTGTCCCTTTTAGTAAGGGAATTTGGCTAAAAATGCCATTTTACAGAAAAAATTTCTTAGAAATGCCAGTTTGGTTTAGGGCTTGTGCAAAATGCCAGTTTCTATGTTTAGATGTGCAGAAAAAGACAAAAATACCCCTACATTAAAAGAGGAAATAGAAGACGCAGAAGAATTCAAAAGAGGGACATTAATGGTGATGGGACACACATAAATGACAGCGAGTCTCTATCACATAATAATGAATTTGATCAACCAAATGCATACTTGAAGGAGTTGGAGGTGGACAAGAACCTTGAATTTGGGTTGTGGTCCATCATTTGAGAAACCTGCAGGGTGGACAACTTTGTATTCTTAGAACCCGACAGCAAGACAAAAAGTGATAAGAGATGTAAACAAGACGGACATGATTTTGGATTTTAGGATATGGTCCATCAGGCAACCACTTGATTTGATAGAAATGGTTATAAAGCAAGAACGTAAAACGTAGTTTAGGTGGACAAGTACGTGGGTTTAGATATGTGGTCCATCGATGAGATGACCATATAGAGTGGACAAACAAGAATGAAAGAAAAAGTAAGAGTTGGAGGTGGACTAGAACCTTGAATTTGGGTTGTGGTCCATCATTTGAGAAACCTGCAGGGTGGACAACTTTGCATTCTTAGAACCCGACAGCAAGACAAAAAGTGATAAGAGATGTAAACAAGACGGACATGATTTTGGATTTTAGGATATGGTCCATCAGGCAACCACTTGATTTGATAGAAATGGTTATAAAGCAAGAACGTAAAACGTAGTTTAGGTGGACAAGTACGTGGGTTCGTATATGTGGTCCATCGATGAGATGACCATATAGAGTGGACAAACAAGAACGAAAGAAAAAGTAGGAGTTGGAGGTGGACAAGAACCTTGAATTTGGGTTGTGGTCCATCATTTGAGAAACCTGCAAGGTGGAAAACTTTGCATTCTTAGAACCCGACAGCAAGACAAAAAGTGATAAGAGATGTAAACAAGACGGACATGATTTTGGATTTTAGGATATGGTCCATCAGGCAACCACTTGATTTGATAGAAATGGTTATAAAGCAAGAACGTAAAACGTAGTTTAGGTGGACAAGTACGTGGGTTTAGATATGTGGTCCATCGATGAGATGACCATATAGAGTGGACAAACAAGAACGAAGAAAAAGTATGGGTGGACATACATTTACTGTTGTAAGTGGTCCAATAGAGGTGGGACAGTTGCAGTGATGCATCTTCGTTAGACCTACAACAGACAAACATGTTTATGGTGGACAACTACTGTGCTGTTAAATTGTGTCTACTAAAATGATCCAGTGACAGAATCAGGGTGGACATACCGTGGTTGTTGGAAAATGTCCACCGGCTGTAGACCATCCTTAGTGCGACCGTCGTCAGCAGACTTGCAATGTATGAGAATGTCTTTGGTTACAAATGGACCAAACAAGTCACATAATAATGAATTTGATCAACCAAATGCATACCTGCAGGAGTTGGAGGTGGACAAGAACCTTGAATTTGGGTTGTGGTCCATCGTATGAGAAGATCTGCATGGTGGACAACTTTACATTCTTAGAATCCGACAACAAGACAAAAAGTGATAAGAGATGTAAACAAGACGGACAAGATTCTGGGTTTTAGGATATGGTCCATCGGGCAACCACTTGATTTCATAGAAATGGTTATAAAGCAAAAACGTAAAACGTAGTTTAGGTGGACAAGTATGTGGGTTTTGATATGTGGTCCATCTGCTAAGATGACCACATAGAGTGGACAAACAAGAATGAAAGATAAAGTATGGGTGGAGATACATTGACTGTTGTAAGTGGTCCAACAGAAGTGAGACAGTTGCAGATCGCGTTGTCGCCACACCCGCAACATGACATGTTTATGGTGGACGGCGATAGAGAAGAAGGCATCTCTTCAATCAGATCGGTGGCGATAAAAATTAGAGAAGAAGAAGCGATAGGGAAGAAGATGAAAAGACGATAGATAAGAAGAAGCAAAGAATTATGCGGAGAGAGAGGAGAGAGAGTTTGCAGTTTGAAAAATTAATTGGTTTCTTTTTTTCAATAATCTTTATAGAATACAGTAAGATGAATGAAGGGTATTTTTGTCTTCTTGCAGATGCTTTGTGGCAGGCGGGAAAAGAAGATATCGAAAGTGGCAGTCCTTGTAATGTTTGCCACTGTTCATGGCATACTCAAAAACGTAAAACGTAGTTTAGGTGGACAAGTACGTGGGTTTAGATATGTGGTCCATCGATGAGATGACCATATAGAGTGGACAAACAAGAATGAAAGAAAAAGTAGGAGTTGGAGGTGGACTAGAACCTTGAATTTGGGTTGTGGTCCATCATTTGAGAAATCTGCAGGGTGGACAACTTTGCATTCTTAGAACCCGACAGCAAGACAAAAAGTGATAAGAGATGTAAACAAGACGGACATGATTTTGGATTTTAGGATATGGTCCATCAGGCAACCACTTGATTTGATAGAAATGGTTATAAAGCAAGAACGTAAAACGTAGTTTAGGTGGACAAGTACGTGGGTTCAGATATGTGGTCCATCGATGAGATGACCATATAGAGTGGACAAACAAGAACGAAAGAAAAAGTAGGAGTTGGAGGTGGACAAGAACCTTGAATTTGGGTTGTGGTCCATCATTTGAGAAACCTGCAAGGTGGACAACTTTGCATTCTTAGAACCCGACAGCAAGACAAAAAGTGATAAGAGATGTAAACAAGACGGACATGATTTTGGATTTTAGGATATGGTCCATCAGGCAACCACTTGATTTGATAGAAATGGTTATAAAGCAAGAACGTAAAACGTAGTTTAGGTGGACAAGTACGTGGGTTTAGATATGTGGTCCATCGATGAGATGACCATATAGAGTGGACAAACAAGAACGAAAGAAAAAGTATGGGTGGACATACATTTACTGTTGTAAGTGGTCCAATAGAGGTGGGACAGTTGCAGTGACTGCATCTTCGTTAGACCTACAACAGGACAAACATGTTTATGGTGGACAACTACTGTGCCTGTTAAATTGTGTCTACTAAAATGATCCAGTGACAGAATCAGGGTGGACATACCGTGGTTGTTGGAAAATGTCCACCGGCTGTAGACCATCCTTAGTGCGACCGTCGTCAGCAGACCTGCAATGTATGAGAATGTCTTTGGTTACAAATGGACCAAACAAGTCACATAATAATGAATTTGATCAACCAAATGCATACTGCAGGAGTTGGAGGTGGACAAGAACCTTGAATTTGGGTTGTGGTCCATCGTATGAGAAGATCTGCATGGTGGACAACTTTACATTCTTAGAATCCGACAACAAGACAAAAAGTGATAAGAGATGTAAACAAGACGGACAAGATTCTGGGTTTTAGGATATGGTCCATCGGGCAACCACTTGATTTCATAGAAATGGTTATAAAGCAAAAACGTAAAACGTAGTTTAGGTGGACAAGTATGTGGGTTTTGATATGTGGTCCATCTGCTAAGATGACCACATAGAGTGGACAAACAAGAATGAAAGATAAAGTATGGGTGGACATACATTGACTGTTGTAAGTGGTCCAACAGAAGTGAGACAGTTGCAGTGACTGCGTTGTCGTCACACCTGCAACATGACAGACATGTTTATGGTGGACGGCGATAGAGAAGAAGGCATCTCTTCAATCAGATCGGTGGCGATAAAAATTAGAGAAGAAGAAGCGATAGGGAAGAAGATGAAAAGACGATAGATAAGAAGAAGCAAAGAATTATGCGGAGAGAGAGGAGAGAGAGTTTGCAGTTTACGAAAAAATTAATTGGTTTCTTTTTTCAATAATCTTTATAGAATACAGTAAGATGAATGAAGGGTATTTTTGTCTTCTTGCAGATGCTTTGTGGCAGGCGGGAAAAGAAGATATCGAAAGTGGCAGTCCTTGTAATGTTTGCCACTGTTCATGGCATACTCGGCAAAAACGTAAAACGTAGTTTAGGTGGACAAGTACGTGGGTTTAGATATGTGGTCCATCGATGAGATGACCATATAGAGTGGACAAACAAGAATGAAAGAAAAAGTAGGAGTTGGAGGTGGACTAGAACCTTGAATTTGGGTTGTGGTCCATCATTTGAGAAACCTGCAGGGTGGACAACTTTGCATTCTTAGAACCCGACAGCAAGACAAAAAGTGATAAGAGATGTAAACAAGACGGACATGATTTTGGATTTTAGGATATGGTCCATCAGGCAACCACTTGATTTGATAGAAATGGTTATAAAGCAAGAACGTAAAACGTAGTTTAGGTGGACAAGTACGTGGGTTCGAGATATGTGGTCCATCGATGAGATGACCATATAGAGTGGACAAACAAGAACGAAAGAAAAAGTAGGAGTTGGAGGTGGACAAGAACCTTGAATTTGGGTTGTGGTCCATCATTTGAGAAACCTGCAAGGTGGACAACTTTGCATTCTTAGAACCCGACAGAAGACAAAAAGTGATAAGAGATGTAAACAAGACGGACATGATTTTGGATTTTAGGATATGGTCCATCGGCAACCACTTGATTTGATAGAAATGGTTATAAAGCAAGAACGTAAAACGTAGTTTAGGTGGACAAGTACGTGGGTTTAGATATGTGGTCCATCGATGAGATGACCATATAGAGTGGACAAACAAGAACGAAAGAAAAAGTATGGGTGGACATACATTTACTGTTGTAAGTGGTCCAATAGAGGTGGGACAGTTGCAGTGACTGCATCTTCGTTAGACCTACAACAGGACAAACATGTTTATGGTGGACAACTACTGTGCCTGTTAAATTGTGTCTACTAAAATGATCCAGTGACAGAATCAGGGTGGACATACCGTGGTTGTTGGAAAATGTCCACGGCTGTAGACCATCCTTAGTGCGACCGTCGTCAGCAGACCTGCAATGTATGAGAATGTCTTTGGTTACAAATGGACCAAACAAGTCACATAATAATGAATTTGATCAACCAAATGCATACCTGCAGGAGTTGGAGGTGGACAAGAACCTTGAATTTGGGTTGTGGTCCATCGTATGAGAAGATCTGCATGGTGGACAACTTTACATTCTTAGAATCCGACAACAAGACAAAAAGTGATAAGAGATGTAAACAAGACGGACAAGATTCTGGGTTTTAGGATATGGTCCATCGGGCAACCACGATTTCATAGAAATGGTTATAAAGCAAAAACGTAAAACGTAGTTTAGGTGGACAAGTATGTGGGTTTTGATATGTGGTCCATCTGCTAAGATGACCACATAGAGTGGACAAACAAGAATGAAAGATAAAGTATGGGTGGACATACATTGACTGTTGTAAGTGGTCCAACAAGTGAGACAGTTGGTGGCTGCGTTGTCGTCACACCCGCAACATGAGACATGTTTATGGTGGACGGCGATAGAGAAGAAGGCATCTCTTCAATCAGATCGGTGGCGATAAAAATTAGAGAAGAAGAAGCGATAGGGAAGAAGATGAAAAGACGATAGATAAGAAGAAGCAAAGAATTATGCGGAGAGAGAGGAGAGAGAGTTTGCAGTTTACGAAAAAATTAATTGGTTTCTTTTTTTCAATAATCTTTATAGAATACAGTAAGATGAATGAAGGGTATTTTTGTCTTCTTGCAGATGCTTTGTGGCAGGCGGGAAAAGAAGATATCGAAAGTGGCAGTCCTTGTAATGTTTGCCACTGTTCATGGCATACTCGGCAAAAACGTAAAACGTAGTTTAGGTGGACAAGTACGTGGGTTTAGATATGTGGTCCATCGATGAGATGACCATATAGAGTGGACAAACAAGAACGAAAGAAAAAGTATGGGTGGACATACATTTACTGTTGTAAGTGGTCCAATAGAGGTGGGACAGTTGCAGTGACTGCATCTTCGTTAGACCTACAACAGGACAAACATGTTTATGGTGGACAACTACTGTGCCTGTTAAATTGTGTCTACTAAAATGATCCAGTGACAGAATCAGGGTGGACATACCGTGGTTGTTGGAAAATGTCCACCGGCTGTAGACCATCCTTAGTGCGACCGTCGTCAGCAGACCTGCAATGTATGAGAATGTCTTTGGTTACAAATGGACCAAACAAGTCACATAATAATGAATTTGATCAACCAAATGCATACCTGCAGGAGTTGGAGGTGGACAAGAACCTTGAATTTGGGTTGTGGTCCATCGTATGAGAAGATCTGCATGGTGGACAACTTTACATTCTTAGAATCCGACAACAAGACAAAAAGTGATAAGAGATGTAAACAAGACGGACAAGATTCTGGGTTTTAGGATATGGTCCATCGGGCAACCACTTGATTTCATAGAAATGGTTATAAAGCAAAAACGTAAAACGTAGTTTAGGTGGACAAGTATGTGGGTTTTGATATGTGGTCCATCTGCTAAGATGACCACATAGAGTGGACAAACAAGAATGAAAGATAAAGTATGGGTGGACATACATTGACTGTTGTAAGTGGTCCAACAGAAGTGAGACAGTTGCGGATGCGTTGTCGTCACACCTGCAACATGACGACATGTTTATGGTGGACGGCGATAGAGAAGAAGGCATCTCTTCAATCAGATCGGTGGCGATAAAAATTAGAGAAGAAGAAGCGATAGGGAAGAAGATGAAAAGACGATAGATAAGAAGAAGCAAAGAATTATGCGGAGAGAGAGGAGAGAGAGTTTGCAGCTTACGAAAAAATTAATTGGTTTCTTTTTTTCAATAATCTTTATAGAATACAGTAAGATGAATGAAGGGTGATTTTGTCTTCTTGCAGATGCTTTGTAGCAGGCGGGAAAAGAAGATATCGAAAGTGGCATTCCTTGTAATGTTTGCCACTGTTCATGGCATACTCGGCAAAATTCTCTTTTAGTAATCTTATCATTGCACTATATTCTTTGTCTATTTTTTTATTTTGGTTAATGGGCAAATTTGCCCTTGGTTTTAATGGTTCAGAAATTACAATTGATTTTGGTTCTGTTTAGAAAAGAAAAACTAAAAAAACAAACAGTCACGCCAGGCGACCGCAATTTCAGAAAAAGTGCGTCGAATGAATGAAATATTGCTACCCTCCTCCTTCGATATTAGCAATATTAACTTTGTTTTCGTCTTCTTCTTCTTCTCTCATTTGATTTTGAAGAAGAGATTGCAGTTATAATCTAGTAAGGCTGATATGATGAAAAGATGAGAGACGTCCCTTTGCTCCATGTCTCATTGGACGCCGCCGGTGAGAAACAGCGATTCCAATTGTATTAGCTAGGTTTTGCCAGTGATGTAGGGTTTAAGGGGTTTTAAACTAGTAGTAGTTTCAATACTAGAGCAGAGCTTCTCAAGTAACTGTTTCTTCTGGGTCTATTATTGACCACTCATCATCAGGCATGGCCTTATGCAATCATCCATTGGAGAAAAAAAAAAGTGAGTTTTTTTTCCCCCAATTGTTAAGCATTAAGCTGCATTTACATCCGATTTGAATTTTAGTTTTGGTTTCACCATCCTCCTAGTGTTGAAATTGAAGATTATATCATTCTGCCCACAGTGTCTTTGCATTGATTTAACTTTAAATTGATTAGTGAGGCAAGCTTTAAGCTCCCTAAGATGGTGCTTTTAATCCAAATCATTTTTGTATTTGCAGGAGAACAGTAAGACAAAGCATCCTCAACTTCTCTATGAAGCCAAGCTATACAGAGTTCTTAGAAGGAGGAAGTGTGATTCTGAGTCCTATCTTTTCTTATTCTTCAGTTGTTGGAGGGCTTGATTATTCAGTACAATGCTAATTTTGTGTTACCTGTTGGCTGTGGTCTCTGCAGTTGGAGTTCCTAAGATGGTTTGGAGTGGATGGAACAGAAAATGCTTTAGTGATGGATTTTTTCTCTTCGTGTAATTGTGGGAGCACCAAAAACGGTTTTGATGGTGGCTGATGGATGATGAGATGGTATGGAATGAGTTTTAACTGGGGACATTAATTGTGTGATACTAGTACTAGCTATCAGTTCTCTTGACTACTAATACATTGATCATCTGATGTGCTTCTAGCTGACAAGAGTAGAATATGTACATTCCAAAGGATATTTACATATAGATATATATTGTAGTTTTTCTTTCTTCTGATCTGACGAGCAAAAAGATTACGTGCCTTTTGGGCCCTTTACTGAGATTTCTGCAGTGGTGAACCTCTTCTAGACGAGGTTGATGATCTGAATGGAGCTTTTCCATGAATAGGCTTACTATTTCACACAAAGGCATGAAAGGTATGTTAACTAATTCCTTTCGAGATTTTCCCACATAACAGACTTCACCTTTGTATAAAATCTTGCAACCGGACGTGTAATTTTGGTTTCTTGTGATTCATTCTTATAAATTTTGTTTTAACTTGCTCTGTTCATACTCATGTGTAGTTCCCTGACCTGAAGGGGTATAACCTGGTTTGTAGCTTGATCAACAACATTCTTTGCAGAAAAATCAAGAGCCAAGCTTGAGCAGAGATGTCTTTAAAGGCTTAAGTCAAGAATAGCTTGCTTGTGACAGGGACATGTCAGCATCAAGCAATGCGCAGACTCAACCATACGGTTTAAATTGATGGACTTGAGAAGTGATTATGGTTTCTTATGTGGTTATTGCCAAATGCCAATATCCCAACAGGTTTAAAGATGTTTGCTTCCGGAAAGCTACTCGGAGAAACAACTGTACATTGTTGATTCAATCTATTGTATGGGATTTATGTGTGTCTAAATTTTCTTGCTCGATTTTGTGGAATATTAAAAAAAAAAAAAAAAAAAAAAAAAAAAAATTCTATACTAAAGTCAGAATCAAAATATCGAAATGTACACACCTAGAAATTAACGATTTGGTACAACTTGTGGATTTGATTTTTTTTGGGCTAGCTAAGATTTTGGAACCTTTTTCATAAAAGAAAACCAAATAACGTACCATTGTGGCAATTGTAAATTACGACAATACCCTCTGGTTTGATATGTATCGGAAGATTGGCGGACCCATAATGGCGCAGTGGTTAGGTGTACAGAAATGGTTTTTTTTTTTTAAAGACGGCTCAAGCCCCCCGGGTCCATGTCAGTCAGTCACCGGCGTCAAACAAAAATTAATAAAAAATATACCTTGTGTATGTTGTCTCCTCGCTAAATTTCTCAATTTAATAAAAACAACCCTAAAAAAAAAAAAAAACCCTTATCTCTCTATCTTCTCTGCGCATGATCCAGATTCGATTTTGAATCCAAAAGCTTTGCCATGGAACGTATCATCGGCGGCAAGTACAAGCTCGGAAGAAAGATCGGCGGTGGTTCTTTCGGCGAGATTTTTCTTGGTCTGTGTCTCTCCTTCGTCGGTCCTTCTGAGTTTTTCCTTCCTCTTTGATTCGAAAACAAATTAACGCGTCTTCTGATTGTTTTTGTTTTTTTTCGCAGCTACGCACGTCGATACTTTCGAGATCGTTGCTGTTAAGATCGTAAGTTTCTCCACTTCGATAGCTTCGAGACTAATCCTTTTTCTAGAGATTTGAATTTGAGATCTGCTTCTGTTTTGAATTGAGATTCTCTGAATTGATATTTTTTCTGAATTTGTATTCTCTGAATTGATCAGTGAAGCAAAGCTTTGAGCTACTTTAGCTGCTAACAACTGTCTCCTTAATTCTTGCAGGAGAACAGTAAAACAAAGCATCCTCAACTTCTCTATGAAGCTAAGCTTTACAGAATCCTTGAAGGAGGAAGTATGCTTTCTATTTCCTTTTCTTTTCTCATTCTGTAGTTGTTTGGTTGCGTTTTCTGGACCAGTATTAGCTAATTTTTGTGGTCTGCAGGTGGGATCCCGCGCATAAAATGGTTTGGAGTCGATGGAACAGAGAATGCATTAGTGATGGATTTGTTAGGGCCAAGTCTCGAAGATCTCTTCGTGTATTGTGGGAGGAAGTTCTCACCAAAGACGGTTTTGCTCTTGGCTGATCAAATGGTATGGATATTTTTGCTAAGGTTTAAGTCTTGTGGTTGTTGAATGTTATTTTTACGTACAAATTCATTTTTGTTGACTTAACTAATCCTTCTGTTTACAGCTGACAAGAATAGAATATGTCCACTCCAAAGGATATCTTCATAGAGATATAAAACCTGATAACTTTCTTATGGGACTTGGCCGGAAAGCGAATCAGGTTTATCTAATTGACTTTGGACTTGCCAAAAGATATCGTGATGCCAACACCAACCGTCATATCCCTTACAGGTATTTGTTGGCCATGTGCCATGATATTGGTTTCTATCTAATGTTCCATCTGTTTAAGTTTTATGTTCGCCATCATACAACTCAGTGCCTTTATTCGGCTATGTTCAGGGAAAACAAGAATTTGACAGGAACTGCACGATATGCTAGTTGCAATACGCATCTTGGAATTGGTAAGGGATGCTGCCACATATTTTTCTCCTTATAGTTAAGTAAATTGCGTTTTTATATTTGTATTTTTGTTTCTCTTTCACAGAGCAAAGTCGACGGGATGACTTAGAATCGTTGGGATATGTGCTTCTGTATTTCCTAAGAGGAAGGTGTGTGTTGGCTTTTTGACTTGCAAGAAACTAGCTAACATTTTGTTTTTGCAGGGTATTGTTATTCCTTATTTTCAGAGATTTACTTAATTTTTTCTTGTGTTCCTATTTTCATGAACCTCCTTTTTCTAGTCTTCCATGGCAGGGTCTTAAGGCTGTTGATAAGAAGCAAAAGTATGATAAAATCTGTGAGAAGAAGATATCAACCCCTATTGAGGTCTGTTTCCCTGTATGATGAGTTTTTTTTTTTTTGGTTACTCCTCGTTCTATTTAATAATCCATATCCCATCCGTTGCAGGTTTTATGCAAAGGTCACCCTGTGGAGTTTGCTTCATATTTTCATTACTGCCACACACTGACATTTGATCAGCGCCCTGATTATGGGTTCTTGAAGCGGCTCTTTCGTGACTTGTTTTCACGTGAAGGTACTTTGGAGTTTGGAAAAGACATATCTTCATCCTCTTTTTAATTCCCTCAGCTGATGGGTTTCACTGCAATCAATTTCCCTACCTTACTCTGTTAAACGTTTTCTTTGCAGGATATGAATTCGACTATATATTTGACTGGACTATTATAAAGTATCAACAAGCACAGAAATCTAGAAATCAGTCTCAGGTATAGATAATTAGCTTTTTAATCTCGTGAAAAGAAGGTTGCTTATTGATAAGTCTCCTGCTGTCACCTTTCGTGTTATTTTCTAACAAATATATATCATTTTGTACTGTAGGCAGTTCCTGGGTCTAGCAGCGCTCGTGCAATGGCAGTGGATACAACCAACCATCGGGGTAAGCTCCAGCTAATCGGTTGTTAGGTTTGTTGTTACAATCGTTTATTGTGAAATTTCTGTTTTCTTGACGCTCTGTTTTGGCAGGAGGACCAAATATTTCTTATGAAGCCGAGGCCTCTGAACGTGTCAGATCGACTAATGCCATTGGTCCAAGCCCCCAGATAAATAATAATACTGCTACAGGGAGGAATGTGGGTTTTGATCACCCCGTCCACAAGAATGTATGCATTTCCAAATAACTGTTTTGTTCTGCAACTCTTCGCTTGTGTCAGCATGTCTTACCTGCAATTGTGTTGCTCTCGCAGAACCCTTTCTAAATCCCTAAAAAAGCTTTAAACCGTTTTGGCTGTCAGTTAATTAGACTATGCAAACTTGATATTGATCTTTGAGATATGACCATTATCTTGCTGATAACCCATTGCAGATGAACATGCCATCCACTTCATTAGCTCCTGCCGGTACCTCAAAAAGAAATGTCGGACCCGAAACTTCAAATTCTGGGTATGGAAGTGGGAATAGAACAGGCGGCTGGACTTCCTCTTTCATGTCTCCAGAGAAATGATGCAAAGAAAAAATGTAGCTTTATTCTGAAATGGTGAGTGAGATTAAGCACTATGAATTTGAGTCACACCCTTATCGCACCTCTGCAACTACAACAGAAATCAGAAGTTGGTGTCACTAACACCTTTGTATCTCCACCTTTGGCTGGAAGAAAAACAAATGCTTTGTATGTATATTCCCTGAACTTTGTGGGCAAGAAGGCGTTCGCTGAAGCATTTGTGTTATACACACAAGGCATGAAGTGTATGTTTGCTTTTCATTCAAGATTTTCCCCAACCTTTTGTATAATTCTTGCACCGGATGTGTAATCTTGTTATGTGATCCATATATATCATTTTTTTTTAGATACTCTGTGCTAAGTGATTTAATAACCTTGTGCTGCAGCTTGATATATGTATACATTTGTTAATGGATAAAATCGTTCTTTGCAGAAAATTCCAGAGACAAGCTTGAGCTGAGATGTCTTCAAAGGCTTAGCAGTTGTGCACAGGTTTCTTTCACAAGCCGCCCATGTTTGATTCTTGTTATTTTCATTATGTATAGATTTTGAGAGTCAACATGGGGTTTAAATATTGTTAATAACTCAGAGATAATGACTGAGCAATTAATCTGGAAAAGAAAAAATGTGTGAGAGAAGCTCATGGAGCCAGTCAAAAGGTCGATGTTTCTGCCGTATGAGACAGCTCAGATTTGTTGCCCTCTATCAGGAAATCATCATCACCCAAAGCATGAGGTAGGTGTAGTTTTGTTATATGCAGCTGTGATGAAACAATATCTTAGGGCATAGGGGGAAAGATCCAATTGTGTAACTAAAAGCAAGTTTGTGTTATATTTCTTCCATCATGACGTTTTACGATGTTCACAGTATTAATGTAATATATACTCCTCAAAGTTTGTTTTAAAATATTCCTAATGTTTTTTTTATGTATCCTCGAAACTATATATTTTACTAAAATTCGAGCAGATACCAACTCTAATGGGAGATATAGCACACTAGTAAAATACAAAAGAGAGGGTCGCAACGTAAACCTAATACACTTATAAAAAAGTATAAAATAGTTTCGTTAGGTTCGGATTATATAATTTTACACTAGAATTGCGTGTCCATTCATAAACGTCATAAGTTGGACCATATGATATGTATGATGCAATGACTTCCTTTTTACATAACAACAATCTTTGGCCTCATTTACCTATTGTATTGTGTATGATAGCATAGTGTCTATGCATGACAAAATATACATATAATTTAAGTTTAGTGGCATATAAGTAACATTAAAAAGAAAATTTCAGAGGAGTCAGATTCCCACATCAATAATGATTAATATCTATACATTTATAATTTATATATATGATTGGTGGATATAATTCTGTAACTGTTAACGGAAAAAATGAACTAAATAATTAATTAAAAAGAAAAGTGCTTTAAAAATGGGATTAGCTTTCATAATCACTTTCAAGTAAAGCTACTACAAAGTAATTTTGCTTATATAAAACCTGGATTCAGTTCTCTTGCACTTGTTTTTTCTTCCTTTCAAATTGAGATGTTTATTAATGAATAAATTCGTATATATAGTTAGTTTGTTATGAAAATTAAAATAACATAGTTAGTAGTTAGTTGACCAACTACTAATATGTATTTTTGTAATTATATACATGTTTTAGTAATGTTACTCCAAAACCAAATAATACAACTATCTAGAGACAAAACCAAGGGGTAGTTCATTTTATTCTGAAAATGGGTGTGGTTGCTTCTGTAACCAGGTAAGCTGACATGTTCTACTTATTGAAAACAATTATTGTACTCTTTTTAAAATTAAAATCCTGCAATAATTCAACCAATTGATATATTATGAGAGTCAAAGCTTTGTTTATTTATAAACCCATCTTATTTACTTACACAAACCATCTTCTTTTGATCTAACTACCATGAAGTATAACTTTATTAGAATTCTCAATTCTCTAAACATAATCTCGAATTTTAATAACAAAAAATAAAAAAAACCTAAAGAAAAATTTGAATCTGACAAAGAATTGCAAATCTTGAAGAAAAATAAAGAAACTAAACTATACATCAAAGTGTTGGTGTGTTGTGTTAGTTTGGTGTCTTTTTTCTCTGTTAGCAAACCATTGAGCTGTTCTTCTAGCGATCGGTAGCCACAAACGCCGTCTTCTCTCTTCCGTCTCATTCCCTCCGGTTTGTAAGGAAGACGAAGTGGCTGCGGTTGAACCACTGCAATCTCCATGAACCGCAATACTATGTCTAGGAACCGCAGTGATCTCAGACACTGATCTTCTTCCTGCTTCGATCATAACGCTTCTAGATTTCGAACTAGAGTCTCCCTTTTCCGACAATAACATAGTTTTCATCGAAGTCAGCTTGTTCTCCAACATTCTCTTCGCTTCCATCTCTTCCTTGATCCCCAAGATACCTAGCTGATCCTCTTCATCTCCTTTCCTCTTCACTCGATCTATGGACGAGAATCTCTCGCTAGAAATCGAATTAACCATTTCGGAATTCAGAAACATTAAATCCGACGAACTCACATTGCTCCAACGATTCTTAAACACAACATCCGACACAACGATCCTATGATTGAACTTATGCATCAGTTTCTTATCATCTTTATCGTTCAATTGTTGATCAAGTAACGTTTTATTACCTAACTTCAGAATCTTCCGAAAACTCCCTCCTATGCTAAATCTCGACGATCCACCAAGTTCTTCTCTTTGTCTTCTCTCTTCTTCTTCTTCTTCTCTCTCGATGTAAAGCTCCAAACTCGAATCTTCTCTAATCTCGGACTGATTCAAGAACCTGAAACTGTTTCCGTAATTGAAAACAGAGGAATCTTCTTCCATTGAGACTTTATCTCTGCATAGAGGACACGTCGCGTGCTGCTCAAGCCACTGATCGATACAACCGATGTGGAAAGCGTGTCTACATTTAGGCAACAATCTAAGAATCTCAACACTTTCGAATTTAGACAAACAGACAGAACACTCAAGCCCTTGTTTTGATCCTTTCAAAGCAGAGAACCTAAACAGAGGAAGAGACTCGATTGCTGTTTTGTCTAAACCGGAGAATCGATCCGATGAGGCCGTTGACCGGTTAAAGAATATTCCTTGACCAAGCCGACGATCACGTCTTCTTCTGTCGCCGGAACCTGACCGGAGATCTATGTGGCAGCACTTAGCGTAGACGAGAAGGACGAAAGTGAGTGCGAACATGATGGCAAGAACTCCGGTGACGACGGCTAAACTCGGTTCGAAATTGGCGACTAGGTCACCGTTTCTGAACGGAGGAGGAGGCTGAGCAGAGACATAGTGATAACTATGGAGGAGTGAAAGAAAGAAGAAGAAGATATGATACATCGGAGGGAGATGAAAGAAGAAGATCTTTCGATACGTGAGAAACTTTTGTTTCTTGATTTTTTTTTTTTTTTTTTTGTGGGGTTTGAAATATTTATGAAAATGGAGATTATGTGAGAGATAATGATTTATAATTTTCCTCTTTAGATATAAATTAATATAATTACGTCACTAACGTGACAACATTTTTGTATGCTATTTGCTTTTTTATTTTTAGTTTATTATTGTCTTTTTAATTTAAAACAATTTTATCATTCGGTGGGCTGTTATTCTCATACCTCATTTTGATGATATTTTGGGGTATATTTTATTTGTATACTGATTGGGACGTATTTATCATTTCATTAAATACAAATTTGAAACCTTGAATCACACATTTGGACTAGTATTTTTTTTTGGTCTACCCAACAATGAAAAAAAAATTATGGTACAAAATAAAACAAAATCTCTTTTCAATTCGGTTCATTGTATTTTTGTTATACGATTTAGATTTTGCTGTTTAGTCATTCAACTTCTTGATAAGTCATTCAACCATAGTCCAAGAAGCACACTATATACATTGTTTCTTCAAAAAACTAAAAGAAGTCATGCAACTCCCTTAGTATGGTTTCGTGATGGGAATTATTCTTCTAAGTATAACCAGTATAAATGTTTAATGAAATGTTTAATGATTAAAATGGTAATGAAGTATGAATATAATTTGCTGCATTCGCTCGGATGAATAAGAGAAAAGTCAACCAGCAGCTGCACGAAATCGCCATGGCCGAAAAAAAAAAAAAAAAAGTCAAACTTGCATTTTTCATGATTGAGTGATGGCTTTCATGCTTTATTATTTTAGTTTTCAAATTATTTTCACAAACCAATAATCTTAGATTTGTTTCAATGAATAAACTAATTAGTATTTCGGGTTTATGATTGAGCATTGACATAGAATTTAACCGCAACATTATCACTTTATTATCTAAAAGTGACAAAAATATTGTTCTTCGAAAAGAATAAATCATAACGATAATATTGTGGATATATTTAATTTCCTTTAAAGCAAAAAACAAAAAGGAAGAGGCTTACACAATGTTGAGATGAAGAAGAACAAAGAAAGAATACAATAAGCAGAAAGCTCCAATAAAAATTTTGGCTTGAGAGGTTTGATACGAGCGAGAGAGTAAGCATAAATAAAGTGTATATTCCAAAAAGATTACTCATTACAAACCCTTCCTTACGTTTACAAGATTTCAGACATCTTTTCAGGTGTGAGCTGACGCCGCAGTCATTCCCACGGATGATTCAGGGCTAACATACTCCTCGCTTGCGTGCCGGACAAACTCCTCTGGCGACATGTGAAGCCATGGCAAGCGCATACGATTTTGATCTGGTTTGCGTTGTACCTGTATGTGACACCAGAGATTGTCCTGCCGTGTGGGCCTGAACCGGTGGTTGAAACCCACGGTAGGTTAGGACGTGCACCAGATCCTCCAAACTTCACATCTGCTGCCATCCCGGGTTTTATGGCTGAAAAGTCGAAAGAGAAAGCAGCATTGTTGTTGTTATCCCCTGTTGGCCGTTCTGATGCATCCTCAGATGAACCTTCTTCTGCTACAGGCTGTTTTCCCTCGCCTTTGGCAGTAGCTTTTTGGGAGACAAAAAGAAGTTATTATTTAAGCAGTAAGGATATAACTTATAGTGCCCTTTTTAAGGATAAGGTTTACTCACCCGAGCTTGATGGACCTCCTCTTCCGGCGAATGGGGATTGAGAGAGCGCGACAATCCCGCCTGAACCGTCCTTATCCAGCATAGGGAGCTGGACCGGTGAGTATCCAAACATAATTGGGATATTTCCAGCATTGGCATTTGGTTGCAATACACTTGTGGCTGCTGCGTGCTGTCCAGACTCTTTTGCCGGTAATGAGTAAGGCATACTAGTGACGACATTTTGAGGATGAACCGTGAAAGGTACGGTGTAACTCATGCTGCGCATTGTAAACTCTTCGGTGCCAGATCCGCCATGACTGCTCCTCCTTTGACCAATTAAGTTGTCCACAACATTTGTCTCAGCAGGAGGACGTACCACTTCCTTTGCGTGGTTGGAAGAAGAACCACCACCTACTTCAGATTCTGCTACATCTTCGTTTTCAGCTGTTGATCCTTCATCTGTCGCGGTTGAAACATGGGATGCTTTTGTCTTCTTCTCATGCATATCAACATGTGACGAGTCCTTCTCTTTCTTCTTTTCATCATTCATCGCCGGGAACCCGAACTTTCTTTTGTTTCCTGCTTCTTTCCTTGTCTCGTCATCCACCCACAAAGATTTCGTGGAAGCTTCAGCGTCAGTTGTAGGAGCTTTGGAGAGGTCATTGAAGAAATTCTGTTGAGGCTGTTGACCTGAATCGCTTCTCTGAGAACCAGAACTCGGCTCTGCTGGTCTTTGAGAAGTTGGATGGAGGAAGTTCTTGAAGTCATCAATCACTTTAGCACTCCGATCGCCTCCTTCTGCCCTGTGAGTCTCCGAGGAGCTTCCAGCATTATTAGTATTGTTGTTACCCTTAGCTTTTCCTGATGATCCTCCACAAGAAAGACCCAAGCTGAGCTCGAGCCCATTATCATCCTCCATTTTTTTTTTTTGTCAAACTTTAAAAGTAACTCTGAGAAGCTCAATGGATCTTTAGGATAACCTCAACAATCTTGATAATCATCTGAAGAAAAAATAAACATCACAAGCACAATCGTTAGCCAAAAGCTAACAAACGGGTTCTAAAAATAAGAAGCTAGGAACTTTGAGAATCATAGATGGCTGTGGAAGTAAACTTTTACTGATTTGATGGTGGTAATGACATCTACTCAACTAGCAAGTAGAAACACAGTAAGAAACGTGGCACATTCTTGCCAAATTCAATCCTAACATATGAGTATCTCAAAGGCTACCAGAACAACTAGTTTGAGAAACATAGGGACTCGTAAATGTTACCTTAGAAACAAAACCATTGAAAGAAACAGTCCCAGCAAGCGATTTCTCAGAACCTCCTTGTCACTTCCTACCAGTAGTACCTTGTGGGCTCTGTGACAACAAAAAAAAAGAACCATTTCTAAAGCTTAGGATTCAAAAATTATTTCCATTTTTGAAGTATAAACTAAAAAAGGAAACAAACCATTCATCAGTCATCACACTCATGGTCTCAGCTAAAACATAAAAATAATCAAAACCCAGAAGAACCGGAGAGAGATAGTATAAGATCTATGCAAGATCTGTCAGCTAAAACGAGCTATAGAAGAAGCACCAATTTCAGAAACAAAAAAAAAAATTCAGTAATCTTAATCAAGAAAATAACTTCAGATATCCCAAAACTCTATAGACCTAGACGCGATTCAGATGAACCCTAAAAAAACAAGACAGCAGAAATAGTGCCAAATCAGCTCAAAATTAAAGATTTTTTTAATTTTCAATCCCAATCAGAATCAACTAAGAAGAAGATGATGATGATACCTGAATAAAAATAAAAAATAAACAAGGGAAAGGGAGATGATCAGAGAATTAAAACCCTAGAGCTCCGCGGTGTGGCTCCTGGAGAGTTTGCAGCAGCACTCAGCAGCAGCGATTTGGGGGGGCTTCTTCGGGTTCGAGGGGACTATGAGTTTTTTTAGTACGGACCATTTCCTTTTCCTTTCATAATTTGATTTTTTAATTAATAATTTTGGTTTCGATTTATTTAGTCGCATGTGTATCTTGTGCCTATTTTAGCTACATACACTAAGTCTATAACCACCATATAGTCAATTACTAATGACATAATTATATATATACATATGTAGTTAATTAGTTATAATTAATTTTATTTATATAGTTGTATGGATCTTATTTATTTTAAAATACATATATGTGTGGATTACGTTTAAATATGTGTACTGCACATTCAATGGCGGATTATGACCTTAAGAGAGAGAGTGATGTAATACATGAATAATATGTAGTAGTATATATATATGTCAACCAATGTATGAATGGAAAAACAATGGGCCCAAATTTCTTTAAAAGTCGAAACAAGTCCATAACTATTCCACATCTACCAAAATGATTTTTCATTGCTTTTACAAGTTTTTTTGTAAGGAAAAATAAAACACATATTTTTATGCGTTTGTAAAGATTATAATATAAACTTGACCACTTATCATAAAATGAATATTTCGAGTTCCCTACTTTCTTCATAATAATAGTTGGATATAGATAATATATGATTATGTAAAAATATCAAAGTTTATAAGTGATTAATGAAATATAATTGTAGAACAGACATCAAAGTCGCTTTGGCCGAGTGGTTAAGGCGTGTGCCTGCTAAGTACATGGGGTTTCCCCGCGAGAGTTCGAATCTCTCAGGCGACGAACTTCATTTTTATTTCCGATTTTTCAGTTTTTTTTTTTTCCTTGTATCCATTTTTCAAATCGTTATGCTTAAAAAGAAATAAATGTTTGTGGGGAGGAGAAAAAGATAAATAAAAGTTGTACAATTGTACTTGATTACTTCGATCGTAAAAGTAGAATTGCTGAAAAATCGGGTTTACGTCTAGTGATGTATCTATCATGTATGCATGTATAAGTTGTGGCGTTGCATTATTTCATTTTAAAAACTGTGAAATAAAAATTAGTCGAAAACTTTATGATTGAACTGGAAAAACTTTGATGAGATGGAGAAGTTTAATTGTTTGGTAAGTTCCGATGTTTTAAAATTAAAATACTACTTACTGTATTATCGTAGTAGTAATAATTTATGTAGGTTTGAATAACTTCTTTGTGGGACGGAAAAGTCTAATACCTTTCGTGATCCCCGATGCTATATTTCATGTAGTAGTAAATAAAATTCGTAAAATAAAGCAATTAATAAAAAGAACGACTTAAATAAACACCTAGACTAATTTAATTGTCACTTCTAAGTCTCTCTCTATTTTCAAGAAAATCAAAGTAGCAAACAAGAAACTCTCTCTCTCTTTTACACATGTTTCGCGTTCACGTTCTCCTTGCGGCGGCCGTCTTCCTGATCGCCGGCGTCGCCTCTCGCTCAGTGGAGGAGACGGCTCGCGATGTGATTGAAGCTCTTGCTGAAACGCCTTACGCCGAGTGGTCTCCTGCCTTTCTCGCCACGAATTCTCTACTCCGAGGAGAAGTGTTACCATCTACCCTCTTTGTTCCTATATCAGAAACCAGTGTGTACCATGGAGGAGATTGGCGTAAAGTGGCAGCTTACCATGTTGTGCCGGAGAAGATGGATTTCGCCGTCCTCCTCTCCAAGAAAGATGGTTCGTTGATTCCAACACTTCTAGTTGGTCAATCCATCCGTGTTGTCAACTCGTCTAGTGGATTCTGTCTGGATGGCGTCAAAGTAGTCGAACCTGATGTGTATGTGGATGCCTTGGTGGCTATCCATCGAGTTGAAGCACCTTTTGATTTCACATCACACGGCGGAGACCACCGGGATTCTTTTGACTGGAAAGGTTGGACAATTACTATTACGTCTTTGGCAGTCTTGTGTTCAGCGGTTGCGTATTGGGTAAACCGTAGACACATTATGTTGTATGGAGCCTAAGATCTTGTACCCAACAAAGTCTTGGTAACATTCTTTCAAACCTTTTTACGTGGTTCTTTTTGTTTGTGAGAACTTACAAGTAGTGGGCAAAATTAGGTTTTCCAGGACTAGGTTAGAGGTTTCATTCATCCCTTTTGTTTTTTTTTTTTCTGCCTTTGTAATTCTTACTGAAAATTATAAGTTGTTTACTTGATTTTATATTCTCTTGTGATCATATAATCATAATATACAGTTTTGACTCTTTTATCTGTCATCTTTGTTCTTCACTATACTACAATACCACATCCTTTATTCACTTTTGTATGAATCCTAACTGTGGTTTAAGGCTTTGAATAGCAACTACGCTGCAAGAGTTTTAAGCATCGATATCATTAGGAGAACTGTATCAGTCCAGTTGTATTATCAGCGTAGCATATAATACAAAAACGGGCTGAGTCCACCAGAGTCTATAGTTCAACTAGGAATGATAACCACATTCTCAAAAGGCTTAACATCAGAACTTTAATATCAATTCCAAGAATCTCTAATGTCCCAGGAATTAGTAAAATGTGGTCAAACTATAAACCAAATACTAATTAAGGAACACCGCAATCAAGATTGTGAAGTTTTTTTAGAGAAAACAAACCTTTTTGTAGCGGCTTTAGAGCCTGATCTGACTCCATTTCCGGATTGGCTAACTATGGATGTGGCTAAAAAGAAGAGCTCGGATAAAGAGAAGTTTGAGGTTATCCTAAGTGGTTACGTTTTTTTTTTTTTTTTTTTAATATTTTGCTGCTGAGTTGTGTGTTGTGTTTTGATCAGAAGAACATCTTTGGAACATTTGTCTTTATTGAAAAAAAAAAATGAGTGCATTTACCACTCTACGGGTTGAATTGAAGCTTTAAGAACTTTAGGATTTGAGTTCTGAGTGGTAAAGTTGTCTCTGCTTTTTAGTTGCAGGTAGAATCGAGTCTAATTAAGCCTCTTTGGATCACTCTTTTGTATCCTCTTCCAGCTTGATCCTGTTTTCATGTTCCTTTTCCTTGTTTCAAATTCTTATGTGTACACACACACATGCACCTTGTCACCTTGATCGTGTCCTCATTTGATAGCTTGGCTTACGCACATTTAGGATGCGTTTCTTCATATCTACATGACAAACTGGGTCATGTTATGAAACAATTATGATTAGCAGCAACAAAACAATTACAGAGTAACTTGAAAAATCTACACCAATATTACAATTGCTTTATCTATCTATATGAGAAAATGGGTTTTGTGCTTTATGAGCTTTGTGTTGAATCTATTTATTTGTATAGAAATGTATAACTCAAGTTCGGCAGAACGTTCTCTAGGAGATTATGCCCTGCTTCTGCTCTGCTTGTCACCTTCATTCAAATGCATTATTTGCGCATTTGCTCTAAGCTCTCCAAATTCATTTTCTGAAGCTTCTGACCCGGTTCAGCCCAATAGCAAGAGAGTCCTAAAGCTACTAGACCACGCACGATTCTCACAGACCAAGAGTCCTAAATCTCGCAAACTACATTAGTTTACCAACTTAGCCATTAAAAAGTGCACACATTTTCATATCTCCTAAATTAAACTAATACATACCAATATGGATTCCAACTAACTAACCCACTTCTTCTATCTTTCATTACTCTTTAACCATTAAACCAACTTATGCCATACTTCATATGTAATGAGATGAACTAAATACTTGGTCCACACACTTACATATTTCCTACACCAATTCATACCAATCAGCATGTGCATTGGTAGAGACTCAAATGAGTCTCTCACCAATATAGTTTAATTTTTTGTAATGTAGAGAAATTTGAAAATCATTTCTTAATTTTGTGTGTCCATTGGTGAGAAATCCTATGAGTTTCTCATCCATACAGTTTTTAATATGATTTTGTTATTTCTTAATACTTTTTTTGTTATTTTGTTTTTGTATATTATCTTAAAATTATTAACAATTACTAACAACTTTTACACAAATTAAAATATCTTTAATTTTATTAATTAGTTATATTTTATACTATATAACATATTATCAATAATGTTAGAAAACATATTAATAAAATTATAAATACTAATATAGTTAATTTCATAATATTAATATTTTTTCAACTCTCATATTTTGTTTAATCATACTAATATTTGTATTTTATCAACGAATATTAATTTAAAATAATATGAATATTTAGTTTGAATTAATATGAATATATAATTTAAAATTATGCATAATGGAACTTGTTAAATAGCTAATTTTATTTTATGATTTATAAAAACTAAAAACTAAAAAATAACAACAAATAAACTGTTTAATTAGGATTTTATGTTTTTAGAGTTAATTTACTATAATAAATTATAACAACTTAGTAAGTGACATGTGTCATAGGATTCTCCATTAAAAAAAAATATATATTATTATCTTTTTCTTTTTGATTTTTTTTTTTTTTTTTTTTTTTTTTGTGAGAAACTCTCTTACAATCTGCCAATGCACATGACCTAACTAACCAACTTCTTTCATCTTTCACTACTAGTTCACTATTAAACCAACTTATGCCCTACTTTCATATGAAATGAAGTGAACTTATATTTAACTTAATTACGAAGTAATTTATTGGTGTCACAGACTACTTCTTCTCACTTCTAGATCACTTTCTTGATCAACTACACCAAATCTTTCACTCCAAGATAATTCCAAAATGAAAATCCCAATCATCTTTCTTGTTTTCACTTTCCTCCCCCTTTTATTTAATGCTGAACCTAAAACAAAAACACTCTATCTTCCTCTTGTGCATATTAATAAAGCACAATATTTTGATTCCAAAATTCTTACCCCTCCCCTCACATCACCTCGTGCTTACCAAGGGTTAGCTTTTTTAGCGGAAATATACATTGGTTCTCCCGCTGTAAGGCAGTTTCTCCTCATCGACACAGGGAGCACCTTGAGCTGGATTCAATGTTACCCCTGCTCAACATGCTTTGATCACATATATCCAAGGTATTGGCCAGAAGATTCAACAACATATCGTGATGCCGAGTGTGAAACAACGGGGTCTGACTCTAATCCCAAATTTGATTATTTTTATTCAAGTGGGATATGCCGCTACAAACAATCATATGCAGATCGGAGTTTGATTCAAGGCACACTTATTAAGGAGATGTTTTTAATACAGACAACAGAGGGAAGGTTTGAAGCGTTACACGACGTATATTTGGGATGTAATTATCAAGCTTTGGGCCACAGCTACATAGGAACAGGCATATTAGGCCTTGGGTTTGGAAATTTCTCCATTGTAGAGAAGCTAGGCTCCAAGTTCTCATTTTGCATTGGTCGAATACGAGAAGATGGTTCTACTCACAATTTGATACTTGGGGATGGAGCAAACATACAAGGACATCCCACCATGATTAGTATCAGCCGTGGCCATTACATGTTTCAGTTGGAGTCCATTCTTGTTGGAGAAAAGAAAACCTTGGACAACCCACTCCAAGTCTATCTTGACACGGGCTCAACTATATCTCACTTGTCACAAGGTTTGTATAAAGATATCGTGGATAAAGTCAAAAATATAATAGGAGTTGAACCACTTGCAGGAGAATCAATGCTATGTTACGCAATTGATGATTCAAAAATACCAGAGGATGTCGATATTGGTTTCATATTTGAGGGAGGAGCCGAATTGAGTGTGGATGCTCGAAGTTTATTCGTACCACTTGTGCCGGGAACTCTATGTTTGGCGATCAACGAGAATCCAAAAGAAATCAAAGAAATCATAATTGGGGCTGCTGCTCTGCAAGGATATAATATAGGTTATGACATAAAAGCAAAAATGGTTTATCTACAAAAACAGAATTGTAATATGTAGATGATGCAGAGGATATGTGTGTTAACCTTCGGTGTATTTTAAAAATGGTAAGACTTTACATTATAAAAATATAAGTTCAAAATTAATATATTTGTTAAACATGTTAAAGAAACTATCATGATAATATTAATATATATATAATATCTAAGTATAAGAACTAGGAAATCTAAGTTAAATAGAAACTATAGATCGGAAATAAATCACTATATAAGAATCTAACATAAAGAAATAAAGAAATTTTTTTTTGTGTTCATTTTTTATTTGAATGGATCCAACCAAAAGAAAAGGATGGAAGGTCCATTATTACATCTAACATAAAGAACTAAATTTAACAGAGGAGACAAGAGTAGCAAATACAGAGGATTACAATAAGATAGCTTGGGTAAGAATAACTATATAGTTTTCACTTGTCAACGATGTAACTTGAATCATCATCACTGTTTGTGGCTTTAATCCTTCAACTGCATGTAAATTCGAGTCTTAAGCCTCTTTGTATTACTTTCCTTGTCCTCTTTGCACATTCCTTCTTTAAGTGTACACCTTGATACTTTGCTTTGGTTTACGCAAATTTAGCATTTTTCTTTATATCTAATGACCTTAGGGAAGCTAACTGTGTCACGTGATGAAATTCGAAGCTTAGGGTTGATCATCTCAAACTTGGTATAACCTTTCATCCTCATTAAAAGCATAGCCCTAGATAAGGATTAGCAACAAACAATTCCAGATCAGTAACTTCAAAATCTACACCAAGATTATAATTGCTTAATCCATATGAGAAATAGGGTCTGTGCTTTATGAGCTTAGTGTTGGATACTTGGATCATGGATGTATTTATGTGTAGAGAAATGTTAATGTATTACTGAAGTTCTGCATAATGTTATCTAGGAGACTAGGAGATGATGTGCTTCTTCATTCAAATGTATTATTTTTGGCCATTTGCTTTAAACTCTCTCGTAATTAAAATTTTGAAGCTTCCAACCTGGTAGAGCGCAATAGCAAAGAGTCTTAAAGCTTCAAGACCACAATTCTCTGAGGAACATCATAGTTTGAAAGCTGAGGAATTCGAGTCTTGAGAGAACCCAATCCAAGCATGGCTAGTTGCTAGAATTAATCTAATCATGACCTCTCGATCGCCTTTTATGTTTCCTAATTCCCTTTGTGTAGTTGCTATATTGTAGACTTACTGAATCTGAACCATTGGTAAACTAATCCAGTTGTGTATCACTAAGCTTTTCGATCACAAAAATTTATCCTCTATATATATTATCAAATTGTTTACTTTTTAAATTTTTTTGGTAAACATGAAGAAAATAAATAAATAAGTAAATCAAATTGTTTACTTTTGTTGTTTAATCATTAAAACTTGAAAATATAGTTGGCATTAATAATGATGAATGTGATGCCACTTCTTTTATTACGGAAGACTACACTTTTTTCAAAGCCCAACAAGCTGTTGTTTAGGTGTCATAAATATATCAACAATTAACGAAAGATGTCTTAGATACTCGTTTAATACATCATGGGTTACGGGTTCGAAACCTGAACTATGGCCCGAAAAGCCTCCAGATATGGGCCGGATCACTAAGGGTAGGAAGCCCAATTGTAAATCACTTGGAGTAGACAAAACAGCTGTAGGCGACGACCGTACGGAGCCAAGGTGATTCTTACACCTCTTCACTCTCCAGAAGGATCGAGGTCTGTGAGTATCCGCTGCAACGGTTATTTCTTGTAAATAAACAGCTGTAGTCGACGACCGTACGGAGCCAAGCTTATTCTTACACCTATTAACTCTAGAGAAGGATCTAGGTCTCCTTAGTCTCTTTATAAATAAGAATCAAACCTAGTTTTGCTTTCAGAAACAAATCACGTACTCGATTTTGTGCATTTTAATCTCTAACAAAAGAAACACTCTCTCTCTTTCTTTCTCTCACTGATGGCGTACGCTCTTCTCCTCCTCATCATCATCCGCGTCCTCTCCGTCACCGAAGCCTCCGCCACCACTGCAGCCTCAAGAAGGATGGAAGATAATGCATTTGAGTTTGTCAAATCCATGACTGCCACGTGTAGAGATCCCCGATGGTCTCCTCCCGCTACGGTTTTCAGAGAGATGGAAGTAAATATGTGGACGAATCTTGGAACGAGCTTAAACCCTCCATCACCGCCTCTACCCATCGCCCAAGAACAACTTTGAAGATTGGCCAGGGGCTTTTATCGGAGCAGATAAGGAGCAACTTCCGATGACTCTGTTTCTTCCGTTCTCCAAGGAACCCTCACGGTCCCCGACATCTAAAATCGTTGCAGCCTATCACATTGTTCCATATAGACTCCTCCTCAACGATTTGCTTTCCATGGCAGTCAATTCCCGTCTCCCAACTCTACTTCCAGGAACCTCCATTATCATCACGAGAAGGTCACCGCTCGAGCTCGACGGAATACGTGTAACGAAACCAGAGGTATTCGTATCAAAATCTATTGTAATCCATGCGATCGCCTCACCGCTCGATTACACCCGCAACGGTGGTTTTGGCGGCGGCGAAACTATCTCTTGGTGATGTCGGTCCATCTTAAAATATTCGGCACATTTTCTTTGTTTTGTCTAATTGAATAAATAAATCATTTTGTAATATTTGCTATGTAATAAGGATGAGTATTCCAATGTTTTTTGTTTATTTCAATAATTTAGTTGTTAAAATATTGTCCCTTCCTCACTACAAAAATAAACTTTGGAGACAGTGAATAAAAGAAAAATAAAAAATAAAAGAGACTAAAATAAGCCTCTAAACCAAAACGAGAGACCTACAAAAAACCTAACTGCGAAACATGGACTAGAATAATTAATCAATGGAGGAACTAAACCATTTGCAGCTTCTGGACTGAGGCTATATGTCATGTACTTGAGGAGATTTGCACCCTCAGATTGACGACAAAAATCATACATCATGTATGACAAGATATTTGTGCCCTCAGATTGACGACAGTAATCATAGTGTACAGGCCACAAGTCACCTTGAACCTTGTTGCGCAAGGCAAGGTATAGATATGAGTTTCCCGAAATTTGGCTCTTCCGCCGCTCGTCCCAAGGCTCAACAAATTCCTGAGCTTTCTTCAGAAGAAACAAAGATCGCTCCAAGTAATTTGTAGATTTCCAGAGCGGGTATTTCTCGTCTGCTTCACGTTGCAAATCTTTCATCTTCCTTACAAATATATGGACATATTCGTTCCCTGATACATGTGGTGTCCTCAGTGTTAGTCTTCCATCGTCGCCGACCTCATAGAAAAACTCACTCTGGATATTTTTTGCGGTGGATGACTCAACGAAAAGGAAGAAGAAAAGGGTGAAGAACTTTATGGCCATAGACATAGTTGGATATCAAGCTTAAGTTTCTGCATGATGATAGAAGTTTGTATCTATTATATATAGAGCTTCTCCACTTTTTTTTTTCTATTTTATTTCACTTGGGATTGGGTTTACAACTTCTAACCAATTAAATCCAACTCATGTTAGGAGATTTCTCGTATATAACTCATGTTAGGAGATTTCTCGTATATATCAACTCATTTATTTATTTATAATATTATATATGTAATCATAAAGAAAATAGTTTTTACAAGATAACGAAATTATGCTATTTGCTTGCACATGTGAAATAAATAGGATTAAAAATCAAGAAGAAAAACAGAAGATATCGTTAAAAAAAAATTCGTTAATTCTCTGTCAGCATTATTTCAATGTCGTTTTGATAGCTTCTTCTCTTTTCCAATCTTTTTTTTTTTTTTAAATTGAGTTTCATGACAAAAGTTTTCTTTAGAATGTAGGTATTACAATTTACAAGGATAAAAATCCTCGATAGCGAGTGAATTACAATCGAAATATTTTATTATATAAAGTTAGGTTTTGAAAGTTAGTCATTAACAAGATTTTGACATGTGTCAAGTTATCAATCTTAGATTTTGACATATGTAAAACTTAATATTTATTAGGAGGAATTTAATTACAATAAAAATAAAATATTTTGTTTTTAAAAATATTAATAATGTAAAAAGATAATTATCAAAAACTACATAATTTATAAAAAAATACAAAGTTTTTTAAAGTTGGGTTTTGAAAGTTAGCTATTTTGCAAGATTTTGACATGTGTCAAGTTATCAATCTTAGATTTTGACATGTGTAAAACTTAATATTTATTAGGAGAAATTAATTACAACAAAAATAAAATATTTTGTTTTTAAAATATTAATAATATAAAAAGATTATTATCAAAAACTACAGAATTTATAAAAAAAATACAAAGTTTTTTAAAATAATTATAAGGATATTATATATATATATATTTCATAAAATTCGACATTATAATATTATTTACTTATTTTTAATTTTAAGTTATTAATTCTACAAAAAAATATAGAAAAAGTAATTAAAGAAAATATACAGTTAATTATTAATTCTAATTTTGTAAATACTTATTTCTATATAAACATAGATCGTCTCATATTTAAATAATTTATTCAAAAACACTGCTTTCAACTTTGTTTAATTGGGAAATTTTTTTTTATGGGAAGGTAAATTTTTCTTATTTTTCGAAACCAAAATTTTCTCCTACTTTCTCTTTTTTCAGTTGGGAATATGTAAGATTAATATGTTGACCTACAAAAAAGATTTATAATTTAATGTATGCGTCTTCTTTTCCTAATACTGTATTTTAAAATTTATTGTAATATTTTTAGATTGTTTTATTTAATTTATATTTTATCTTTGAATTATTAAGGATTCATATATTACCATGCTTATAACTTTCTATTGTTTCTTTAATTATGCCAAATTATTTTTCTTCTAATTTTTCAAACTTTTTTTTTTTGCAAACATAATTGTTACCATTATTCATTCAATCCCAAAGGAAGATAACAAATAGAAGCTCATCAACCTAATGGATGGATAAACTAGGCTAATCAAACATAAGCTTACAACAAACATAGATAGATAGGTTAGAAAAACATAAATCATTGTTGATAGATCCATAGGAGCTCAAAGACCCTGACACTCTAGTTTGTGGAAATGTTTAAAAGAATTGATTTGGCCACATATGTCACTAAAATGCACTTATTTTTTCGGTCAAGGGTCATGAGAGAACTTCATGATGAACACCTTCCTGGAAGTGATTGTCGGAACTGTGCGAGTGAGGACAAAACACAAGATAAAATCATTTGTTGATTTGTAGGGTCGGTAGACAAGTTTTTAAAGACTCCCAAACATAACAAACTGGTCATCAAATATAGGTGGGTCCACGGTCTGGAAATAGATGTAGGACCCAATTAGGAAGGCGGGTCCATGGACTGAGAGTGGATATGGGCTCACTAAGAAATATGGCGGTTGAGGCGTTACAGAGACAAACGCTACATCATGGTGTATCAAAGGAACTTCCACGAATGCATCGGGAAATTTAACATTAGTTACTATCAAAAGATTTTGTGACGTTAGAAAAAGATTTTTACTTTCATTGGTTGTCGGAGCAAACCATTTTGAGAAAGCAAAAAGACGTGAACATTTTCTCTCCACACAGGAGGAGGGCAGAGCCGAGGTTCTCTCTATGGGGAAGAAGGTAGGACATAAGCTTAGCTTCCCAAGGGAGGAAAGCGGAGCCAAGGTTCTCTCCATGGTGGAGGAGGTTGAATGCAAGGTTCTCTCCATAAGGGATGAGGGCAGAGCCGAAGTTTTCTCCATGGTGGTCATACATTATTGTGATGATACATCATTGATTAGTATATTATGTAATATATAAACACATTAAACCAGCTATATTACTTTCACTTCTGCATAGTTACTATCACGAATATATTGAGAAATTTAATATTAGTTATTATCAAAAGATTTTGTGACGTTAGAAAATGGTTTTTACTTTAATTGGTTGTCGGAGCAAACCATTTTGAGATAGCAAAAAGAAGTGAATATGTTCTCTCCACACAGGAGGAGGGCAGAGCCAAGGTTCCCTCTATAGTGGAGAATGTTAGACACAAGGTTATCTCCCCAAAGGAGGAAGGTGGAGGAGGTTGGACACAAGGTTATCTCCCCAAGGGAAGAAGGCGGAACCAAGGTTCTCTACATGGTAGAAGAGGTTGGACGCAAGGTTCTCTCCATAAGAGATGAGGGCGAAGCCGAGATTTTCTCCATGGTAATCATACATTATTGTGATGATACATCATAGTTTAGTATATTATGTAATATATTTTTTGTTCAAAATTTTTTTTTGAGCCAACACTTTTAGTAATTAAAAAACTTTGCAGAAGTGAAAGTAAAATAGTGGGCTTAATGTATGCATATTGACATGTTCTAGGTGGTGATAAAGAATATATTTGTAACATCGAGTATATTTAGGTGTAAAAGAATACACTTTTAATATTAACATTCATAAAAGATTTGTAAATGAAATATAAATCAGTATATTATAACAAAAATAAATTTATAAACAACATACAACAAATTTAAATATATTTTTGTTAAATTTAATTTAATTTATAAAACTTTAAACCCGCACATCGGGAGGATCCACATCTAGTATATATATATATATAAGTATGTTTTAGGCACCAGAAAAACTTCAATTTTAGCAATTAGAGATCAAAGTTAAAATCTCACCAGATCGTGACACATGTCAGTTTTAACGAAAGTTTGGTTCTCAAAGTTAGTAACTCACCAGATCGTGACACGTGTCAATTTTACTGATCAGAGATCAAAGGTAAAATCTTACCAGATCGTGACAAGTGTCAGTTTTAATGATTAAATATCAAAGTTGATAACTTATCAGCTCATGACATGTGTTAATTTTAACAATCAAAAATTAAAGTTTTTAAGCTTTGTAAAACGAAACATAAGATAATTGTAATTTTATTATATTAAAAAAAAACTTTGTTAATCCTAAAAGGAAAATGATTGTAAATACATCTCTCTATATAAGCAAATAGATGATGATTAAACAGTTAAAATATAATTATAAAAAATTACAAAAATTAAACAGTTACAAAAATAATAATTATAAGGAGATTATATATTTCATAAAATTCATAATTATAACATTATTTACTTATTTTTAATTTTAAGTTACTAATTCAACAAAAAAATAGAAAAATGATTAAGGAAAATATACAGTTAATTATTAATTCTAAAAATGTAAATACTCATTTCTATATAAATATAGATCGTCTCACATTTTTCATCTAACAAAATAATTTATTCAAAAACATTGCTTGAAACTTTGTTTTATTGGTAAAAACGTTTTAATGGGAAGGTAAAATTTCCTTATTTTTTTAAACCAAAACTTTCTCCTACTTTCTCATTTTTTCAGTTTGAATAGGTAAGATTAATATGTTGACCCAAAAGAAAAATGTAAGATTAATATGTGTGTCTTCTTTTTCTAATACTGTATTAAAATTTCTTAAATTGTTTTCTTAATTTATTTTTTCGTCTTTGATTTGAGATTCATATTTTATCGGACCTATAATTTTCTATTATTTCTTTAATTATGTCAAATTAATTTTCTTCTAATTTATCAACCTTGATTGGTTGGTCATAGACCTTTTTATATTTCAAACATAATTGTTACTATTCATTCAATCCCAAAGTGAGACAAATAGTAGAACCTTATCAACCTAATGGTTGGATAAAATAGGCTAATCAAACACAAGTTTACAACAAACATATATAGATAGATAGATTGGAAAAATATAAACCGTTTTTGATAGATCCATATGGGCTTGGAGACAGGGGCTACATCATGATGTATCAAATAAAATTCTACGAATACATTGAGAAATTTAACATTAGTTACTATCAAAACATTTTGCAACATTGGATAAAGACTTTTACTTTCATTAGTTGCCAGAGCATGCCACTTTGAGATAGCTAAAAGACGTGAAGATGTTCTCTCCACACATGAGGAGGGCAGAATCAAGGTTTTCTCCATAGTGGAGGAGGTTGGACGCATGCAAGGTTATCTCTCCAAAGGAAGAAGGCGGAGCCAATGTTCTATTCATGGTGGAGGAGTTTGGATGCAAGGTTCTCTCTATAAGTGAGGAGAGCGGAGCCGAGGTCCTCTCCATGGTTGGTCATACACTATTGTGATGATACATTATTGATTATTATACTATGTAATATATTTTTTATTCGAGAAGTTTCTTGAACCAATAATTTTAGTGATTAAAGAAACTATGCAAAAGTGTAAAAAATATATTTGTAACAATATACTTAGGTGTAAAAAAATACACTTTTAATGGTAATATACATAAAAAATTTGTAAATAAATGGATATAAACCAGTGTATTATATCAAAACACTTTTTTGTTAAATAGCGTACAACAAATTTTAATATATTTTTGTTAAATTTAATTTTATTTACAGAACTTTAAAACCCGTACATCGGACGGGTCATTATCTAGATGTGCGACGTGCGGATTTAATTTACAGAACTTAAAATATAGTTCTAGTTTAAAATAAAATATAGTTCTAGTTTAAATGGACGTCCATTTAATCCCGTAAGTTTAATATAGTTCTAGTTAAATGGACGACTATATTAAAAGAACTTACGATTTACATGGACGGATTAAATGGACGACTATATTAAAAGAATTATAAAACTATATAGTTTTATAATTTACATGGACGACTATATTAAAAGAATTATAAAACTATATTAAACTAGAACTATATTAAATGGACGGATTTAATTTACGGTCATTTAATTTTAATATAGTCGTCCATTTAATTATAAAACTAATGTTCTTTTGAGTATTTTGTTCACAATTATAAATGATTTTATAACGTTTTGTCACTCAAAAATATGGGATTAACTACATCACATCTGAATTACGTTACCATTCTAAAATTTAATTAATCACATTGCACCCAAACTACATCGGTTGAACCCACGAAAATATGATCTCCGATCACAATTAATTTAGTATTTTTGTTTATTCGAATATTATCTTTGTTAGAATATTGTCTCGCAACAAATCTTGAAACATGCATGGATTAAATTAAAATAACATAAGACTCAATACCAAAACGAAAAGCCTACACAAACACACACACACACACACAAAAGACGAAAAAAACATATTTTAGAAATAGGGACTAGAAACAAACTAATTAAGGAACTAAACCAAGTTTTACTGTACATTGTTAATTCCTTTTATTTACAAGTATTGTTAAGAGATCTCCCTCGTATCAACTCATTATTAATCTTTTTGTGTGATTATAACATAAAGAAAAAAAATTACAAGATACCACATGTTAAATAACTATAAAAACTTATATAAAAGGAAATCGAGAAGAGAAAAACAAAACAAATCGATTTTTTAAATTATTATTCGTATGATGCACAGTAATATATCCCCTTCGAGCGGCTATTACGGTGAGAGTATATGACGTACAAGAAATGTATGTGGTTTGGTTCTCTTAATTAGTTTGCATTACAGATCATTTTTTTTTCGTTTTCTTTGTTGAATGATTTGTATCGGATCCCTAGCTTGGTACGATTATGCAGCTCTAGATATATTCTCTCAGACTTCAATTTCTCATGAAAACCATATATGTTTTATTGCTCTTCAAAAATCCAAAATCGAAAACACTAGAAAATAAATGGACGACACAGGCCTTGGCGTTCCCTCTTTCAGTATCGCAGCAATAACTTACGGTGCGCTTGTGATTACTATTTATAATTCATGAAGGAAAAATAAGTTAAGAAAATTGTTCTAGTTAATAAAGATCTTTGCACCAAAAAAAAAAATTAACAAAGATCTTTAGTTTGTTCAAAAAAAAAGTTAACAAAGATCTCTATACACATATGAAAACTGTTTATTGTTTTCTGTTACAAAGGAAAAAAATGTTCTTGTTTAACACCTACAATTACAGGTCATATTATAATTAGTAAAGGTTATTGGTTCCACGATTTTAATTGATTTGAAAATCCAAACAAAAATCATTTGTTATTCAGTCACTAATTTTACAATATTTCTATGTGTTATTAGTTCTTTGTTAAAATCTAATGTTATACATTTAATGATTTTTTTCGAATTCTAAAATTCATATTATGTTTTAATGATTTGAATGGATTTGAAAATGAGAAATAGAAATATTCAAATCTAAGATAAAACGTGTTATTTCAAAATCCATGTATTTTGATTTTTATAATTTACAATTTTATATGGATGTACAAATTATTCATCCAATATAGTATTTTTTGTTTCTCTTCCTCACTACAAAAAACTTTGGAAACAATGAATAAAAGAAAAAAAATTAAAAGAAGGAATAAAAGAAAATAAAATAAGCCTCCAAACCAAAACGAAAGACCTACAAAAAACCTAACTCGGAAACAGGGACTAGAATAATTAAACATTGGAGGAGCTAAACCATTTGCAGCTTCTGGACTGAGGCTATATGTCATGTACTTGAGGAGATTTGCACCCTCGGATTGACGACAAAAATCATACATCATCATGTACGTGTACGTCGAGACATTTGTGCCCTCAGATTGACGACAGTAATCATAGTGTTCAAGCAACAAGTCACCTTGAACCTTGTTGCGCAAGCCAAGATATAGATATGGGTTTCCCGAAATATGGCTCTTCCGCCGCTCGTCCCAAAGCTCAACAAATTCCTGTGCTTTTCTTAGAAGAAACAAAGATCGCTCCAAGTAATTTGTAGATTTCCAGAGTGGATATTTCCCGTCTGCTTCACTTTGCAAATCTTCCACCTTCCTTACAAGCATATGGAAATAATCGATCCCTGATTCATGTGGTTTCCTCCGTGTTAGTCTATATCTTGGCTTAACGAAAAACTCACCTTGGATATATATTGCGGTGGATGATACAACCAAAAGGAAGAATAAGAAAAAGAGGGTGAAGAACTTTATGGCCATAGACATAGTTGGAAATCAATTACAGCTTTTAAGTTTCTGCATGATCATAGAAGTTTGTGTATATTATATAGAGGTTCTCCACTTTTTTTTAACTCGGGATTAGGCTTACAACTGCTGACTAATTAGATCTGGCCAACTCATGTCAGGAGATCTCTCGTATATATCAACTCATTTACTTATTAATAATTTTATATTAAAGCATACTTTACAAGATAACGACGGCATTATGCATGCTATTTGCTAGCACATGTAAAATAAATATAGGATTAAAAATCAAGAAGGAAATCGAGATAACTACATCACATCTGAATTGCTTACCAGTTACCATTCTGAAATTGTATTGAAACCACATCGCTTTAATTAACACTCAAAATTATATTCCCCGATCACGATTAGTTTAGTATTTTTGTTTGATTCAAATATTATCTTTGTTAGAATATCGTCTCGCAACAAACTCTGGAAACATGCATGAAATAAAATAAGCTTCAAACCCAAAACGAAAAGACTACACAAAAAAAAGACAAAAAAAAAAAAAAAGACGAAAAAACATATTTCAGAAATAGGGACTAGAAAGAAACAAATTAAGGAATTAAACCAAGCCAGCTTCTTAATTTGTTTTGATTGGTATTGGATTATTAAGAACAAGTAATCACAAGTAGAAGAAAAAGCTCGAAAGAGAGGAAGACGAAAAGACTTTAGAGAATACATTTTCTTATTAATGAGTTGTGTAGTGTTTTGTTACTGTACCTTGTAAATTCCCTTTATTTACAAGTACTTTTTACTTTACAACTAATTCTTAACTGAATAATCGTAACAAACTTGACAGATAACACTTTGGAACATGAGCATTCAACTGGTTGTGTAGGACAAACTCTCAACTTCTAGGCAAATGTGTCCGGACAATCCATCCATGGTTCTCCTTACATATCGCTTGGTACTCCACAAGTGTACCCCTCGAATCACCATTTCCCTTGAAACTTATGTAAAAGATAGCATTGTTGGCATTCAAAACATTCTTCCGAGCTTCTCCGTTTACGTGAGTTTGTACAATTATCTTCATCTTTTTGAGAAAGATAATAATAATAACCCATCAAATTTTACTATAAAGCTACATGAGTAAAGAATCTACCCCATATGCAAACCACTTCGACTATAAATTCAGCGTACATATGAAGCCACTCTTTTTTTTTTTTTCTGGGACAAACTATGAAGCCACTCGAGTCCTTGCAAGTCTGATTCTTGCAACTGTGAATCCATTAACGGTCGTTATTCAAATAATCATGATACAAACACGGTTAACCAAAATGAAGCAAAGCTAACATTTTTAAATACCTCATAAAACTGGCCCTTATTGCTGCTTGCAGCCATCTGATCATCTTCTGTCAACCAGTTGGGCATTTTGCCTTTATAGAAATCACCTATTGCTTCGTCTTTCCATCTTCTTTGAGGGCCAATAGCAAATTATAGCCAGAATTTTTCAACCACTAAAAAGTATATAAACTTGACAAAGATACGATATATATATATATATATATATATATATGAGTATTGTTTTGCTACTACAGTTACCTTTTAGTCTTGAAAGTTCGGTCTGCACCATTAAGGATGCCTCTTCCGGAGCAAAATATATTTGCAAATACAAGTCTGAAAATTGCAAAGAGAGTTGTTGGTCACTTGGTTGTATCTATCGCCTCCAATGTTATGTGGTAGTGAAGCAACCTACCAAGCATATCACTGTTGTATTTACCAATCAATTTGAGATTGGTTCCCAACAAGATCAAACAGCCAAATGTTAATTTACAACGCATAGGAAACACACACACACACACACACACACACACACACACACACACACACAAAACAAAGAATGGTACTTCAGCATAACAAGATCATCCAAGGTATGAAACTAAGAAAACAAAATATGAAAATTTTGTTGTTACCTTTTGGAGATTATAACAGTGAAGTCCAAGTCTACCGAGAATAATCATAATTATCTCAATATATACGGAAATATTACAGTAGCTTACGGAAGATGAAAATGATCAACATCAAAGCCCTGTTCCACATTATCGTAATAATAAAATAAATAAAATTTAGCTAGAAGTGCCCATTGAACACGATCCATATTGAGAACAACGTAACAAGATCTCAAAGCTTATGAAAAAAATATAGTCAACCAAATTGGATGATTAAAATGAAGGTGACGATCAGCTTCATCTCGTTCACATAATAAATTCAGTTGTCTTTTCTTTGCTCTTATAAAAGTTAGATCGAGCTACATGCATTTTTGTTCCGATAAGAAAAGTAATCTATTCGCCTATGATGTAAACGCAAGCATATCCCACACATGTTTATATATAATCGAGCATCGGGACTATAGTAGAAATAAATCTGTGCCTGCCCAAGACTGCACTTCTAGACGAATGTGTCCCGGTTTCCTATCCATGGTTTTCCGTACTATTGCTTGATACTCGACAGGGTATTTACCACTCTGATGATCAAAGTTTCTCTTAAAACTCATGTAGAAGATGGCGTTGTTGGCTTTGAGCTTCAGTTGTGGCGACTCTTCACCGCTTTCCTGAGTATGTACAATTACCTTCTTGATCTTCAATGGTAGAGAACGCCTTATAATCGAGTCCTTCATCTAAAAAATAATAATATATACATTTCATTTGGTTAGTAAGAATATTTCAAGACAAAGACCTATCAAAGGTACAAAAAAAAAAAAAAAAAAAAACACATACCGGAAATCCTCTCCAGTTCAAGTAAAGTGCAAACTCAGCATACAGATGAAGCCACTCATTTTCTAGCAAATCTGATTCTTGCAACTGTGATACATAACATGGTGTGAATCATCCCTCAAAAAACTATCAAAACAAATAAACCAGAGTAAGTAAAGTTTACCAAAAAATACCTCATAATATTGCCCTTTATCTTTGGCTGCAGCCAGTTCATCCTTTGTCAACCACTTAGGCATTTCACCTTTGTAGAAATCATCTATCACTTCATCTTCCCATCTCCTCTCATGCTCAATAGGAGTAGCCCGAGGGCCAGTAGGAACTAAAACACCAAAACACCCAATAATAAGTAAAATCTAAAAAAATAAAGTTCAGAGAGAGAGAGAGAGAGAGCTAGTAATTTGCTACACATAAATACCTTTTAGTCTAGAAAGTTCTGTCTGCACCATAAAGTATCCATTTTCTGGAATTTCACGACCATGCCGCACATAAGTTTGAAAAGTGCATGCAGAGTTGTTGTTATATGTGTCTACGGCCTCCGAGGTTATGTAGTACCCAGAAAACAACCTAGTGCCCTCAGTATTGTATTTGGGAATGTCAAGAAATCTGAGGTTTGTACCCTATACAGATTAAACCGCCTGTTAACAAAGAGAAGCAGTAGCCACAAAAGATATATAATAATATTACATAAAAATATAAAATTAAAAATAATGTAATATTGTTTGTAACCTTTTGAAGATTGTAACAGTGAAGTCCTAATCTAGCATAAAGTTCGATGTCGTGCGTATAACCAGACTCATCATTCAATCGAACAGGATTTATCCGAGTTCGAGCATTGCGAAAGCGTCCAACATCGAAACCCTTTACACGTTCACAATCCCAAGATTGTACCAATTAATTAGCATATATGTTGTAGTACTAAATCAAAAAATTGAAAAAAAAAAGATCTAGCTAGGGTTAACGTTCATCCACGAATCAGTCGTCCAAGCAACTTAAAAAGTGAGAGAAGTTACGTACATCGGACTCTTGAACTTGCCGTAGATACTTTTGTATTTCTTCGGGGTTTATTTCTTGTCCAACAAGACTCGAGATTACTACATCGTCATCGAACTCTGACATTGTCCGCAAATAAATTTTAACCTAATCTCTGGAGACCAAGTCCCCTGCTTTTCTCTATTTATTATTCAGAATATCGTACCACGATCGAGTTTCAATGTCTTAAGCCCAAAATACACTTTTCACTTTTTTTTGCAGCGGCCCAAAATACACTGATCATCAAAAAGGAAACAAATGAACGTTTCCTTTTTCTTTTTTTTTTCGCCAATCTTTGCTTTATGAAAAGGAAACGCAAAAGAAAAAAAACTGATGGCATATGCCTGTGAGTGCGAGTGCAACTGTGCAAGACCTGTAAAGTAGAAGGCACATGATTCGTGAATTTCTCATCTGAGAATGAAAACAATGGCGACAAGGAGCTAGGAAGAAAAAAATCTGTTTGCTTACTACAAAAATCTCCGACGCCTTTAATTTTTTTCCTTCCTCTCCTCGTACGGCGGTCCTCCTGAACAATAAAAGCGGCAAGACCTAGTTCTTTGCTCAATTTATTGTTTGCGTCTCTCTGTTTTTGCATTTTTCGATTTTAGACTTTAAAAATATATTTTAAGGTTTTTATTTATTTATTTATGAAATGTCAATTTGAAGGTTTTTTCTCATTTAGCTACTAGTATTTTCTGAATTCATTTAACTGATCTTTATTCTTTAAGGTTTTTAGTTTTTTACTCAATTGGTCAATTTATTATACTCATTTTTTTCAAGACCAAGAAACTACTTTGTGAGATGTCAAAAAAAAAAAAGGATAAATAAATAACTACGTTGTGATTGTAATTTATTTTTGTCTTGTTAACAAACCTTTTTTTTTTACTTTGGTAAACGTTTTTCAAATTAAATTATACATATGATTAAAATACTGAGTGGTGGTTTCAACAAGTTTTATGATCATATCAAAATGTAGTACATACTATATATAACCATATTCGAACCAGACCCAAGTAGTCCAAATCTGAAGACATAGTCGGCGTGGCTGAGTTATTGTCTCCTCATTACCAAAAGCTGACGAAACAAAAATTGTCCTCATCGCCTATACTGAGTCTTTTGTGTTAGGATTATTTAACAAAAACAAAAACAAAACAAAAATCCCTCAAGAAATTTACCAAATGGTAGATTCCCGAAATTCTTCCCAAACAATTTCGATACCGTAAATTAATTGTGCTTACGTTTCAAAAATAAAAAATTGATCCTCAACTATTTATAGTACAATAGTAGAAAATTAACTCCCTGCCAAAAAAAAAAAAGTAGTAAAATCTTTTCACCGGTTCGAGGCCCGCGTATCATACTAATAATTGACCACACCAGACACCAACTAAACTAAACGTAATCCATGTTTAATTATTTTTTAAAAAATTATTATTTTATGTCACGTAGAATTATTGTAGTTCATTTGCATGTATATAAATATGCAAGGAACCTAAAGGGAGATAATCAAAGTACACAAAGGGTAATTAAGAAAAGAGAAATAGCTAGAGAGAAAAGAAGAAGTTATGGGATTCTTCTTGATAGGTTTTCTTGTGGTTATCTTGTCCGTGGGAAATGTTATTGAAGAAGCAAATGGTGAAATACCTCGAACTATTTGGGGCAAAATAGAGAAGATGAATCGAAAGGGTCCTTATTTGGGGATTGTAGCTCCAAACAACTATGAGCTGAACCCTCTTCTCGGATCTCCATCTTATGTCCCATCTTCTTCGCTGCCCTTCATCGATTTCGCAGGTTATTATCTTTCGATGTCATTCATTTTGAAAACATGTATGAACAAAGTTATCAAGATTGAAAGACTTCAAATTATAACAAGACATAATTGGTTTATTCATGTAATTTCAATCATGTAGGTCGAAAGTTTCGATTTGGAAAATTAGCAGGCCAACCTGTTGTAATCGTGATGTCAGGATTAGGAATGGTACGTACGTTTTCAATATATTTGAAAATAGTCTAATTATATTTTATGTCTTTAGTCAATACAATTTTTCCCATATTATGATCCTTAATATAAAAATCTCAAAAATCAATGTATAAAAAAACAGGTGAATGCAGGAGTAACAACACAATTACTAGTGAGCCTGTTTAGGCTGAAAGGAGTTTTGCATTATGGAATCGCTGGAAACGCAGATGTTAACCTTGAGATCGGTGACGTTACTATTCCTCAATATTGGGCTCACTCTGGCCTTTGGAATTGGCAGGTACGCACGACGTAGAGTTATATATTTGACTATGACCATTACCAACCAATTGCTGTGAAAAAATAGTAAGAAAATAACAACCAATTATATGTTGAGATTTTTGTATTGACTTAAGCTATTAAACTTGTGGTCGTCAAACTTCTTTCAAAAAAATTCGTATCATTTGCACATATCAAAATTTAACTATGATATCTTAAATATCAATTTTATGTTGGTGGTACAACTGGTTAATTATATGGACATTAAAAATACTGATGGTTGCATACATATCAATGAATAAGTACATCTTACTTTTGAATGCAGAGGTATGGAGATGGGATTGACAAGGAACTGGCTCTCGAATCCGGTGGAGACTATACTCGGGAAGTTGGTTATCTCCAGTTTTCGAAATACAGTAACGGAACCGAAAACTTGCTTAATCGGATTTGGTACCAACCAGAAGAAATATTTCCGGTCACCGGTACTCCTGAAGAACGGCAACATGTGTTCTGGATTCCCGTTGACAAGTACTACTTGAATCTTGCACGCAAACTCGAGGTTTGACTAGACTAAATTGTCCCATATTTAGATTTGTCTTTGGTGCAAGTGTTTATAATCTAGTTTGCATCCAAGTTGAATATATATAGTTTCGAAAAATATTCACAACACGTTAGCTAGTCGTCCCTTACGTATCAAGATGTTTGTCTAACATTTCAATAAAAAGTGTCAACTTATAAACGATATATAAAACGTATTGAATGACACAAAAATAAGTATTAATTAATTTTCTCAAAATTTTGATACTCTTTTAGTTCTACACGTAGGCGCATATAGAAATTTGAACATGTAGAATTGTAGTAGAGATATACGTAACGTACTACATATATAGTAGTCCTTAGATTTGTTACCTATATTTAATTTTGTCGGCAAACATCGTATGCTCCGGCGTAATTATAAAATAAAAGTTCATTAAATTGTGTAAACTTTAGCTATAGCTATTCTGTTAATATATATACTAGTAGTTATATATACTTATGGAAAAAAGATGGCTAGCTACATGAAGTATAGGAGAATGCATGGTTACACATGCCAAGTATAATATTGTATCATCAACTACACGAAGTATATGTATTGCATGGCCACATGCATGAACTATACGACGTTATGTGGTCAACACCATAGACATACAATCCGGTACACCTGTTGAATGATTCCGGCGAAGACCGATGTTGACTCCGGCGTTGACCAACATTGACCAAAAAAAAAGTTGTATTTTAATATTTTTCTATTAAAAAACAAAATAATAAATTATTATATTAAATTATATATGGATTTTCATGATTAGAAAACACATTCTATTCAATATCTAATTATTTATATATCTCAAATGTACTCATTCTTATAATTAGTTACTTTTATTTTTAAATCTAAACTAATAGTTAAATAAAATTATTAATAATTATTTTCAAGAAATATATATATATATATATATATATATATATAACATATGTAATTATTAATGATTATATATATAAAAATCTCTGATCATCATATTATTTAAAATTTTAAATACTACAAGAATCAATAAAATCAAATTCAACTACTTCCATTAGAAAATAATATGCAAAAGATTTGAGTATATGACTCTTTACTTTAAAATTTGCATGATAAAGAGTATACAAAAGTTTAGATACTATTTGGTATAATTTTTTTACATACTCCTAATAACATGTAAACAATAACAAAAAATTAACACTATTTACTTTTAATAGATAAAATGTAATGATACATATTTATTTTCAGTATATAATATAAGGGCATTTGAAAAAATCCTCTTATTCTATATCCTTTTGCAAACATATCCTAAAATCAAGATAAAATCTATAAATATCTTGAAAATAATTATTAATTATTTTTCTTTAACTATTATTTTAGCTTTAAAAATAAAAATTAATTAATTATAAGAATAAATACATTAGTTAATTAATTAATTATTTTAGCTTTAGATATTGAGTAGAATTTTTTCTAATCATGAAAAATCATAAATAGTTTAATATAATAATTTATTATTTTGTTTTTTCATAAAAAAAATTATATTATTTTTTTTGGTCAATGTTGGTCAACGCCGGAGTCAACATCGGTCTTTGCCGGAATCATTCGACCGGTGTACCGGATTGTATGACTATGGTGTTGACCACATAACGTCATATAGTTCATGGCATGCATACATATACTTCATGTAGTTGATGATACAATATTATACTTGGCACGACTATGCATTCCTATACTTCATGTAGCTAACCATCTTTTTTCCTATACTTATAGTATAATGCAATTATTTGTGTCTTCCAAAACAAAAACAGGACACGAAGCTACCGCAGTGCGTGAACACCACGTGCCTCCCTCGACCACCGAAGGTCACCATCGTTGACCGTGGTATGAGTGCAAGCGTCTTCGTCGACAATGCAGCTTACCGGACATTCCTCAACTCAAAGTTTAACGCCACCGCCATTGAAATGGAGAGCGCCGCCGTGGCTCTCATTTCCCACCAGCAAAACCTCCCTTTTATTGTCATCCGTGCCCTCTCCGATCTCGCTGGTGGCGGCTCCGACGTGTCCAACGAGGCCAACATATTCAGCAGCCTCGCCGCAGAAAACTCCGTAGATATTCTCGTTAAGTTCGTTGCTTTGTTGCCTCTACACGAAAGCAAGATTCAATCTGAATTGTAAATGTGGATTAAGACTTGAATTGAAGAGAGTGGATAATTAATAGCATGTAACGGAAAAAAATGAATAACGTACAAGACACAAGTAGATAGATATATGTGTCTAAAAATCAAATAATGAAGTTCTTCTTAATTAATAATTAAAGCTACATTTTGTTCATTGATTTTACTATTGTATTTAGTTGGTCTATTTGAAATTTAGTACATTGTTCTTTTTAGTGTCACACCACTCACCATATTCAAATTTGAATGCGATACTTTGTACTATAAAAATGTTCAAAACCACTTCGTTTGCGTCAATAGTAGTTTCATATAATCAGAATGATTTAAAGTTTTTTTTTTTTAAAGTAAAAGTAAAATACTAATGGTTCAAATACAAATACTTGAAGGGCTCAAGATTGGAGAGGAAACTCCCAAGACAAAACACCAAAACACATTAGCTGGACATCAAAAAAGAGGACAAAAGAGGAAACGGTGTCGTATATCTCACAACGGTCGATACGTGTTTCAACTTAACCGTTGAAAAATCCAACTTTTAGATACGATACGAGAGTGGATAGAAAAAGGTACGAAGGGGTGAAGTGGGTATGTTTGTCCAATACTATACTTTATGGTTTTTTGTAATTTCATATTTTGCCAAGTTTTTGAATTTTATTGAGAGGGACAATAAAGTTTTCCCTTTTTTTAAGACTTTGACTTGGACGAACCCTGAGAACTCCGACACATTTAACTCTTCCTCTGTCTCGACTCTCTAGGAACAAAAAAAACACACATTTCAATTTGATTTATATATAATCTCTCTATTGGTTTTTGATAAAAAAAAATATCGAAATTTACAATCTTTTTTGGTTGTCAGCCGCAGTTGATACTCACTGCAAGCTTCTCTTGTAAGCTCATTATTTCCTAGACTTCTTCACCACTCTTCCTCTTCTTCTTCTTCAACTTCTTTTGCTCATCTGTTGTCTTTAAGAAACCTCTGGGTTTGGAATCTGGTACTTGGAGTAAGAGAAAATGAGCGCTTCAAAGTTCATAAAATGTGTTACTGTTGGAGATGGAGCTGTTGGGAAGACATGTATGCTTATCTGCTACACTAGCAACAAGTTTCCTACTGTGAGTGTTTTTCAGACTTAGTAGCTTTCATTTTACATCGTCAAGCTTTGATTTTTCTTACTGGGTTTATAAGAGCTTGTTCCCATGTCTCAAAAAATTTAAGCTTTTAATCCAATTCTGTCGTCTTTATAACTCTTTAACTAGTTTCTCCAGCCTCAAGGGTTCCTTTGATTCATGATTCTTGCTCTTTGTTCATGTTTGTCAGGATTATATACCGACTGTGTTCGACAATTTCAGTGCTAATGTCGCTGTGGATGGACAAATCGTGAATTTAGGGTTATGGGACACTGCAGGTAAATCAAAATTGTCTGATTTAATTTTTGAGACTACAATGAACCAAAGATTTGAAATTGATGATTCAGAGAGTTCTCTTATTCATTAGTTTGTGTGGTTTGTTGTTTTGATTGGTGTCTTTAGGTCAAGAAGATTACAGTAGGTTGAGACCATTGAGTTACAGAGGAGCTGATATCTTTGTCTTAGCCTTTTCCCTTATTAGCAAAGCTAGTTACGAAAATGTACTCAAGAAGGTAATAATGTTTTGAATTCTCCTTGCGTCGGAATAGATTTGGATTGTGAAATTGGTGGATATTGATTTATGTATATGTGTGTTTGAATATGATTTGACAGTGGATGCCTGAACTTCGTCGGTTTGCCCCAAATGTTCCCATAGTTCTTGTTGGTACAAAGCTAGGTGGGTTTTGTATTGCAGATTTTTGTGTTAAAAGACTCTTTTCAATTCCTCTTGACTACTAATAACATTACTTCTTGGTGTTCTTAAAGATCTCCGAGATGATAAGGTATACCTCGCGGATCACACCAATGTCATTACCTCTAGTCAGGTATATATACGCGTAATCTTGCTATTGGTTTTGTTTTGAAATGACTCTTTCTCAAGCTTTGATTTATGGAGACAGGGGGAGGAGTTGAGGAAGCAGATCGGTGCAGCTGCTTATATCGAATGCAGTTCCAAGACTCAACAAGTAAGTTCCCTGACTCACTCAAGAGTCAAGAAGTAATGTTTTGGTGAAAATGTTAGAATCTTATGATAATTTTGGTTTTTGGATTTGTTGTAGAATGTGAAAGCGGTGTTTGACACAGCTATCAAAGTTGTACTTCAGCCTCCGAGGAGGAAGGAAGTCACACGGAGAAAGCAGAAACACAGAAGATCCGGTTGCTCCATTGCGTAAGTGCTTTTAAGATTGTACCCTTTTGTACCATGTGAAGAAGAGAAATCAGATAATAGTTTACAAAACAAGACTCTTACCAATTTCACATCTCAAAAACCTTGCAGGAGTATTGTCTGTGGAGGCTGCACCACGGCTTAAGACACAACACCAATACTCAACAACATTGTGTGTGTGTGTGTGTCTCTCTATGGTTGTTTTCTGGTTTGTACTTTGTAGGATGAAAAAACTCACCAAATGTGAAGATAAGGGAACTGTTGGTTCTCTTATTTGTATGTGAAGCTCCTTTCTCTGTTTTTGGTTGTGCAGATTCTGTAACATTCTCTTGTCTTTGTTAACAAGTTTTGAATCTTTTAGCAAATTTGGAATTCTTGAATTTTGTTCCTTTCTCTGTTTTTGGTTGTACAGTCAAATGTACGATGCACACTAAACCAAACTAAACCGAAATGGAACCAAAACTTATAAATCTTAGTCCGAATTGAAAGAAATCAAACCGAAAAAGTGAAAACTGAAAACTAAACTTACTAAAAAAGCAGTATTAAACGACGTCGTCTCGTTTGAGGGTATTGTAGTCATTAGGAACCGGAGATTTCGTTAGCGTTGTTTATTATCATCGTCGAAGTAGAGAGAACCGTGAGAGAAAACGACGTCGATTTGAAGAAGAAAGATGGATAAACAACCGGCGAGCAGCTGGAGTATCCATACCCGGCCGGAGATAATCGCAAAGTACGAGATCTTCGAACGAGTCGGATCCGGAGCCTACGCCGACGTTTACAGAGCACGCCGTCTCTCCGACAATCTAATCGTAGCGCTCAAGGAGATCTTCGATTACCAGTCAGCGTTTCGAGAGATTGACGCCCTCACAATCCTCTCTGGATCTCCTAATGTCGTCGTTATGCACGAGTACTTCTGGCATGAGGACGAGAACGCTGTGCTGGTTCTCGAGTTCCTCAGGTCGGATCTCGCCGCGGTGATACGAGATGCTAAGAGGAAGAAGAAGAATAAGAAGATGGGAGAAGAAGAAGGAGGTGTTGGATTAGGATTCTCCGTTGGTGAGATTAAGAGATGGATGATTCAGATTTTGAACGGTGTTGATGCTTGTCATAGGAATTTGATTGTACATAGAGATTTAAAGCCTGGGAATATGTTGATTTCTGATGATGGTGTGCTTAAGCTTGCTGATTTTGGTCAGGTGATGATACTACTGAACTTATCATTTTAGTGTTTATATCAGTGAGTCTCTGTGAATTTTGTGTTTGTAAATTGTGTGTTTGGCTTCATACAGGCTAGGATACTCATGGAGCCTGACATTGTAGCTTCAGATGATAATAAACTACAAGACAAAGATGGAGAAGCACCAGAAGTGATTCCTGATTATGAGAACTCACCTCGGCAAGGCTCTGATGGTAAGGAGCTGGAAGCGATGAGTAAAGACGAATATTTTCGACAGGTGGAGGAGTTAAAGGCTAAACAGGTTGTAAGAGATGATACTGATAAGGATTCGAATGTGCATGATGGAGATACATCTTGCCTTGCAACGTGTACTGTGAGTGAAATGGATGATGATCTCGGTGGGAACTCGTTTTCTTATGATGCTGATGAAGCGTTGGATGAAACACAGGGTTTGATGACGTCTTGTGTGGGAACTAGATGGTTTAGGCCACCAGAACTTCTTTATGGATCTACAATGTATGGGTTAGAGGTTGATTTATGGTCGCTTGGTTGTGTGTTTGCTGAGCTTTTGTCTCTTGAGCCTTTGTTCCCTGGGATTTCAGATATTGATCAGATCAGCAGAGTAACCAATGTGCTGGGAAATTTAAATGAGGAGGTCTGGCGAGGTTGTGTTGATCTTCCAGACTACAAGTCGATCTCATTTGCTAAAGTGGAATCTCCTCTTGGTATAGAAGGCTGTCTTCCTAACCATTCAGGAGATGTGATATCGCTACTCAAGAAGCTTATCTGTTATGATCCAGCTAGTAGAGCTACTGCTGTAGAGATGTTGAATGACAAATATTTCAGTGAAGAGCCTCTTCCAGTTCCAGTTTCTAAGCTCTATGTGCCTCCAACAATGAGTGGGCCAGATGAGGATTCTCCTAGAAAGTGGAATGATTACAGACAAATGGATTCAGATTCAGATTTTGACGACTTTGGACCTATGAATGTAAAGCCTACGAGTAGTGGATTTACAATAGAATTCACCTAACACCGAATGGCAATTAAGGTACGCAGTCAAAAGCTGTTGCTTAGTTTAGACACATAAGTTAGTGATAAAGGCTTTGCTTCTTTCTCCCTCATGTAGAATGGGGATATATACCAAAACCTGAACATGTGTTTGCTTAGTTACAACGAATCTTTGTTGTCTGAAGATCTGGTTCCCGCATACTGATAAGAAACTAGTTAACATTTTGTTAGGCCATATTGTAGTATAGGTACCAATGTTTTCATTTTTTAAGTTGCTTTTGAAATAGTTTGCTGCTCCATTCCCTCATAACTCTGTTTCTCTCATTGTTCTCTGATGTTTTCTTGTCAGATCAGTTACATTTGGCGTTTCCATGGTTGAGAATCTTGATCCTTGCGACGTCCCCTGAATTTGCTTACTCTGCCAAAATTGTGTTGTGTGTGTTGTTCTTCCCCCACTCCCTCTCTCTCTCTGGTATAGAAAACGGTAACAATTACAACTGGATAGTTGGTGTTAGGCTTGTTAGCCTTAAGCTAGCTAAAGAGCTAGTTTTCTTGTTTCCTAGGCCAATCTTTACCTTATTTTTCCGTCTGAAGTAAACAATGAGAAAAGAATAAAATATCTATATCTCCTCTGAGTTTTGCTTCCAGTGTTGTGTATTTCATCGAATTTTTTTTCCTATATCTCATCTTTTTGTATGTAACTGTTTGTCAATGTTGCACTTTTCATTCATATCAACATAAGTTAATAACTTCGTCTCTGTTGAAGGTTGAATGAGAGCCCTATACATAATGAGACCATCTATTGATCATTTGACTGTTGATATCATAAATAGCACACAAAAATCATAACTGAGTCTTATTCTACCATTACCATCTCCATGAAATGAATCCATCATCAGTCATACTAGTACCAAATGTTAAATATAAAACTTATGGGGCTATTTTGGAAATTAATATAAACTAGATATACCAAAAGATAAATTAGTAACTGTTTCCAGCATCTATCGCCAAGTCTCTCTCTCCCTAGGGTTTTTTTTTTTGTGAAACGGACATCGAGATTCCAGGGAGTGAAACTTGACAATCGGAGAGAAATGGGGTCGACTGGAAGAGATCAGGCGACTCAGCATCATCATCATCCGCCTCAAATCAGCAGTCTCGTCGTACGCCCATCCGGAAGCAACGACGGCGAAGACGGCCGTAACGCCGCCGCCGGAGACTATGAGCTCGGAGAAGTCTCCCGTGACCGCCCCTCATTTGCTCGCTCGGATCGGTTTAAGGGTGACAACGGTTCGTATCGTTTCTGGTTTATTATATTTCAGTCCTCTTTGAGTTTTTTTTTTCTCCTTTTGGTTTCGATGTTTGAAATTGGGGAGCGCGAAGAACATGGCATCACTTGTTTCTTCAATACGAATGTATGTTTCGTGAATCCGATGAGGGGGAATCGTGTGTAGTGTTATCTTGAACATTTGGTGTTTGAACTACTTTTACTATGAACTGGCGTAATGTAGTGTGAATTGCAATTGAACCTTGGTTTTGTGTGTTTGTTTATGCAACTACTCTTGTTTGAAACAACTTAGGTTGTGTAGAAGGAATGTTAATCTGAATGGTTAGGGTGTTTTGAGGTGTAAATAGACAATTGTATAGCTAAGAGTTCAGTGACACTTAGGGTTGTTGAGATTTAATGCTGCTACAGATGCATATCAGCATTTCTTGTTCTGTGCTTAGTGTAAAAGAGAAAAAAATCTTACGTTGAGTTGTTTGGTATGTGCATTGAGAATGTTATTGGTAATTTCACATTGTGTGCTCAAGTGTTTTCTCAAGCATTCAAAGAAAATGCCCTTGATGAACTTGAAATTTTGCCACCTGCATACTTTTGTGATTACTCAGTGGAGTGTGGTTGACCTAATATCCTTCTTCTGACTACTTTTTGTGTGTGTGTGTGTGTGTAGGATATAGAACTCGTGCAAGTTCTAGCTCACCAGGCCGTCGTGGGTATGAAGATCACCGGCATGGCTCTGCTCTTAATCATTCAGGCATTCAGCCTCGTGGTCGTGAGTTCAGCAGCAGAAGGGAAGCATCTGGGAGACACAGAGACTACTCACCACCGTATGCTAGAGGTGGAACTGGTGCTCGCCCTTATGGAAGAGGTTTCGATGGACCTGAACCTGTGCATGGAAGCGATGGCATGAGTAGATACAATAATCCAAAGGTGCAGCCAAGAGATGGAGATTGGTACTGTCTAGATCCATTGTAAGTATCCCTGGTTACTCTTGGTGTTCTACATGAATTCTACACAGAAGTCTGTTCTCCATATCTCACAATCTACAGAAGTTGCTAAGTCTCATTTTGTATGTTTGTTTTGTTATGAACACAGATGCAGAAACTTGAACTTTGCGAGACGCGAGTCCTGCAACAAATGCAAGAGGGATCGTTACGCAGCGGCTAACATTTCTCCACCGCCTCGTCTTGTTCCTCCTCCCATGGATTTCTCCCCAAGAAGAGACTTTAATGGCTACAGATCTCCTCCACGTGGCTGGCCCAGAGACTACCCGCCACCAAGACTTGACCATCCCACATGGAGAGATAGAGACAGAGAACGAGACCGTTTACATTACCCAGACCATAATTACCCTCCTAGCAGAAGAATTGCATCTGACTGGTCCCATACTGAGCCGCTCCCAAAACCTCATTACGACAGACGACCACCTCTCAGTCCACCTCCTCCATCTCGTGGTGGCAGATGGGGTAGACTCTCAAGAGAGAGGAGTAGATCGCCACCATTAAGAGATGGTCCACTGCCGCCACTGAGAGATGGTCCACCTCCACCATTGAGAGGAGCCGGTCCACCGCCGCACAGAGATTACCGCCGTGATAGTTACTTGGACAGAGGAGGACGAGATGATCGACGTGGCGGCAGAGACAGAATTGGAAACTCTTACTGATGCAAAAAAAAAAAAAAAAAAAGAACTGTGTATGTCTTGAGAATTTGGTTTAGACAGTTACAAAATTTTCCCGGAAAATCAAATATGATACACCTTAGATTCTTTGTTATAGTTTTGAAAGGTTTAGCAAAAACTTTTGTGCCTTATGTGCAAAAAAGAAAGAAACAATTTTGGTGCTCTTTCGTAAGTAAAAAGAAAGTTTGGGGCCGAAATCGAAAATAAGGGGCCACTTTTTCAGCTTCCGCTTGACAAGGGGTGTAGTTTGTACTGTGTCAGTTTCCAAATGGCTGAAATCTAGAAACACACATATTAAAGGGCTTTTTGGATATTTGCATCAGCGTAAGATCGGACGGTTCGAAGAGAACAAAACCTAAAGCATTTATGAATTCGAATCGTTGGATCATCGTAATTAAACGAGATCCGTACGATGAGATTGCCACGAAAATCCAACCGTTCAATATAATTCAAGAAGAATTGAAATTTCAAAAACATGTTGAGAGAGAGGGAGGAGGAGAGAAGAAAGCCCAGACGAAGAAGGAACAAAACCGAAAGTATTTTTTTTTGCTTTTAATTTTTTTTTTTTTCGTTTTTAATTTCACCAAATTCTTCTTCTGAGGGTTCTACTTCTTCCTATTCATCTTCTTCGTTGTCTAGAGAGCTAAAAACCCAATAAAACCCTAATTCTCATCTCTCTGAAAAGCTTATCCCTTTTTTTTCTCTCTCTCTCTCTACGCGGATCAAATTCAAAGTCTCGAGCTTTTTTTTTTTTCTTAACAGCCGCCGAATCGGTTCTCGGTCCGGTAAGATTGGGATCTGGATTTTGTGAGCTGATTTGTCTGAATTATCTTCTCGTGTTTTGTTTTTTCTTCCGCGGTGATATCTGTGAAGGAAAAAAAAGGGAAAATTTCTGGGTTTTTTTTAAAAAATCGGAGATTTGAATATCTGTGAGAGATGGCTGAAGGCGGCGGAGGAGGCGAATTCCCGCCAAAAAAGGACGGTGTTGAAGAGGGTTTTCCGGCGAAGAATCCAGCGAGGCAGCTCGACTTCACTGGTGGCTCCGATGAACATTCACTGTCTAAAGCACCACCAGCTGCTCCTGCTCCTCCTACCGTCGCAGCTACGGCGGCGGTGAGACCCATCGTTAATACTCCTACTGTCCCTTCGACGATACGGCCTAGTATGACCATAGCAATCGGTCAGGTACGACCGACGACGTTACCAGTGGCGACGACACAGATTCTGCCGTCACAAGCACTGATCCTTAACGCGCCAATTAGGCATCCGTAAGTTTTTTTAGCTATTTGAGGTTTCTGGGTTGGGAGATTTATAGTCCATGTGTGATCTTAGCTCAATTGAGTTCGTACATGTTTGATTGGGGATGATGAAATTAGTTTAAAGTTTAATCCTTTTAAACTAATTGGTGAAATTGGTGAAACTAGTTTAAATTGTTTTGTGTTCAATGATTAAGATTTGTAGAACTCGCATTCACCTTTTAACTAAGGTTTTATGAAACAAAATTCAAAATTTCATTCTCTATTTTTTTTTTTTTTTTTGGCAGTTTGCCGGAATCGCCAATAGCTAGACCGAGGCCTATAGTGGAAGCTAGAGATGGAACCCCTCAAAAGAAGAAGCAGTGTAACTGTAAACACTCGCGCTGCTTGAAACTGTAAGTCTTTTGTTTCTCCGGTGACATGTTTGTTTGATTGCATCTTCATATCTTTCCCTTTTTGCGGCTGCATGTCAGTTTCTTATTAGGCTTTACAATGTGCACTCTCTTTCAGGTACTGTGAATGCTTTGCATCCGGAACATATTGTGACGGTTGTAACTGTGTAAATTGTTTCAACAATGTTGATAATGAACCGGCTAGACGAGAAGCTGTGGAAGCAACTCTGGACCGGAATCCACATGCGTTCAGGCCTAAGATTGCTAGCAGTCCACATGGTGCTCGGGATAAAAGGGTACGTGACCCTGATGAAACTTGTTTTTAGAGCGTGGGAGAGTTGTTTAACTTCTAAGTTATTTTGGGATGTTTAAACTGTTGATTTGTCTTTGCAGGAAGACATTGGTGAAGTTGTGTTGTTAGGGAAACATAACAAAGGTTGCCACTGCAAGAAATCGGGATGTCTTAAGAAGTATTGTGAGTGCTTTCAAGCAAACATTCTTTGTTCTGAGAACTGTAGATGCTTGGATTGCAAAAACTTTGAAGGAAGTGAAGAGAGACAAGCTCTGTTTCACGGTGAACATGCCAACCACATGACGTATCTCCAACAAGCAGCAAATGCAGCCATTACTGGTGCTATCGGTTCCTCTGGCTTTGCTCCTTCTCCAGCACCTAAGAGACGGAAAGGTCAAGATGTTTTGTTCAACCAAGCAACCAAAGGCCAGTTTCCACAGGTACCAAGTTACCATTTTAGCATTTTGGCTTTCCTTGTATGGAACTGAATATATCCTTTTCTATGCTGTTGCTTAGTGAAGTTAAAGTCATATTTATTTTTGTATTAGGTAAATAGTGGAAGAACTACTGCCCCAGGCACATCTCCGTCACCTGTTTCTCGTGCTGGTGGCAATGGATCGTCAGTTCCATCAAAGTTTGTATATAGGTGAGATTTCTAGCGTTCACAAGTTATTTTGCTGATCCAATAGCTTCAATAAACTGACTTTTTATGCTTTTTTAAAGGTCCCTCTTAGCAGATATAATCCAACCACAGGATGTGAAAGCGCTCTGTTCTGTCTTGGTCGCTGTAGCCGGAGAAGCTGCCAAGACATTAACTGGTAAGACTTCGAGTAACTACTCTGCATTGCTGCGGTTTTAGATCCATATGCATATTATTCATTGATGTTCCTTCAAAATTTTCCCAGTTCAAAGGAAGGAAAAAGAGAACCGAGTGGAAGATCAAACAGACACTTCTTTAGCTTCTTCTGCACAAGATCACTCCCAAGACAATAAAGATGCAGCTGATGTGGAGATGGTTCCAGCTGATGGAAATCAAGCTGATAAGTCTGGACCAGATGATTCTAATTCAGATGGTGCTGATGCCTCTAAAGCGAAGCCACTATCTCCAGCAACTTTGGCTTTGATGTGCGATGAACAAGACACTATCTTCATGGTATCAGCAGCTCCACCTAATGGTTCAGTTGACCCCGGTGGCTGTGGAACAAACTCACAGGGGCAGTCAGAGATATACGCAGAGCAAGAGAAAGTGGTGTTAACCAAATTCAGAGATTGCCTTAGTCGACTTATCTCTTACGCAGAATTAAAAGGTAAAGATTTTGTGTGTAACTCACACAGAATTTTCATCAACGAACAATCTTCTCTAAAGTTCTAAAATTAGTTAAGTTTGTTTGTTTGCAGAATCAAAGTGTTTATCTTTAGCAAGAAGGCATCTACAGCCACCTGCCACCGCAACTGTGAAAACTGAAAATGGGATTCAGCAGCAAGTACCAGTTGTGAATGGAGCTTCACGAACAACTTCTCAACCTACAGTCAACAAACCACAGCCTATGCAGCTGATGAACACAACATCATCATCACCAGCAGCAGCAACAACAACAAACACACACCATCATCATAAACCTCCAGCTTTATCAGAGAAGAAAGACCCCTGAATCAAATAGATTATACTCTACTTAGGACAGAAAAATAACTTACCAGAGAGAACACAAACAAGAATGCTGAAATCTGCCTCACCACCGCTCTATGTTATCAGAGGTAATACAATAATACCACCATAATTTTTCTTTTTTCATTGGCCGTTGTGTGTGTGGCTTCAGCGCATTAGCAGGTGATTAGAGAGAGTAATAGACACAAGCTTTTATTGTGTCGTTAAGCTTTCTTCTCGCTTTTCTCTTTCTTTTCCTTATAAAGCCTCTCTCCTCTTTAAAGCCCCTGTGGCTGGTGTAGATTATGAAGAGCTTCGTTTCTTACTATACGAGTTTTTTTATTAGTGTTTTGGATTCAGTATTACTTTTTTGTGTTGATTGTTCTGTAGAACATCCTTGTTTATTGTGTCATATCATGATTTGAGATGTTTCTCAATCAGCCTCTGTAGGATTTGAAAGTAATATATAAGAATAAAACCTATTTTGATAGAAGTACGTAAATTTATCTATATTTTCTTCCTGGCTTGAACAAATCATACATAATAATACTTTGGGGTTGATAAAAATTAACTTTAGTTTCTCATACATAGATGAGAATTGACATCTACAAACATTTATTAAGAACATAATTCGAGTTTCTACAAGAAACACCACCTTATAGCATATTAACTTTGAAACAACGAGAGACACTGATTTATTCTCATTTAGTGACTACCACCTTCAGCCTCTCCTCCAGCATACACTTGTTCAAACGCTTCACATTCGAGACCTCGACGATTGCGATTCACTCTGCAGCCAGTAACCAGAATTTTTATTATGAAATAGTAAGCAAAAGGCCTAAGAATCAATATATCGATGTTAACTCTGGACTAGTACTGCATTCATAAGCTTGGAAAAAGTTACTTTTAAGCTCTACTAATTACTATTAACTGTTTTCTCAAAAAATTTATGCAGATCTTTTTTGTTCTAGCTAAACTACAGAAACAATGCTAAACTTGAACAAAATAAAAGTTGAGAGACTTTACCAAACGCATTCCTTTCATTGCTCTTTCCTCCAGATACCTTGACGGTTTGAAAAAACCGCCATACATCTCTGACAATCTCTTGAGCCGTTCATATATGTACTTTGGTCCAACCATGTCTGCCCAGAAAACAATTCCTCCGCTGCAACAGGTACAAAAGAAATGCTTACTTACCATAAGAAATGATCATCACCAAACATTTCAGTTGCAAACAAAAGGGAAAATTTTAAATGTTGGCAAATGACCAGAGAGACACAACCAGATGAAAAAATGGATATTTGTTGGAAGTGGAAATGCATAAGATTAGACCTTTTAATTTTTATATGACTTAGAATCCTCACCGGTAAGAAGGAAAACTCATTCCAAGGACAGACGCAATGTCCAAGTCTGCGGCTCTGATCACAACTCCTTCATCTAGGACACGGCATGCCTCATTAACCACAGGGAATAAGATCATCTCTACAATTTCTTTGTCAGATACTGATATAGGCTGCAAATAAAGGACAAGACTGCATTAATTTTAAAAATACCAAAGAACTACGAGTATATTTCGTGAGACCTCTTCTTCTTTTTTTTACCTTCCCACCAGGCATGATATTGGTCAGCTTCCTTGATTCCTCAACAATCGAAAGCACTGAAAGATCAGGTTTTGGTTTGCTTCCCTTTTCGTATATGTAGAATCCTCTCCCGTTGATTTTTCCTGAAGCAGCAAATGTTAAAAGGTTGGCACATTAGAAATTTACAAAAGTAAGAGCAATGCCATACCATTTCTCCCGCTCTTAAGAAGAAGCTCAGTTATTGGAGATTTGAACATGCGATCACCATAGACCTTGGCATATATAGGCCCAACTGCTAATCCAATCCCGTGTCCAGCCAAATCACCAAGCCTAAGAATTAAGCCATCCAAGAAAATAAGCTTTCTTTAGTTGCTGAGATAGCCATAAAGCAACAGAAACACAAACTGACACGCGTACAGACACACACAAAGTGGACGTAATCAACATAAAGAGGGAGATAGTTACTGGAATGGGCCCAACGGTAAGCCAAAAGAGGTAATGACGCTGTCGATTCTGAACAAGTCAACACCTAGATTGGCCAACATATGTGCAGCTTGTGCATATGGAAAGAATGTCCTGTTCACTGCAAACCCTATGCAGTTTCCAACCACCACGGGAACTTTCTTTATGGCCTTTCCAACCGCCATGAGATCCAGAATCACCTGAGCAGAAGTGTTCTTCGAACGAACAATCTCGAGAAGGGTCATCAGATGGGCAGGGCTATAAAAAGACAAACCTTTGTAAATTACACTAAAAATACGAAAAAAGCATAAAAATCTTAAGGCATTGGAAACACAAAATGACCTGAAGAAATGTGCACCAACAATGCGATCTTTTGAGTTAGTCTTTTCCCCAATTACGTCGAGGTCGATAGTAGATGTATTACTCGCCAAAATGCAATGGGGTGAGCAGACCTTTTCGAGTTCTTTGAATATGTTTTGTTTCAACTGAATATTTTCAATCACTGCCTGAAAAATGATACCAGAAGCAAGGCCTTATAGTAAGAAGACATGTAAACTAGTTGGCCCTCTCTTCAAACTATCTGGATTTGGATACTTGAAACTAAAGAGAACGACAGATAACACCAAAGCAGATAACAAAAATTGAAGGCAGACCTCTATAACCATGTCCACATCTTTGAATTCAGTGTAATCCAGCACTCCCTTGAGCAAAGAGAGGGCCTTTCCTGCTTTATCTTGTGTCAGTTTCCCCCTAGATACCAAGCCTTTGATATTTGCTGTCGCAAGAAAAAACTAACTTTATTGCATTTACTGTAAACAGGAACAGTGATAAATCATATAATCTATTGTTTCATCATATGCTATGGATGCTTCTTTTGGCTTAATACTCTTTTCTATTTTGGGCTGCATACTATGAAAACCTTTTTACTATGCAACCAATAATTTTTTATGAAAAACGATTTGGGCTGGCTCAACGTAGTATGTGACCAAGATAATACTTCTATAAAATAACAACTGGATAAGTAATGGATAAGATGATAACCTTCAACTGATTTTATTCCCTTCATAAGGTATTCTGTATTTATTTCTTTGAGCAAAACTCTTATATTGCTTAGAAGTAGAGCCGTAGCGATGCCAGAACCCATCAAACCTCCACCAATAATTGCAACTTTTTTTATCGGCCTTGGTTTCAATCCAATGTCGGTAACATTAGGCACCTGAAAAGTGTTTAATAGATGCTCAGGATGAACACTGAATATGGAAAGTAGAAGTGCTAGGAGGAATAAACACAATGTATGCCAATCTTACTTTTGATGTTGCACGTTGAGCAAAGAAAACATGAACAAGACCCTTTGCGGTGTCTGACAGTACTAGCTGTTTGAAAACTTCTGCTTCCTGCGAATCAAAGAGTTTAAGTACATAACCAACTAGAATGGATAGATTTTGGCTTATTCATAACTCTTTCTCACTTACTGCTTGTTGAAGCTCATTCGACCTTTATAATTAGGGAATCATGACTAATAGATTTTTGAGCACCAACAAGCAGTACGTGAGAAATACAGTAACCGTCGGATCATAACGATACCTTAAGAACCCCACTATATCCTCCATGGACGATTCCTTCTTCAATAACCTCAATGCAAGCATGGTGTTGAGGCATATTAGGGGCTATCTTTTTGGCTAGCTGTCTTGAATTCTTCAATATAGCACGAGCTTCAGATAAAGAACCAATTTTGTCGGTCCTGTGCAGTGAACGCAAAAAGGGTTTACGTCCATCGGCAATGTCTAGAGCCCACTTTCTGGACGCGCTCAACAAATCTCCAGGTGGCACCAAAGCATCAACGAGACCCAGTTTTTGACCCTCTTCTGACAGTATTGACTTCGAAAGCTACCAAAACACCAGTATACAGTTGAACAAGATAATAAGCCAAGCAAATCAACTTGGTAATGAAACTGTTGGTAAATGCAAAAAAAACGCCATCCCTACCAGTATCATATCAGTTGCTTTTGCAAGGCCTACTAATCTTGGAAGACGTTGGGTTCCTTCATAGACAAAACCAGATTAACTATCCAACAAATCGTCTCTTTCATTTAAAAGAATACAAAGCTGAACAAAGAAATCCAATACCTCCAAAACCTGGAATAACTCCAAGTGTCAGTTCTGGTAAGCCTAGTTGAGCTTTCGGAGCAGCAACTCGGGCATGACACGCCTAAAGAGTGCCAAACAAATCAACACTACTTTATAAAAAGAATATCAAAGGACACTCTAAATAAGCACAATGAAAATTAAACTCAAAAAATCCTACCATTGCCAGTTCTAAACCACCACCAAGAGCTAATCCTTCAACTGCAGCAACAACCGGCTTCCTCGAGTCTTAGATAACGAGAAAAACAGTATCAACATCACATTGGAGAGGAGTACAAAATCTATCAACCTTGGAAAGAAAAATTTGGAACTAAAGAGAAGCTTAACAAATACCTTCCATCAGGTTACACACGAGCTCAACAGATACTTCAGGCATAAGCGATAAATCCCCTGCCAAGAACAGAGATAAGTCAAAAAACCCAGCAACCAAATATGCTTCACTCTATATATATACTTAACAACAGAAGAAACTATACCAGTCTTATGAACTTGCTGGAAGACATTGATGTCGAAACCACCAGAGAATCTACCATTGTTCCCTGAAACGACTCAAATCATTCAATCTCCTTATACAAACTATGATAAGAAAAAGAAAAAAAGGATTCAAATTTACAAAACCCTTTAACATATTAGTTCACAATTCACAATCTTTAGCTACAAGATCGATCAATCTAAACACAAAAGTAGCTCAATTTATGATTTACCGGTCAAGACGATGGCCTTAACATCATTCCTCTGATTCGCATCTTGAAACTTCTCCTTCAACCCAGCAATAACTGAGAGAATTCAAAGCAATTTCCGGATTAAATAAAAAAAATTTCGGTTCATGATCTAATAATCTAAAATCAACAGAGAAGCTGAAAGGATCAAGCTTTTACATACTTGGACTGGCCAAAGAGTTAACAGGAGGATTAGTAATGGTGATGACAGCAACACCATCGTTCCCAACTTCCATCGTTACTCCAATCTTCTTCGCCATGGCTTAATTTGTTCTCTCTGAGATTGAAAAGTGAAAAACTTTAGGCGTTCGGTTTGGATAGAAAAGATCAGGTTTTGATAAGTTTAAGGTCCTTTTCAATCAATTAAGAGTTAACATTTGTAGAAAACGTTACGTGATCGAATGATATATATCTCTTTCCCCAACTTTTGTTTCGTCATTTTTGTCATAAGGATACAAATCTTGCAGTCAACAGGGCCCGGTATCAATATTTGTTGGGGCCTGTTCAGCTACTTATATACTGATTCGTAGTACAAATAAAAAATTACGGTGAAAAAAATAGTATATGGCAATATTTTTTACAGTTTTTTTTAATGTAAAACTGTATTTTTATGTATTAACCAATAAAAAGTTTGTGGAGTAGATTAATAAAAGTTAAACAAACAAATAAAAATTTGATTTTGTTTATATGTATGTCAAAACTCAAAACCTTAATTAACCGACACTTGTTTATAAACGAAAAGAGTAAATTGTTAAAAGACCATTTCAGTTTTGGAACTTCTAAAAATAGAATTCGTGATTTAGGGGCAAATGGTTAGACTACACCGACAAATATCATCATAGATTTACGATTTCGTAGAAAATGATTTTGTCACCAAAAAGTAGTAAATAGTAAACAGTGACAAAGGAATCAAGTTTAAAGGTGAAAAATTTACAACTAAGAAGAAGAATAAAACTTAACGTTATATTCAGAAGAAATTGACCTCATTCAACAAGTTACACGAATGTGTACAACTCTAAATCCGAACAAAACCAAGGATATGTGGAGAAGTATGTATAAGCTTTTGTATTTTTTTTCTTTCTGCCTGAAGGCCGCTAAAATGATTATTAACCACCAATTGTGCTATCATAGTGGCTGTACCACAGTATATATAATATGAGTGAATTTGAATTGAAGCTTCATATAGTTTACGAGTATTAATCCTAACCAAAGAGAGAGAGAGAGACTATATAGTCTAAGAGTATATGGAATATCATTGATATGAGGACAAAATAGCATTAAAGAGGTGATATAACTGAACTACAACTACAAGAAAGGCCCAACGAACACAGCAATTTTCACTGGGTTCAGCTGTCATTCTTAATATCGCAGAGATGAGAGCTTGGATATATAGAATAATATTGCTACTGATCGAGATCTCGTGATCATTTACTTTTTCATTCACATTTAATATTCCAGAGTTTATGGTGTGTACGTTAGATTTCTCAATTCTTTTTTGAGCATGGATGATGGATTTGTGTATTTGCCCAAATGAGTTAGAAATAAGTCATTGTATCGCTTTGAATCCTAGTAGTAAATTTGCAAAACAAAACTGTAATTGTTTTATCGATCTCATATATATTAAAGAACGAAAAAACACATATCAATTTGTTTACTTAATTCATCTACACGACTATATTGTAGAACTCAAATAAAAAAAAATATCACGAGTCTGATATGTTTTCCATATCTTCTTTTTAAGCAGTAACCATTAATTATCTTAAGAAAACGCAACTAATCACCTACTAGTATTAACTTTGCTTCTTTCCGCAGGGTTATTATAATAACTCATATTAGTATTATTATATAGCTAGGCTTCAAATTTTGTATTTATGCTATGCAGCATCATTTTTCGAGAAATATTGATTTATGGTTTTAAAGTTTTTTTAATCTCCATAATAATCTTTTTTGGTCTTCCAACCTGCCAATTCAATGCATTTACATGCTCTACTTACTTCGGCCTTTGGGTGCAGCCACATGTTCTGCATGCTCTCATTTATTGCCCTTGTATTGTATACATATATATGTGCATTCATTCATAAGGTACTCTTTTGTTTTCGGTATTTGAGATTTTAATCAGCGTGCGTAATAATAAAACGACCCATAATTAAATGCGTTTGTATATCGAGCAAGAAACCCTTTGGTAGGTAAAATTCCTATATATGAGCGTCATTTTTACTTAACCAAATATAGTGAGACAAGAAAGTTAAAATTGCATGAAAAACGTTTCGACAACTTTCTATATATCTGTTGAATTGATCACATAATCTCTAGTCCATTTTGAAACTTTACGTACCAACAAGGCAATAATTAATCGTCGGATTGGAGTATCCGGTGAGAATTGATCCATATGCCATAAGTTTACCGAATAAATTTTTAGACATATATATAGAAGATATCAGAATATTACAAAACATGTCGAAGTTTACTTCTAACTAATTTCACTGCCATATATGTATATGAGAAAATGTTGAGTTTATTTAAGTGATTTACGACAAAACAAAAAAAAATGAAATTTATTTTACTGTATACATAAGGGAAAGTAGAATGTAACTATTGACGTGGAGGGATTTGCATCGAACATATAAGAGATGAGATGGTCCAACATTCATTTACAACTTATCCATCTGTCACTTTGTAACCCTAATTTTAACCCCTTCACTTTCCTATATAAACCCTCACAAGTACTAAACACTCTTCACTACTCTCTCCACGAAACAAAAACAATAATAAAGAAAAAAATAAAGAGTAAGGAAGAGAGATGGCAATTAGGTGTTTAACTGTGTTCCTGGTTGCTCTCATGGTGGCTCAAGCCGTTACCGCAACAAGACCGGCTCCAACTAAGAATGTTGGAGCTGGTCTTGACGACCAAAAGAACTTTGTGGCTTTCGGTGGCATCGGTGGAGCTGCTGGAGTTGGTGGTATTGGAACTGGTCTTGGTGGTGTCGCGGGTGGAGTCGGTGGTGTCGCCGGAGTCTTGCCTATTGGTGGCGTAGGAGGCGGAATTGGTGGTCTAGGCGGTGGTGCAGGTGGTCTTGGCGGTGTAGGTGGTCTAGGTGGTGGTTCAGGTTTTGGTGGTGGTTCAGGTCTTGGTGGTGGTTCAGGTCTTGGTGGTGACTCTGGACTCGGCGGTGGTATAGGTGGACTCGGCGGTGCAGGTGGTATAGGCGGTATAGGCGGTGGTGGTGGTTTGGGTGGAGTTGGCGGTGGAAGCGATTGCGGTGGTGTAATTCCTCACCATTGATGTTAAAACGTTTTTATTTTTCTCGCTGCAAACCAAAGATCGGTCAAAAGGTTCATACTAGTTATTATGTTTTAAGTTCTTTTATCGATGTTAATGTTTGAGTCTTTGTTTGTTTTCTATATATGTTTGTTTTTGGTTATGCTGTTTGTTATTATTACTTGAGAGTTGAGAACCTTGTGCTATCAATAAATAGTGTATTCTGTTTTGTTTTTTTCGTATTACTTGCTTGTGCTCCAAGATATTGATGTAGTTGTAATTTGCATGCAGTAATATATCAAACACTCATCTGTCGAAGTTGTCAGAAAAAACAATATCTTGTTTCATTCGTGACAAATTGACAGCTATATACTGACAACATGTAAAGAAAAAAACAGACTAGTTTTGTAGATTAACCAAACACCATTGTTAACGATATTTTTTTTGTCAAATTATAAACAGGATTAGCTTTACCAAATTAATGCTCTGTATATATATAAAGAAAAGAAAAACAAATTAAGACTTTGTGCGTGCGAGCGAGTGTTTTGTTTTCCTCCGAGATCCAAATCATCTCGTGGATCCAAACCTTTAGTTAACGAAAAAAAAAAACAAATTAATCCATGTCAAAGTGTTATATTTAAGCAGCTTGATACATGTTGTGGACAGTGCACAACAAACACTGTTAATTTTTTTGTATTTTCTTCTGAACCAAATCTAACTGATTTTTATTGAAACAGTTTTAGAGGTAAAAAAAAAAAAAAGTGTATTAATTGAAACAATACTGTATCAACTATCAAGGTATTATTGTATCAACAGACTAGAGAGTCGAATTTTTTTGTCGGTGCAGTATCTTATGATGTAATATATGAATGTATATATAGTATAAATGTATTAGTTTATCTGTTGTGCATTAATATATCATCCCCTTTATAATAAAACGGAAGTACACAACATTGTTTTGTAGACTATATAATTTTAATAAGTTGGTTAAATAGGTTTTACATTAATTGATGGATTAATTGGTTACAAATAGGTTATACAAAATCTTAAAAAGAATATTCTAAAGAATCATATCTAACTTATCATATTAATTTCTTTTATTAAATTATTTTTCAAATAAAATCTTTTGATATCTAACTTAACAAATTAATTTGTTAATTATCATTATACTTCACCTCTCATTTTTATATATGATTCTATTTTGTGAAACAAATAAATTATCATATTATTTATTATAATTAAAAAATTGTTTTATTTCCGGATATAACATAAGTTGAATTTTTAAAAACAAATATAAATTGTTTAATCTATAAAATATTCAAGCTTTAGTAATATTATTGTTTAAAAATAATATCTATTGAATTAAAAAATTTACTGAGTAACGGGTCAAAATTTGACTATTTAAATTCAATTTTTCTATTTTTGTTGAATTTTATAATTTTATATAATATAAGAAACTTTAAATAATTTATTTTGATATATTTTCATATATTGAAACTTGATATAAAAGAATTTCAAGAAACCAAGTATATTAAAACAAAAAGTATAACAATATATTAAATTACTCATAATATAATAACTCGCTTTTTAAAAAGCACATTTACAAAATTATGTCTTATAATAACATTCAAGTCATGATATAGAATATACATTTTTTGAAATAACTTCACATATATAACCTAATACAACATATTAACATTTTATTTTAAAATATAAAATATACAAAATTTGTATAAAATAAAATTTAATCAGTGTTATAGCATGGGTACTTATCTAAAATCATTAACAATATAAAACTTACAAAGTATGTGTCATTTTCAAGCCATCATATTTAGCTTATGATTTTATTGCATAATGTTTTATCCAAATTTTTTTTAAAAACAATCACATAAATTTTATATTATATAAAAATACAATAAATAGAATAAATTTCAATCCGTGCTCTAGCACGGGTCATAATCTAGTATACATAGTATATAGACATGTAACATGTTGACAAAGAAAATATGATAGAGACATATAATGTAGGTTTAGAAGTACTGATCTAAATATAAATTTATAATGTCTGTTTTTGAAAAACAGACAAGCTAGGACCTACTTTAATTGTAAAATCTTATAGAATTTTCTTTCAATGTGATAGAAAATTTTAATTCAGTTACAACCACCAATAGGTAAATGCATGTGTAGTACAGTTAGCTCTCAACAAACGAATTGAAATACACTTACTACCACCATAACGATTAAGTAAACTTTCATGTTTCTCCAGTTGAAAGTGTACCATGATTCCCATTTTTCAGGAAATTAAAATCATTTTGGAAGACAAGAGATAAAAAAAAAAAATTTGAATAATTTACAAAAGGAACAGAAAAAAAATATCATGTAATTTTCATATATATATATATTGCCATTCTAATACTATATGGTGTTAACATTTTAACAACATGGTTTGACCAGCTCAACCACTTAAACCGCCGGGACGGAACGTTAGTTACCGCGTCACAACCAGTTACTTTCTGAAGTAAATATAAACTTAAAGTTGATATCAGAGTGTTTGGTTATAGCATTTACAATGGGCATTAACTATCTACACCAGCCTATGTTTATTGTTTGTGGTCTCTCCGCCTTTAAAAGGACCCAACATATCTCCCAGACTTCGGCAAGGCAACAAACATATTTCACCTAAAATCTTATCTACCTTTTAATTCCAGTTTTAATAAAAAATTACCGTTCTTGCACTATGGCGAAGTGGTTTTTCACTATCTTCTTGGTTTTTGCCCTAGCCTCTGCTTTAGCTTGTAACGCAAGAAATGTCCCAGCTGGAGGCCTCTCTGACCAGAAGAACTACCTCGGTTATGGTGGCGGTTATACTGGCGTTGGAGACAATGGTCTTCCGTTCAGTGGCGTTGGCGGAGGTGTGTCTGGTCCTGGAGGTAATCTTGGTTTTGGAGGATTTGGCGGCGCTGGTGGCTTAGGCGGTGGTTTGGGCGGTGGACCAGGCAATGGATTAGGCGGTGGTGGCTTAGGCGGTGGATTAGGCGGTGGTGGCTTAGGCGCTGGAAGTGGGATTGGTGCTGGAACTGGTGGAGGAAGTACCGGAGGATTTCATTTCCCTTGAATTTGTTACATTGGTTTTAAGGTTTCGTACGGTCCTTGAGCTAGGTCTAGCTTAAGATGATGTCATGAATAATCTATCATATCTTTTTAGGGTTGGACTTTGGGATTATCTTAGCTTTAACGTGCGTCTTAAGTTATTATGGTGTCTTTGAATCAGTCTCGTACGTGTCTTGTAGTGTCATGGCTTGGTCCATTTTCAAATTCTACTTTTGACTTTTTTTCAAGTGTCTCACTCGATGAGTTCATGTCAACATCTATGATTATTTTTCGTCATTATTTATAGCTCTATTTATAGACTTTTTAATAGCTCTCGATGATGACCACACAAAAAAAAAAAAAAAAGTAGCTCTATATATATATATATATACGTCTTTGTAAGTTGTAACGTACTTGGACTCTTGGAGGTATTTCTTTGGAACGTACGTACCTGGTGGCCCGAGTTACTTGAAGCTCGACTAAATACGAAGGAAATAAGTTTAATAAACAAATGAGTACGTAAACTAAAAACAAGCTAAAACTTGTTTTAATTGAGTTTTCTTCGTTTTATTTGACAATTACTATATAGATATATGTAAGTATGTAACGAGGAGGTAACAAAACAAAGCAAACTAAAATACTAATACATTTATCAGACTGTTAACTCACTTACATATTTTAACTTGAAAATTTCCGGTTAAGTAATCTAAATAAAATTTCGTATAAATTTTAAGAACTTAAAAGATTCTGGCTTGGTTAGGTGAAAATATTAAAGTTGAAAGTAGTGAGTTCCAATTTAGAAGGGAGCCTGACAAAAAATACAAACAGTCAAACTTTATATTTATTACAGAACATTGCAATTCAAAACTTCAAAAGACTGTTCGTGAGGTAGGTTTTGTGCATTTACTCCCCTTTTCTCTCTCTATCGGCCATCACAGACCCTGGGTCAGGTGAACATTAACTTACATACTGTATATAAATCTAACTAGTCAAATTCATAAAGAAATTACGATTTATATAATTTTAACACACTTCTAAATATTTCAAGGTTTATATTATATATATCCATATACATTCACGAGAACGTGTTTGTTAAACTGGATTTTAAACCCAGCACAAATTGATCCGACTAGAGATATCAAAATTTTCACCGAGTCATTAACGTTGGTTAAATTCGGAGTTATCAAACCCGTCGGCTATATGTTAATTAATTGAACTTTTTTTTTTTTTTTTTTTTCAACCAAACATTAATAGATTAAAATAGAACTCCAAGATTGGTTGCCCAAACAGGAGGATAAGAGTTTACAAAAGCTAATTCAGAAAGTAGAGATCTAGAAGACCGAGCAAGACAATCCGCCCGTACGTTGACATCCCGTGATATCCTGTCGAGGGTGAAGGAAGGGAAGGAAGTTCGGAGCAAAGCAAAATCCTCCAACAAATTCGAAAAAGCAGGCCAATCGTCCGGTGTCTGCACCATCGCAACTAACTCTGCACAGTCCGTCTCGAAAGCTTGGCAATCAACTCCCGCCTCCATCAAGGAAGCCATAGCCCAGATCAGCGCTTGTAATTCCGCATGTAAGGGAGAAAGGTTTCGTCGTTGACTCCGTGCTCCCAACAGAAGCGTTGAATCTTCTCCACTGCAGCACCACCAGCCCAGACCCACTTGCTCCGTGCTCCACTTGTTTTTTTTTTTTAAACAAAAATACAAAAGTTCTTCACAAAAACCACATGAGAATGAGTCTAGTGAATACAAGAGAAGAGAGTACGCGTGTTCCAGACTACTCGTATACACGATCACACGAAGGAAATATGTGTCATTTCTTTTTGGACAGAGAGGGACAGCACAACACGGTCCTATCCATTCTTTTTTTGGAATAACAAACAAAGATTTCCTTCGATCCTGTCTTGATCCCAATTTATTATGGCTCCTAAAGACTTCGATCCTGTCTTGATGCATTTACCTCCTAAGGGTTTCAAATTGATCTCGAGGGGTATTGCATGATCTATTCATAATGATAGGAACTAGAGAATCGATAGTTTTTTTTTACTCAGATGGTTAATTTCTTAATTGAAAGTTTGTGATTACAAACATGATTTTCATTGTAAATTAACCTACATAAATTCGGTTTGTTATAATGCATGGTATGCATTGCAATTAAAACTATGAATCAGAATGCATTTGCTTTCTGGATCAAGTTAAGTTATTTTTTTCAATAAAAAATTTGCATCCATGAAAATTATCATCAGAAACTAAAATTTTATAGAAAACATATTCTGCAACATTATTGTTTGATATATTCTTACACCCATCAACATAAATCTTAAACATGTGATATAGAAGGTTTTACAAAACAAGCACATGTTTCTTTTATGGAGTCCGGATACCATTTGATGCATTTTCCGCCTAGAAATTGTGATTCAATGCATGTTTGATTGCAGTCCCGAATCTCCAAACAAGGACCTATTGGAATTAGCTTACTCCTATCTTCAGCTTCGGCAAGATCTGGATTTATATTTTGGAAACAAGTTAGTGAATTACTATATAAAAACACATAGAAAAAATCACATTAAAACATAGATTTCTCTTTTGGTTTATTAATTACAATACAATATCCCAATGTCTTGTGACAAAAACACCGTATATATATGATTGATTCAACTATAATAATAATGAATAGAGAAATGAAATAGTGTCAATTATACAAAATCTAAAAGTTACAATCTAATTTTCAATACATGGAGTCAACAGAGCAGCCAAGCACAAGAACACGAAGAAAAAGCATTTGCTTGAAGAAGCCATTCTGGTTCTTTGATTTGCTTTTTTGTTTGTTTTTTTTTTTTGTTTTTTACTTTCTTATGAAATCAAATAGTTCAAACCTTTTCACTACATGGATATAGAGTGTACGTAGTTTCCTATATATCATTTCTCAGAATATTTGGATTAGTATTTATTAATTTATCTACTATACTCGGGTAGGATTAGGATATCATCTTATTGACTAAGAGTCATACTTATTAGCTTTGATTACTTGTTATGGACTAACTTACTAGTTTAATATTTTTTCTGGTCAACTACTTTTTTTTTGTTTTAAATTTTTAACTTGATTATTAGGTAAGTAGTATATATGAAGAAATATATTCAAACTATTTATTTACAAGAATCTTTTCCAAAATATATTGTATATATGGATTAATGTTTATTTATGCTATACTCGGTAGGATATACTTATTGAGTACTCAGAGTCATACAAATTATTTGCAATAATCCTTTCCAAAACAATACAAGTATATTTTCGTCATTTTGTTATTGGATTTCAACAACTCCAATTATATTGTATTATTGTTATAGATTCCACTAGTGTAACTTAAAAAAAAAACTGTAGTACTTAACCAAAAAGTGCCCATTTGTGAAGTGATCTTAGTGCACTGGCAGAAGTTAAGTTCATTTGTAGAAGACACCATCACACCCGAGATCGAGTCCCAGCTCCAACGAATGTAGGAATTTGGTTAATAAGCGGTCCAATTGTGGCTCAATGGTTAACAAAAAAAAATGTGCCAAAAATTAATATATTAAAAGTAGGTTTATTAAACACTATTTTATTAGAATTTAGAAGTAAATACGATCGACCATGCTGAAATCCCAACAACAGTTACGTTAACATATTTATTATTTGTATACATTTAACCTTATTCGATGGAGTAATAGATTTCAAAGTATACCGGTTATAATCAGAATCATATTTGTGTCCATCATAGACAATAAATTCAAAACTAATAGAGTAATAGCTAAACCACAATCTAAATTATAATCTTCTTTTTCTTAATATATATAATAATTTCGGTTGAGTATAAGGTTCTTTTGAATGGCCAACCGAATGGGTTGATAGTTCTGGAGAAAGGTTTAAGACAGGGGGATCCCTTGTCTCCTTACTTGTTTATATTGTGTACGGAAGTTTTGATTGCAAATATCCGGAAATCAGAGAGGGAAAAACTAATTACAGGGATTAAAATGGCAAATAAATGTCCCCCAATAACGCATTTGTTGTTTGCCGATGATAGTCTTTTCTTCTGTAAGGTGGACAAAAACCAATGTCAGGCCATTTTGAATATTCTAAACCAGTATGAGTCCGTCTCGGGGCAGCAAATAAATTTTGTCAAATCTTCGTTACAGTTTGGCCATAAAGTTGATGAAGAAAAAAAGATGGAGATGCAGGGAGTTCTTGGGATTACCAATTTTGGTGGTATGGGATCTTATCTGGGGTTACCGGAAAGTTTAGGTGGAGCTAAAACGAAGGTTTTTGCCTTTGTCCGGGATAGGCTGCAGAGTCAGACAAATGGTTGGACAGCAAAGTTGCTTTCAAAAGGGGGAAGGGAAGTGATGATACAGTCTGTGGCGACTGCGACTCCGACGTTTGTGATGTCTTGTTTCCGGTTACCGAAGACAATTACATCTAAACTTACTAGTGCTATGAAATTTTTTTGGTGGAGTTCCAATGGACAATCGGGAGGCATGCATTGGTTAGCTTGGGACAAGTTGTGTGTTAGTAAGCAATTGGGGGGGTTAGGTTTCAGGAATGTAGATGATTTCAACTCGGCTATGTTGGCTAAACAATTATGGCGACTGATTGAGGTTCCGGACTCGCTGTTTGCCAGGGTTTTTAAAAGTAGGTACTACAGGAATACACATCCATTGGATCCAATTCGGTCTTATTCTCCATCTTATGGGTGGAGGAGTATTTGTTCCGCTCGCTCTCTGGTAAATAAAGGATTTATTAAAAGGATTGGTACAGGGGATTCTATCTAAGTATGGCATGACCCCTGGATACCGGCCCAATTCCCGAGACCAGCGTTATGTAAGGGGCCTTTTAAGGATCCCAATCTCCACTTGACTCACTTAATTGATCGTCGAACAAATACTTGGCGGCTGGATATGCTCAACGAGCATTTTGATCCCCAGGATGTTGCATTGATAAGGGCATTGCCTTTAGGAAGCAATCAAAGGGAAGACCAGTTAGGTTGGCATTTCACGAAAAATGGAAAATATACAGTTAAGTCTGGCTATCAATTGGCTCGTCGGGAAGATCGTGGGACTTTCCAAGCTCCTGGTTGTGGCCCGGAGATCACCTCCCTCCTGGCCAGTGTTTGGCAGGCTCGTTGTCCACCAAAAATTCATCATTTCATGTGGCAAGTTTTATCAGGGTGTATTTCGGTATCGGCAAATTTGGGAAGGCGGGGCATTGCCTGCGACCCGGGTTGTGCACGGTGTGGTGATGAGGAGGAATCAGTTAATCATGTCATCTTTGTTTGTCCTCCAGCTAGACAGGCTTGGGCTTTAGCAAACGTACCAGTGGGGGCCATCTCTTTTCCCACGGAGTCCGTGTATGCAAATATGGATCATTTTCTGGCCGCCAATAACCCGGCCTCTCAGTTATCAATGTTTCCCTGGCTTATGTGGTATATTTGGAAAGCAAGGAATACACGGGTTTATGAAAATATTGTGAGTGTCCTGCGGATACTGTTAGGGTAGCGGAAGGTGAGGCCTTGTCATGGCAACAGGCTCAGGTGGAGAGTGATTGTATGGCTTCGACCCCTACTGTGAGAACTGGGAAAGAGATTCTCCTTCCGAAGTGATTTAAGTGTGGAGGAGCTTATCACCGTAAAACAGTTCCGAACTGAATTGAAAGAGTTTTATGAATTTGAAATGTGTATTGCTATTTCTGGAAAAAATTCCTGGATCCCTTACAAATGACCCCCTCTTACATATTTATACTGACCCATTTATTACTCAATTAATACGTAATTAATAGGACGTGATTTGCGTTGGTGCAATTAATCCTCTTAAGTGGGGGAATCTTTGACCGCGCCCGACTCCGAGCTGGTTGGATTGAGGCACATTCCGTGCTCCCTTCTTTGACTGTCCTGATGGGCCGATCAGCTTTGCACTCCTTGGCCCATTAGACACTCTCGGCCCAGGCTCACTTCCACCTCCTGCCCGAGATGACAAATCGTGGGTACAACAGTTGCCCCCAAGTCTCCCGAACTGCGAAGTTCGGGGACTTTAGATCTTCTAGCGATCAGTTTCGGGAAACTGAATATCCTCCATATCTCCATGATTTGATCGTGGTTATGATGAGATTCATCTTCCCGAACAAGCAATGGGACCCACTTGGTTGCGTGTTGGATATAAGGAGAGAGAGAACGGTGTGAGACCTTTCGCTTCCCAGGCAATCATTACCTCCCGGTTCCGCTTATAAAGGTAGTCTCGAGTGCTCTCTTTCTCCCTAATTGTTTTTGCTTTCGAGTTTTCTTCTCTGTTCTCTTGAATTCCTTTTCTCTCGCCGGAAAGATCTTCCACCACCTCTCGTTTTCCTAATCCTTCTTCTCAGAAAGTATGTCTCCTCCGAAATCATCCTCGGGAAAGGTTGCGAAAGCTTTAATCCCTGGTGTTTACGGTCCTCATCCGCCGTCAATTCTCTCAGCGGAGAACATAGCGGAGCTCGAGCCTCCACCGGGATTCCGTCGGAGGTCGAAATTAGATTCCCGAGGCTCACGAGTCCCCAGAGAATCCCCCGCCGGATACTGCTGCGCGTTCGAGATCTTTTTCTCTGCGTGTGGTCTATCTTTTCCCCTTCCCGAACTCGTCGTAAAGATGATGCTCGAACTGGGCTTCGCTCTTCCCAGATGTGTCCGAACTTTGTCCGGACTGTCATGTGCCTTCAAACTCTGGGGAAGAGTTCAACTACAAGTTGTCTCTAGCTGACTTCCTCCAAGTATACACAGTAAAGACTGGCCGGACCAAGGGCACTCTGTACGTGAGCCCGCTCTCCGGACTGAAGGTCTTCGACGACCTACCCGAGAAGGACGAGAAATGGAGGAAGTCCTATTTCTTTTCCCGGTTAACGAACTCACTTTCGGCCACCGCGTGAGTTCGCACGTGTCGAAGTGGACTTCGAAAATTGGTAGAATAGTGTTTCTTGTGAAGTCCGGGTTAATTGCAACTTTATCTTGTTATCTAACCTCTTAATATCTTTGTTTCAGATCACTTCGAGCGTGGACTCCTCTGCCCTACGTTCGCGGAATTCTTCTCGAGATTCTGCAGCCAAGGTCAGATTGCCTGGGACTCCTTTTCGTGCGAAAGGATCAGGGAATCGACGGTTAGGCTCGGGAAACGTTCTCTTGTTTGTCCCGACCCCGTGAGCGTTTCGGAAATGAACTACAGAGAGCGTGCCGGATTGCCGAAAAGGAGTTGAAGAAGAAGATGGTGACGGCCCTCGCTGAAGGCAAAGCTTGCCTTTCTAACAAGAACCCCCAGCTCCTCCGCTCCCGAGGTAAGCGGGTCTTCCGTGCCTCCAATTGATCCTCCCGAGCTCGGCATTGAATCAACCGAGGCTCCTGCTGGCCCGTTGGTCCCCCGTGATCGTCATTGCTGACTCTAGTGACGAACCACGGGAGATCGCTCCTTCCTCCCCAGTGCCGCAGAAATCCCCACAAGGGCCTCTTCTCAGCAAACTGATTCCTCAAAGAAGAGGAAAGAGCCTGAGACTGCCTCCTCCTCGCGTGAGAAAGGGCGAGCCCGAACTGGCCCATCAGGGAACGAGCGAAGTAGATCTAGCTCGAAAGACAGGGGTCCCTCCTCGGAGGGGAGAGTTAGGAGCCCTTACCACCTAAAGACTCCGGACGACACTCTTCAAAGGAACAACGTTCTTTCACCCGAAGTAAGCTTTCTTAACTTTACTCTTGTACCTTTGTTAGTTCGATAGTCGTCAATGAAATGATGATCGAAAATCTTTCAGCTCCTCCTGCGTCCCCAGCCGATCTAATGCGGAGTTACGTTCGTCCCGGAGTTCGGATCCCGGCGTTCGCGGATATGACCGAGGTCAATCGCGCAAACTTCTTTCGCTTCGCGGATAAAATCGGCGAGGTAAATACGCTTCGATTTTCTTTGCCCCCTTCTTTTGTTTTGGTTTCCACCGAACGGTTGCTTAATAAGTTATCTTTTCAGCTGATGATCGAGTTTAACTCCTCGGTGGCATCCTACGAGGATCAGCTGTTTGCCTCTTCCCCGTCCTCCGAGGTGAGCATTCTCCGGAAAAGATTGCCGACCTGGAAGCCCAGGTGAAGGAGTATGCGAAACTAGAGGCCGAGAATGCTTCGACCGTGGAGAAAGCCGAGCAAATCCGAGCTCGGATGAAGAAAGCCGAGGTACAGGTGCTCGACCTCGGAATTGCCAACGAGGACCTCCGAGATAAGCTAAAGAAGGCGGGGGACCTCTACTACGAGGCCGCGGAGGATGCGAAGGCAGCGAGGAGTAGGTTGCACGACATCGAGCTCCGAAATCAACTACTCGAAGCTGGCAATAGCTGCGAGATTGAGAGGGTGCGAAGGGAGGAGAGACAAGCGATAAGGCGGACTCTCCGTCCTTTGGTCGAGGAGGTGAAAGTCACCTTCGAAGAGAGGGAGAAGCTAGCTCCGCTTCAGATCCGGGCCGCCGAGATCCGAGCTAACCGGATGTTGGTGGAGGAAATCTCTAGGGCGAGATAGAAGACATGGAGGCCGAGCTCGGACTCCTGAAAGCTGACGAGGAGGAAGCTGACGAGAAGGTTTCGAAGGTAACTCCCCGTGAACTCGACCTTGCTGCGTTCTCAAACCTTTTAGCGGATACGCCCGATCTCCTATGCACCGAGCACCCGCTTAGCGTCGCCATCGACGAATCCGGCACTAACCTCGGGCTACTCTCGAATCAGGGGATGGACGATTTCTTGGTGAACACTAAGTCGGTAGGAGAGATCGAAGAGATGGGGCTGGCTTTTTCCGAAGCGGCGTCGGACTCCGCTCCCCGTACTCAGTAGTTCCTATTTCGGGGTTGTTTTGGCGCAAGTTGCCCCCCTTTCTGTAGTATTTGCTTTTTTGACTCGTTTCGGAGCGTTTTGGTCGTGGTGACCGCTCCGTTTTATTTATTATTATTTTTTTTTGGCTTAATGTGAACTTCATTTCCACAATCTCTTGTTTAAAAAGATGGTACGAGCAGAAATGAACACGAAGTGAGAACTTCGGCTAATTAGTTCAGAAAAATGTCATCCCAACTTATAAGTAGAGCTGGGTACGAAGTGACTACTTCGGTTTTAGATAGGAATTTTGCGAAACTGAGCTTTGACCTTAAGTAAAGCGGAGGACGAAGTGAGGGCTTCGGTTTAAATTTCTCGCAAAACTTAGATTTAAAGTAAAGCTGAATACGAAGTGAGAACTTCGGTTTAAATTTGCGAAGTTTGACTTCGGCTTGAAAATGGTAGATGCGAAGTCAGGCTTCGGCTTTCTTTTTTTTTTTAAACCATTAGTAATAATAAAAAAAAAGTTTAAGAAAACTTTAAATTTTATTAATATGGATAGCTGGACCCGAAGTGGGCTGCCTACGTACCCTTATCGGGATCAAGCCAAATCGTAGTTCGATACAAAGACATTAACTGTAAAAAAGTTTAAGGTGTAAAGAATTCCACGACCTCGGGACTGGTTTTCCCTCTGAATCTTCGAGCTGATAAACTCCATTTCGGACTTCGCGAGTAATTCTGTATGGTCCTTCCCAATTGATTCCCAACTTTCCTGCATTGAGCTCCTCGGTATTCTCCTGGACTTTTCGCAGGACGAGGTCGCCCACTGCCAAGGGTCTGCCTCGGATTTTGGAGTTATAGTACCGAGCCACCGAGCTTTGGTAGTTCTGGATCCGGGCTAACGCCTGGTCCCGACGCTCGTTGATTGTATCAAGAGTATCCTGTAGGAACTCCTCATTTTCCTCTGCTCGGAGTGGGTTCAGCGAGGTACGGACTCCGGGTACTTCTAAGTCAACTGGGACTACGGCATCGACTCCGTAAACCAGGGAGAAGGGTGTTTCATTAGTGGCCCGCCGAGGTGTTGTTCGGATTGCCCAGAGGACACCCTGAAGTTCGTCCGGCCAGCGCCCCTTGCGAGCATCGAGCCGTTTCTTCAAGTTGGCAAGTATGACCTTATTCATTGCCTCTGCTTGCCCATTACCTTGCGGGTAACGAGGAGTTGACTTGTTGAGTCGGATTTTCCACTTCGCGCAGAACTCTTCGAACTTCGAAGAGATGAATTGCGGGCCATTGTCCGTGATGATTTCATATGGGACGCCGTAGCGGTAGATTATGCTCTTAAGCACGAACTGCTCCACCTCGTCGCTTGTCACTTTCGCATAGGCTGCTGCTTCCACCCACTTGGAGAAATAGTCGGTAAGAGCGAGCACATACTGGACTCCTCCTGGCCCTCGATGTAATGGACCGATGATATCCATAGACCACCTCATGAAAGGGTAAGGTGCGGACACCGAAGACAGGAGTTCGGTAGGTTGATGGATCGATGGGGCGTGTTTCGACACTTCTCGCAGGTTCGAGAATACTTTTCGCAATCCGTGACCATGGTGGGCCAGAAGTAACCTTGGCGTTTGAGTTTGAAAGCCAGAGTTCGGCCTCCGGAATGATTTCCATTAGGTCCGTCGTGAACAGCTCGCATTAGCATCGCGGGTTCTCTACTAGCCACGCAAGTCAGATAAGGACCGGCTATACTTCGGCGTAGAAGTATTCCGTTGTGGATGCAGTACCGTGCACTTGTGACCTTGAGTTTTCTAGCTGCCCACTTGTCGGCTGGGAGTTCCCCTTTTCGAGGTAAGCCCAGATCGGGCTCCGCCAGTCATCTGCCCCCCAGCTGTTAGGATTCGTACCGCTCGAGGTGGCATGTGGGATAACGGCTTGGCTATCAGCTGGTGAGCTCGATGATTCCGAGCTGGACCTTCTTCGAACTCGGCGAGAAGTGGGTGAACTTCCATTGGAGTAAGCGAGATAAGGTCCGGATCCTTGGGGTTCGGGCGTCCGCAGCCGCCTTACGAGCTGCTTCCTCAGCGGCCAGCTGCCTTTTCATTGCGCGGGTCACAATATGTGTGCCTTCCAGCCGGATGCTTGGAAACTGGATGACTTCGACGGGGATAATCCTTGTTGTCGCAGGATCCGAAGTGGAGGCCAGAGAGGCTAAAGCGTCCGCAGCAGAGTTCTCACTTCGTGGGATCTTAGTGATTTCGAACTCCTCGAACTTGGCGACTAACTCCCGAGCCGTGGACAAATAAGCCTCCATGCGTCCATCTTTTGTTTCATACTCCCCAAAACTGGTTAGTGACCAGCTGCGAATCGCAAAAGCTCGAAGTTTCCGGACACCAATTCCCACTGCGAGGCGTAAGCCGGCAAGGAAAGATTCGTACTCGGCTTCGTTGTTGGATGCATTGAAAGCCAAGCGGAATGATTGCTCGATCACTTCGCCTGTAGGAGAAGTGAGGCGGACCCCAATTCCTGCCCCTGATTTGGAAGAAGCTCCATCAACATACAGCGTCCACGGAGTTTCGACATTGTCGCTAGCCGAAGAAGCTAGTGGAAGTTCGATCAAGAAATCGGCTAGCACCTGTGACTTCGCACAAGTTCGAGTCCGAACTCGATGTCATATTCGCTCAACTCGACAGACCATTTAGCCAGCCGTCCAGATTGGCTCGGACTATGTAACACCGTCCGAAGTGGCTGCGTCGTCGGACTATGATCGTATGGGACTGGAAGTAAGGCCGCAGTTTTCTTGCCGAAGTGACCACTGCTAAGGCCAATTTTTCCATCATAGGATACCTCGATTCCGCTCCGGTGAATGATTTGCTGATATAGAAAATTGGTCGCTGCTCCCCCTTTCTTCACGAACCAAAACTCCACTGACCGCACTATCCGATACGGCTACGTAAAGAAAGAGTGGTTCTCCGAACTCAGGCTTCGCCAAGACCGGTGGTTCAGACAGATAAGCTTTGAGCTGGGCGAATGCTTCTTCACACTTCGCATCCCACAGGAAAGTTTTTCCCCCTTTTCGTAACAGTTGGTAGAAAGGGAGGCATTTATCCGTAGAACGAGAGATGAAGCGGTTGAGAGCTGCGATCCGCCCGTTAAGGCGCTGCACTTCGCGCAAGGTCCTGGGAGAACTCATAGATAGGAAAGCATTGATTTGCCTCGGGTTCGCTTCGATTCCTCTTTCTGTGACAATATACCCCAGGAATTCTCCTGATGGAACTGCAAAGGTGCACTTCGTGGGGTTGAGCTTCATCCCGAACTGATCCAGGATGTCGAAGCAAACTTTCAGATCGGCGAGATGCGAACTGGCTTCCATCGATTTCACCAGCATGTCATCGATGTAAACCTCCATGGTTTTTCCGAGTTGATGCTCGAACATTCGGTTCACCAGTCTTTGGTAAGTTGCTCCCGCATTTTTTAACCCAAAAGGCATCACCTTGTAGCAATAGGTCCCGCGGTCCGTAATGAATGCAGTCTTCTCCTGGTCGTCCGGGTTCATTAGGATTTGGTTGTAGCCAGAGAATGCATCCATGAAGGACATCAGCTCGTGGCCCGAAGTGGACTCAACTAAACGGTCGATATGCGGAAGTGGAAAGCTGTCTTTGGGGCATGCCTTATTCAGGTCGGTAAAATCAACACAGACTCGCGACTTTCCGTTCTTTTTCTTGACCACGACTGTATTTGCAAGCCACTCAGGATATTTTACTTCGCGTATCTGGCCCGCCTTCAGCAAACGTTCAACCTCTTTATTTACGATTTCAGCTCGTTCCGGACCCAGCTTCCTTCGCTTCGCTTTACAGGTTTGAACGTAGGATCCACATTCAGCTCGTGGGAAATGACTGGACTAATGCCGGGCATCTCGTCCACGGACCACGCGAAGGTGGCCATTCTTTCTCTCAGGAAGGCTATCAGGGCGGCGCGAAGCTCGCTATCCAACCCTACTCCGATCTTGATTTCTTGATCCGGGAACTTGCCATTGATGAAAATGGACTCAGTGAGGTCACCGTTTAGCTGCTTCCGAACTGGATTTTTCGGGACCTCGAGCTGTGGTTGCTATTGGATCAGGAGCTTGTGACTTGCGAGGTAACAGCTCCTGGCCGTCCTTTGGCTTCCCAGAACCTCCCGGACTCCTTGTGGTGTCGGAAATTTGACACACTGATGGTACGTCGAGGCTACCGCTTTCATCTGGTAGAGCCAGGGAGTTCCCAAAATAACATTATAGGCCGCAGGTCGGTCAAAGACCGTGAACTCCACCATTTTAACCACTCCTTGAGTGGAGACTGGTAATGTGATCGTGCCCAAGGACATCGACGTCTCGCTAGTGAACGAGACCAGAGGCGAAGGCGGTCCTGCAATGTGCTCTTTCCCGATACCCATTCTGGTAAGGGTCTCAAGGAAAATCAAGTCTACCGAACTCCCAGTATCGATTAGGATTCGACAGACTTCGTGGTTCGCTACATCAAGCGAAATGACGAGCGCGTCATCGTGCGGAGTGTCCAACCCCTCAGTTTCCTTCTCGGAGAAAGAAATTTCAGGTAGATCACTAGCTATCAATTTAGCTCGCTTCGGCTCGGGGCTATTGAGCTTCCGCTGATGGTCTTTGATCGCAGTGATGGAGTTCCGAAATAGACACGATCCTCCCATTATCACGTCGATTCTTTTCTTGGGAGCGTCACTTCCATCGGACTGCTTTGGTTTCTTTGAAGGTGGAGCGTCCTCATCCACTTCGGGAATCGCTTTTTGCTCCAATTCTTCAATCGTGACGTTTGGCATTTCTCCCGCCATGTATTTCTCTGCGAGGAGGTGCATCAGCTTCTTACAGTCACGAGTAGAATGACTGTTGGTTTTATGGAGCTCGCAGTACGTGTCCTCATCCCGGACCCATTTGTTACTCGGGAGGACACCGCTCTTGGAGCGTGGTGAAAATGGCGGTTTGGACGGAGAATTCTTTGGGGAATTCTTTTTGGGAGATTGGGTGACTGCGAAAGTGCTCGGCCCGGACTTCGGAGTCGTAGGCGGAGTCTTTTAGCAGGTGATTCGAAGCGTGGTTTCCCTGCAGGCGGGCGTTTTGTTTGCGCAGCGGCGAGTTTGTCTTCTTCTGCAACTATCCAGTTCGAAGCTCGGTGTAACGCGTCCTGAATAGTTGGGAAACGATTCACGGACAGCTCTTCGCGGAAGCGAGATTCGTGCCAGAGGCCATTCTTAAGCGCGCTAGGGCTGTGGAGTCCGAGAGTCCGGGAATTTTGACTTGGATCTCCTTGAATTTTGTTATGTAAGACCGAAGGGATTCTCCGGCCTTTTGACTTAAGTTCCAAAGCTGAGCATCCGTCACCGCAGTTTCGATTAGGCTAGAATACTGCTTGACGAACGAGGTCGACAGCTCGGTGAAGTTGGTTATGGAGCCAGCTGCTAAGGACGCGAACCAAAGCAGCACCGGTCCACTAAAAGTTTCTGCGAACAGCTTGCAGTACCCAGCATCTGCTTCATGGGGCTCGAGGTCCACCCGGCTAGCTGTCAGCAAGAAGGTCTTGAGGTGATTAGTCGGATCTCCTTTTCCTTCGTAGCTCGAGAATTTGATTTTGCCAGTATCTTTGATGCGGACTCGGGCTATTTGGTCGGAGAAAGGAGTTCGCCTCGACTCCTCAATCACTCGGAATATATCCGGAGCTGAGGTGGTTGCGCTATGCATCACAGACCGCATGTCCCGAATTTCGCTCTGCATGCGGAAGATCTCGGGGTTGACAGCATACCCCGAAGCCGAAGTGTTTCCATCTACAGGAAAGGAAGGCGGACTGGGACCTCGGGAGGTCGGATGACGCCGGGCTGAGCCGGTGCGAGACCATCGCCGGTCCGTGGTAGCGCCGTTTGCGTGTTGGTTTGAGGCGGGAACGAATCTCCCGGAGTGACATTTGTTGCTGCTCCTTGCGAAGTGGAAGGTGGAGTCACACCGGAGAAATCCAAAGCACGTCGACGTGGGTTCTGGTCAGCGGATAGGAGATCGACCCGCTCGCGTATGCGCGGTGAGAGGCTGAGAGGTCTACTACCGACGTCGCGAGTTCGTCCGACGAGCGGTGATCTGGCCCTCCAGACTGTCGAAACGCTCGGTAAGGGCGGCAGAGGCGGCTTGCTGACGGTCGGACTTCTCGGACAAATCTTGAAGGAGCTTTTGGATCACTTCCAAGGATACCTGACTGGGGAGCTGGTGGCCATAGCGGTGGTTTTGCGGATGAATTTGTGTAAAAGGTCGGAACTAGTGAGAGTCGGCGATAACCCCCTCCTTCTAGCGCCAAATGTGAGAACTGGGAAAGAGATTCTCCTTCCGAAGTGATTTAAGTGTGGAGGAGCTTATCACCGTAAAACAGTTCCGAACTGAATTGAAAGAGTTTTATGAATTTGAAATGTGTATTGCTATTTCGGAAAAATTCTGGATCCCTTACAAATGACCCCTCTTACATATTTATACCGACCCATTTATTACTCAATTAATACGTAATTAATAGGACGTGATTTGCGTTGGTGCAATTAATCCTCTTAAGTGGGGGAATCTTTGACCGCGCCCGACTCCGAGCTGGTTGGATTGAGGCACATTCCGTGCTCCCTTCTTTGACTGTCCGATGGGCCGATCAGCTTTGCACTCCTTGGCCCATTAGACACTCTCGGCCCAGGCTCACTTCCACCTCCTGCCCGAGATGACAAATCGTGGGTACAACACCTACCACTCTCGCGCCACACCCGCGACAGAGGTTGACCACAGTAAATCTTCCTGCGGTTTTCACGGGGTATCGCTGTTTCGTTGATGGATCATGGAAAGCGGGTGATCCGCTTGCTGGTGCGGGATGGGTTTGTTCATCGTTTCAGGACACGCCGCCAATTCGAGGAGCCACTAATTTCCGACGGAGTCTCTCCCCCTTACATGCAGAAGTAGAAGCTTTCATTTGGGCGATGCGGTGCATGATCGGACATGATTTCAGAGATGTGGCGTTCTTTACAGACTGTTCATACTTGGTGAGGATGGTTTCTTCTCCTGCGGACTGGCCAGCTTTTTCGGCGTACCTCGACGACATCAAGATTGACAAGGAATAATTTTCATCTTTCTCTTTATCTTTTATTCCTAGAAATGCAAATGTAAGTGCGGATTCTCTAGCACGCAAAGCGCGTGGTTATCCGTACCATATCTTATTTGTAAACAATTTCTCATCCAATTGGCTCTTTTGAGCTAATCTTTTGTGGACAAAAAAATAATAATAATAATAATAATATATAATAATAATCTAATTTGATCATTTTGTAGGACAAACCTTTCACCTTCAATTCTAATTAACCTGCGATTCTGTAAATGATTTACAGCATGACTCTTCATTAATGCAATGCAATAACATCAAAATTCAATTAAACGTCAATTACCGTTTCACTCTTCCATTATAAAAAGAAAGTAGCAATATCAATTCCTCCGATCCTAAAGGTTTCTATCAGATACAAAAATATGAATCACATCAAACAATTTTTTTTGGCAATCTACATATCTTTAGCCGTAACATGCCAAGATCATGTTTTAGCCAGCAGAGCCACGACGAAAGACATCATAGTCCCAAAGATTTCTGACTGGCAAGTCACGGTGGTTAACGGTTTGACCACTAATGAAACTCTTTTCATCCATTGTAAGTCTAAAGAAGACGATCTAGGTGAAATTAGTCTGATAAGGTTTAGAGATCGATTTTCTTGGAACTTCGGAGAAAATATGCTTCACTCAACTTTGTTTTGGTGCTATATGAGCAAAGATGATGGTCATATGAATGTAAACGTGTTTTGGGATGATGTTATTTTGTTCCATAGATGTGGTTGGAAGAATTGCGTTTGGACCGCAAAGACTGATGGCCTTTATCTTTGGAATTATGCGAGCGGTGAAGATGTATTGTCGGAGAGATGGGAAGATGGATGGTGAAGACATATTTCTGCATTTTTGGTTATTTTCTTATTATATGTACCTTTGTTGACTTTGGATGAAAAATCTTGCTGAAGTAATAAAAAAAATGTCATAAATTCTCTCCTATTTTGTATATTTTTCAACAATGATTTTTTTTTTTTACTTATATCAAGTCAAATAATATTAGATTAATTTTATGAATATAAAATCATAGACTAAACAAATGATGAAAAAAATCTCATAGAAACATTATAAAAGTTGTTATGCTCTGTTTCTATGAGTACAAATACATTCGGTTTACTAGTCATTGTTAAGTGTTCACGCACATGGAATCTTTCTCTTTTGGTTATACTTCAATATATACCAATGTCTAGTAGAAAGAAATAAAAATCATATAATATGTTCAACTACACGAATAAATTGACACATAAAAATCATATAATATGTTCATCTACAGAAATAAATTGAATATATGTTAAAAAGAAAAAAAAAAAGAGTTTTTAGCATACTTGGTGTTATATTTTTTCTAAATAAATTTGGATTCTCTTTTACATATCTATAATCTCTATAATTGCTGCAAATAAATAAATATGTATATATATATATATATATATATAATATTTATAATTTAGGATATGTATCTGCATTCGGTTATGGGTTTATTATACATGTATGAAAGTAATTTTAATTATGATATGAGATAGGATAAGGTGGATTTAATTAGTGCTGAACTGCTGATTGTAGGATTTAGATTCAGTATTTTGCTATTAGTTTATTTTCTTTATGATAACTTTTTGTAGATATTATAAATATTTTAATTCAATTTGTGATTTTTGTTAAATTTGGAGACTAGATATATAATTCTTAATTTTTATTTCGGTTTATATATTTGATTAAAAGTATGTGGTTCCGCACACAGGAGCGATTATAAACTTCATCGATCTATTCAATATACTTTACGATAATATGTTCAATTAAGTTCTGCAATTGTGTATATGAATTACAAATCCGAACGCATTGGCATGACCAATTTTTTTTTTTTTTTTTTTTTGCTTATGAATTGACATTGATAAAATAATATCATTATTGCAAATTTATTTTGGTAACATTTTTTTAATTAAAACATTGTAACACCCATACATGCAATATCTTAAATAGATTATACATGAGATTATGAATAAATACAACCACATAGTTTAACACCAGATTCTAGTTGACGGCATTCTCCACCTAATGGATATCTTAATTCTCTGCAATGCTTATTGCAGTCCGGAAATTGTGAGCATGGGCCTTGCACAGCGAACCATTTCTCAGCACCATTAACTTTGAGCATAGAGTTCGCGCATACTTCACCTATTGTTTTCCGAAAATTAGTGTAGTAGTATTCACAAAGTAAAAAAGTTATTGGATATAATTGACGAATAACACAATGTAGTGTAACAGTAGAAGCGTATGCTATATGGAGATATACTATACATTAATATATCTAACAGAAACAATTATATGCGGTTTACTAGTTAATTCTAATACATGTTTCTTGCTCGTTTGGTACTTAATAATATATCAATGTCTTGTAAAAAGAAAATCATATATATATATATATATATATATATATATATATATGTTTTTTGGCATACCTGGGGTGAGAAGAACTGCAAGACATAAAAACACAAGGAAAACGCGTTTGCAGGATGAAGCCATTTTTTTGTTTTGTTTATTTTAAAAATATTTTCTGATGAAATTGAAAAGTACTCAAATCCTTCAAACGATAGATGGTGTGGGTTTATACTTCATATATATATATATATATATATATATATATGAATATTTTCTAAATAAAACTAGATTCTCTTTTACTTATAATTAATATCTATAAGATATGTTACTACATTATGTTATCAACTCTTAATATCTAGAAGATATGGTATTCAACTCTTAAGATTCACTTTTATTCTTATTTTTATATATTTTTAATATATTAGACCTTTTTCAAAATAAATATTTATCTCAGTTTTTAATATACTAAACGAGTTTTGCTGCAATTGATAGAGTGGCATTGAATTTAATTTAGTCATTTGCAGGATGAAGCCAGTTTTCAGAATTGAAATAAGATCGAGAAGTGACAAGAAAAAGAAATCTTAATTTCATTAGACTAGTATGATGAGTTTAAAATATAAGTATAAAATTTAAAATTAAAATCCAACAAAAAAAATAAAGTGTGAGCAAGGGATCTGACTAATGGACTAATATGTGTTTGGGATGACTCCATAGATTAAAGGATGGTATTAAACTTGATATTTTAGGAGATTTATTAGAATTTTAATATTTTAAATTTTTGAGAGATTTGAGCGTTTTTTTTTTGTGCATTTAAAATTAGATTAACGAAACTTACTAGGATTTTTCTTTGAGGTATGTATTTGAGAGAGAGAGAGAGAGAGAGAGAGAGTTGCAGAGATGGAGATACTAAAATTGCAATAGCTGACGAAACTCTTTCTAAAAAGCATCTTTTAAAGTTTCACCTTTAAACGTGTAACACCCGTAACCCGGAAAAAGTGTGTGTTTGTTAGGTGTCGAGCGACAATATGGAGTGTCGATCGACACTAGAAATGTTTTGAATTAGTCAGTTTGATTCGTCTTCGGTTTTCTACGGTTTAGTGGTTTAAGAAAAATTCTAAATTTGTCTATAAAAGGGAAGACACCTTGTCGTGTTAGGGGTTCTCTTCCCCAGACGTTTCTGCTTTAGAGAGAAGAGAGAAGAGGTGTGTTTTGGTCTCTTTGGGAGAAAGAGAGAAGGATAGTGGTTTGGGGGAAGGGACAAAAGTGGAGAAGAGAAGGAGAGCAGCATGGTCTGCGTTATTATCTATTGTATCTTTATTTATGTTATTTTATGGTTCAATCTTTTTTTACATTAATTTACCGCAAAAAAGTACTTCCGCAAAAAAAAAATAATTTACCTAAAATAAGAATATGTGTGCTATTTAGAGTTGTCTGGTTTGCTTGTTTTTTTGTGTATTGATTGTACTTGTCTTTTAGCTTGTGTGTATAAGCCAATAGATGGGAGGATCACCACACAAAGTATTTATGATAATACTCACGCATCTCATTTGTGTTCGTGGTGCAGGTAAATCCAAAGTTTGATCGTGGAATTAAGGCGATGAAGAGGAGAATGTTTTCTAGTGGCTCGTTGATATGTTGTCTGGCTTCTGTTAAGTTGTTAGAGTCGAGTCGTTAGAATGTTGCTAGGTTGATGGTTTGATGTTTAATGACTTGTTGGTTGGTTATTTACTGTTTATCATTTTATGTTATCCATTATTATTTGATTGAGGTTAGATTGTGAGTTATTATTAGATCACTGGTTATTTATTATATTAAAAATAAATTAAAAAATGGGTCGAATTGTTTCATTTATAGCAGGTAAAAAATACATTTAAGTTTATATATATTTGTTTACATATTTTTAGGTACGTTGATTAGGGATGAGCACTTTTTGTATTATTGATAAATTCAAAATATTTTATAGGATAAAACATGTTTATGATTTTCCTTTTTAGTTCAATCCAAAAACAATTTATGCATATGTAATATTAAAAATTTTCATGGATTTTAAAAGGTCGACTATATTTTTAAATGATATTTTATTTTATTTGGTTTGATTTATTGCATTTTATTTTATATAGAATATTCTTAATTGATCGAATAATCTAGTTAATTTAGAGTGATTCAACTATTTGTTCAATACATTGTTGATTGTAGCATATAATTAAACAATTTTATTTTGGTGTTTGGCGACCAAACTATAAACATCATTTGATTTTTGATGTGTTTCTTCCGAACCTACATTTTATAGGTGGTAAATGTTGAAAGCATCCTAATGTGTCTAGGTGGACTGCAAAAGAACTAAGAGTATATGTCCGCCACACCAAATTTGTAAAGATTATTTCATGTATGGTTGAAAAACTACAACAAAACAAAGATAAATCACTCCCGTCAATGGACTTCCAAGTGAATCAGAATTTGATTCATACACCTAATAAAATTCTGAAAACTAATTCAAGCATTATCTGAAATCTTGGTATCGTTTTATCATGTTAAGAGAATAATAATAAAAATAGTTAAAAACGAGTTTATCTTTAATTTAGCTTTAATTAATATATTATATAATTTAAAATTTCTGTTTATAAATTTATTATCAAATCAACAGTCTATAAGATTTGTAGTCTTTGAAAATGTATTATTAAATGTCATCAAAGGTCAAAGCATTAAATAAGAGAGGAGATAACAATTTAAAAGTTTGTAATATCAAAGGAAAGAAGAACAAGAACATATCTTAGCAAATGTATGAGGAAAAATATTTGTTTGTATTTTGTGTGTGCAGATATATTATATATATGACCTTGTAACACATATATACCCATGACAAAAGTTTATTACAATTTAGAAAGGTTTTACAAAAATGAAAAAATGTTTGTTAATTTTTTTTCTTATCCTCCTTTCTTTTGATTCTATAAACTCTTATTTGATGCCTCCTCTTTTCAGAAAATTCAATGTTGAAATAGTAAATCAACTTAAGTTTCACAAGAAAATGAAGGTTCATTGCAAAAGCAAAAGCCACGATTTTCCGATCACCTATCTTAATATTGGCGAAAGTTTTCAGTTTAAATTTACTATCCTTTCAAAAACTAAGTACTGGAATGGCAGGTAAGAAATTCATTTTGAGTTTTATTGATTGAAGAATTTGATCCAACAAAACCTATTTTGATATTTGTGTTCAACTCAAAAAGATTTATAATGCAATACTAAACTTTTTAATGGACTTTTACACGTTGACTGGAATTCTTGTTTTACTCATTGCATTAGATGTTATATAATATGTTTGGTTTATATAAAACTTTGTTACTTTATTCTGATTCATATTAATTCAGTTTCTCACCCATACTTTGATAGATTACTTTTTATTTTTGTATGCTTAGGGACCAAATTACAAACACTATGTGGTTTTTGATGCGTTTCGTCCGGACAAAGATTTTATTGATGGTACATGCACTGGAATGCACCCTAATGTTTGTAAATGGACCGCAAAAGAAGAAGGAGTTTATGTCCGTAATAAAAATTTGAAGGAGAATATTTCATGTATAGTTGGGATGCTCCAACAAATATAGGAGAAATAACTCCAGTTAGTTCATTTGCGGTTGAATCTAAATTTGATTCATAGATCTATAAAATTCTAAAAGCTTATTTAATTGTGGTATTCTAATTTTGTTTGATTATACTGTCAGTTTGGTTTGATTATAATTGTGGTATATGTGTCAGTTTGATTATAAAAGCTTATTTTGAGCATATCAAGAATTAATAAAAAAAATATTTGTTGGGTTAGCTTGCACTTAAATGGGATCTAGTGAATATCAACTTTCCAAACGACGACGATGTTCTTCAGGTACGTATAAGTGATCAGACTTGATTGAAATCTGGACATCCCTAAGTGGAAACGTCACTATAGTCTGGTTTTTTTTTTACGATCAAACCCCATATATTACGTTATCGGAAATGACTCTCTTCGAAAGAGAGCCAATTAGGTACCGACGAGCTTACATGGGAAAAACAGAAACCTCGTGCTCTTGCACATTTCGCAAGATTATCGGCACGGATATTTTCCTCTCGGGGAATATATCTAATACTAAAATTAGCAAATCTATCTCTGAAATGAATAAAATCCTTCAATTCTGATGAAAATGTCGGTCAATCCTCAGTATTAGACGTCATCCTTAGGAGGTCTGAACAATCCGTAGCAAAAAGAGCTTTATCCAAGTCCAACGCTAATAAGCACTCCATAGCCCAAATAAGGGTATCTAACTCTGCATGTAATGGGGATAAGCTTCTGCGCGATCCTTTTAGCCCCATGTGCAGGATTCTATCACCAATAGACGCAATCCAGCCATGCCCACTCCTATCTACCTCTGTATGCCAAGATCCATCTATAAAGCATACAAGAGATTCTTGATGAATTGGGATCGAAGGTATGCATGCTTCTACTACCACTGGTGCTAAGTCTCTGTTATTTGCTCTTCTCCAAACTTCTTCTTCTTGGATAGCTTTCTCCAGTGTATCTTGCGGAGATTCAGAGATATTTTCAAACACTTTCTTATTTCTTGCCTTCCAAATGTACCACATCATCCACGGGAACGTTCTCAAGTTTTGATCAGTTGCACCAGAGTCTCTACCACGCCCATATAGAAAATCGAGGTTGCTATATAGGGAAGATGAAGGGACCACCATAGGATGGGAAGGGATTGTCGATAAAGCCCATACTTGACGTGCTGGGGGGCATTCAAATAGCATATGGTTTATAGTTTCCTCCTCCGCTCCACATCTAGGACAATCTTTATCTCTACCAATATGGCGATAATGCAGGCGTTGACATGTTGCCAAGCACCCAGTCATACATTGCCACACGAAATGCTTAAGCTTCCGTGATGTTTTTAACTTCCATGCTTGCGCCTTAAGTGTCGTAACACTAGGTCCCTGAAAAGGGAGGTCGCAAGCAGGGCGAGAGATAACTCTCGCGGCTTCATATCCATATTTAACGGTATAATTTCAAGACTTTGTCAGAGTCCAAGAATAGCCGTCCCTCGAGGCATTCAAGCTTGGTTTAATCCCCAAAATAAGGGTAATTTCTTTCGGGGGGAAGAGTTCCCGAAGACGTTCAATTTTCCACTTTTTTGTGTTAAAATCTATCAAGGTGTTAACACAAACCAAGGGATTTCTCTCATTAGTTAATCCTTGTGGTGGCCGTGCTGGCGTATCTGGGATCCATGGTTCAGTCCAGATGCACGTATTGAAACCTGAGCTTATGGTCTTACGGATCCCATATGTGAGAACATGTTTTGCCGCCAACATGCTCCTCCAGCCATATGAAGGTCGATTTGATACTTGTATCTCTAAAGGACTACAGTATCGAAAGTATCTCCCTTTTAGAACTCGGCTAAGAAGGGAATCTGGATATCTCAGCAATCTCCATAGTTGCTTTGCCAAAAGGGCAAGATTAAATTCTTCTAGTGTTCTAAAGCCTAGCCCACCTTCCGAAAGTTGAGTACACAATTGCTCCCATGATATTCAGTGTAGTCCTTTACTTTCTGCTTTATTGCTCCACCAGAAATTGGCTATCGCGCTAGTTAGTTTTGAGCATATAGCTTTTGGTAAGAGAAAACACGACATTACATATGTCGGAATTGCTTGCGCCACTGATTTGATCAGGACTTCCTTGCCGCCCTTGGATAGAGATTTTGAAGTCCATAAGTTAACCTTCTTATGGAGTCTATCCCTCACAAATGCAAAGACTTGTGCCTTTGACCCATGAATCTTTTCAGGGAGACCCAAGTATGTACCCATGCCCCCTTCTTGTGATATCCCAACAATAGATTTGATCTCTTGACGTACATGGGACGGGACCTCGGTTCCAAACATGATGGAAGATTTGGAGAAGTTAATTTCTTGTCCAGACGCCTCGCCATAAAAGCGGATTATATCGATTATTTCCTTGCATTGTTGAGGATCGGCTCGCAGAAGAATAAACTGTCGTAAAAAGTAAGTGGGAAACACGTGGGCTTGCATTCGAAATACGTAAACCCTGGATCTTTCCCTCTCTTTCGCGTTCCTAATCTGAGCAATTAAGGCTCTGCAAAGTATAAATAGGTATGGGAAATTAGTCTCCTTGGCCAATCCCCGTGTTGGCCTAATTCGTCCTTTGGGATCCCCATTGATCAAAATACGGTAGGAGACGGAAGTAATGCATTGCATTATCCAGCCCACCCATTTTTGATCAAACCCCATTTTTTCCATCAAAGCTCTTAGGAAATTCCATTCCACCCTATCATAAGCTTTACTCATGTCCGTCTTAATTGCCATAAATTTTTTTCGGTTGGCCTGGTTGGAACGGAGGGCGTGAAAATTTTCTTGAGCAATGAGGATATTATCTGTGATTAATCTTCCTGCCACAAAGGCAGATTAGGTCTCGGATATAAGTTATGGCAGAAACCTCTTGAGTCGTAAACTCAAAATTTTTGAGATCACCTTATAGCTCACATTACAGAGGCTGATAGGGCGAAATCTTGACATTTCACGAGGTTGTTATCCTTTCGGGATTAAACATATATTTGTTTCATTTAGCTTGCCATCAAATTCCGGAGCTAAAGAAATTCTTCACCATCTTAGTGAGATCGCCTTTGATGGTTTCCCAAAACTTTTAGAAGAACAAAGCAGTCATCCCATCCGGTCCTGGAGCCTTTCCGGGATTCAGGGAGAACAAAGCTCGTTTGACCTCCTCTTCTCGTCAATATAGTCTGGTTATGTTAACAAAACTGGTTTAAGTTAATATACACAAAACCAAATGATGAGGACAAGGCTAGTGGACAAGGAACATGACTGATGGACTATATTATATGTTCCGGACGACTCAATACACTGAGAGGAAAAAGTGAATAACACAACATAATTCGAACCATTTTTTGAAAGAACAATAGATACTTCTTTCGATTGTCTTGATTTCAATTGTTTATGGACTATTCAAGACAATGGTTAGCTACTTTATAACCCACCTCACCATATGGGGTTTTTATTTATCTATACACGAGATTCACTATGATCATTGTTAGAGTCGAAAGATCCTCTTAATGTTTATTTGAGTATAACCCACATTAAAGAAAATCAAACCATATAGCTAGACTGATCATGATATTAACGAAGATTTATATCTTTATTTAAGTTACTTTTTGAATTAATATCTCCGGAGGTTGGAGGTTGGAGGTTGAGGTAGATTCGCAGTTGGTGGTGGTTTCTTAACGACATGGATAAGTGAGTTTCATCCCATGTTCTTCCTAATACGTTTGTGCCATGATTTTTTTTCTAGGGACTGAATATTCCGGATTTCACATATGTATAAAGAGACAGAACAGTATTACGTCGGCCTGCGACTTTAAACCGACCCGACCGACCCGACCCGACCCGACCCGAAAATTTCGGGTTTCGGTTCAACCAAATTTAGGGTTCGGTTTTATTCGGAAGGATTGAAAATCTAGTTCGGTACCCGACCCGAAACCCGAAATTTTTATTTTTTTTAATAAAAATAAAAAAATTATATGTAATTTAACCGGTTTAAACCGGATTTGTACCGATTTCAATCGATTTTAAGATTTAAACCGGATAAACCCAAGACCAATTCTCATCCGACCCGACCCGAAACCCGACCCGACCCGAACCGATTTTTTGTTCGGTTATGTTCGGTGGATTTTTTAAAAACCCGAATACCCGAATAACCGAAAACCGACCCGACCCGACCCGTATACCCGAATTCGCAGAGCTAGTATTACGGATGGGCTAGCCAACAATGTCTTTTACGTTACCTTTGGGTTTTCAGCTGTTGGAGTCGGGTCCAGATGTTCTGGCTTTGATTATTGATGAGAAAGTTCCAGGTATTGCATTGCCACGACATATTCGTTTGTAACTTTACTTATTTTTCTTAAATAAATAGCAAAGAGACCTTTTGTCCTCTACCAAAAAACAAATAGTAATTAGTACTTTTTTTGGCAGAAGTAATTAATTAGTATTATAAATCATAAATTCATAGATCAATTGGTCAACATAACTCATTTGTCATCACAATTCACAAATAAAGCACACATATATTCTTATTTTAGGTAAATTATTTAATTTATTATTTAAATCAGTCAAATGTTACCATATACACACTTTTATATTGGTTAAATCATTGTATTCGAAAGTATTTTGTAGTTATACAGGCAAGATAACACATGCATAATTACTAATTACCATATCATTAGATATATTACTTCACATATATAGTCTAATTTCGTTTACTGTTTTAGGAATTTGATTATTGAATTCAAATTGTATCAGAAAACAAAGTCAACTCAATAAATATATAAACAAATATGTTTGTTTGTATTTTCGTGTATACATATATATATATAAGTGGTTGTATCATATTTTTATAATATATCTGTCACAAAAGTTAATTACAAATATTTAAGAATGAGAATATATTTGCTATTTTTGGTTCTTGTCCTCATTTCCGTTGATTCTATAAATTCTACAAGATCTATTCTCTTCAGAAAATTTAATGTCGAAATTGTAAACCAGCTTCAGTTTCACAAAAAATTGAAAGTTCACTGCAGGTGTAAAAATTATTATTTTCCAATTACCTATCTTAACATAGGCGAAAGTTTTAAATTTAAATTCATAATTTATCCAAAAACTCTGTATTGGTGTAATTTATGGCAGGTAAAACATACCTTTTTAAGTTTTTATATGTTTCTTAACATATTTTTAGGTACCTTAATTAGGGATGAGCATTTTTTTTGGTTGTATTATTTGACCAATTTGAATATTTTAAGGACTAAAACCTGTTTTAAAACATTTTAGTTCAGTTTGGTTGAATATTATTCTCATATGTAATATTAGAACTTTTTATGAATTTTAATAAGTTGACCAGATTTTTTATTTTGCTTGATTTTTTGCATTTTGTTTTTTATATCATCTGCTTAATTGATTGAATTTTTTGGTTAATTCAACTATCAACCCAATATGTTGTTGACTTAAAACTAAAAAATAATTATTGTTGTGTTTCAGGGACCAAACTATAAACATCATGTGGTTTTTGATGCATTCCAGGCGAACTGTTATTTTATAGATCATACATGTAGTGGAATAGATCCCAATGTGTGTAGGTGGACTGCAAAAGAAGAAGGAATATATGTGCACGACACGCTAGGAGAATTTTTTATGTATGGATGGAAACCAAAAAATCAAAGAGAAATCACTCCAGTCAATGCACCTACAACAGAATTTGATCCATACATTTAATACATATCTTAAAACTAATTAAATTATGTGTAATCTTGGTATCATTGTATCATGTTGAAGAAAATAATAATAAAGAGTTACCAGCTCAACTTCAATTTGGGATAGATATGATATTGATTTAGGTAGTGATTGGTAACGTATTATATGCGGATTTTGTAATGCGTTTTTGAAAACTACACTTAAATCACCAATCACCATTTTTATTACAAATTTGCGTTTTTCAGGAAAAAAGAAAAAGGAGCAGAAGAGATAAAAAGTTGAAAAACTCTTTTCAGTTTAAAACACTTGTTTACCCTGCGGTCCAACAAAAACCGCAGTGAATAATACAATTTTTTTTTTCTTCTTCTAACTTTATTTTCTCTCATTTCTTCTCTCCCTTGTCTTTCCTTTTACATTGGATGATAATACTAATATATACTTGTATCTAATATCTCTCTTCTATTCTCTTTCCTTAATATTAAAATAATATTATATTTTAATTGTTATTATTATTAGTTAAATATTAAAAAACATGTGAAAATATTTTATAAAAAATAACTATTAAAAATATAGGTTTTATACAATTATGTTTACTTATGCTAAATAAATTTTCTACAAAAAATATATTTACAAAATCTATGAAAATATATGATAATTATACTTTATGCTAAATATATAAAAAATTAAAATATTTAATTATTATTATAAAACAAATTAAAATATTTAATTATAATATTTATTAATAAATTAATATGAAATCCGCACTGCAATTAATTTTTTACCAATCAAACATTATTTGTACCGCTTATTTGGCATTAACCGCACTTGTCCCGCAAATACATTTGTCCAACACGTCCGCAGTTCAACCATACCGCACTATCAAATCATTTGTCCCGCACAACCAAATCCACTGTTATCATTCGGACCCTTAATGTTTTTGTTTATAAATATATATTCTAATTAATACAATATAAGACTCATTGTCTTAAAAAGTATGATTAAATGTCAGAAAAAGGAAGTCAAAACATTGAATATAGAGAAGAGACAATAATCTAAAGTTTGTAAAATCAAAAGAAAGAAGAATAAGAAAAAATATGAACAAAAATATTTGTTTGTATTTTGTGTGTGTATATTATATGTAAGACATTGTAACAAATCTGTTCCCATGAGAAAAGTTTATTACATTTTACAAAGGATTTACAAAAAGGATGAAATATTTGCTAATATTTTTAATATATTAAGAAATTCAATTTAAGTTTTATTATTGAGGAATTTGATCAAACATTATTTTGATATTTTGGTTTAATCCAAAAAGATTTATACTAAAAGTTTTAATGGAGTTTTACAAGTTGACTGGAATTTTGGTTTCATTTATTGCATTTTATGTTATATAATATGTTCGGTTTGTATCAAACTTTGTTAATTTAATATCATTTAATTTAATTTAGTTTCTCACCCTAATATATTTGATTGTAATATAAATTTGATCAATTACTTTAATTTTATTTTTGTGTGTTTAGGAACCAAATTAGATTTTAATGTGTATAGATTAAAAAAAAAATAAAAAAATTCTAGAGTTTATGCCCGTAATAATTTTTTCAAAGAAAATATTTTATGTATAAATAGGAAAAAAATATCATATATAAAACATACTTGGGAAAAAATAGGATGCAAGGAGAAATCTCTCACCTGCAAGTGAATCTGAATTCGTATCATAAAAACTCTGAAACCATTCGATCTTATGATGTTTTCTAAAGCTTTTTGTATCATTGTACGAGAGAATTAATAACAAAATCATCAGTTGGACTCAGTTACGAGCCCAACCTCTATGTGGGCTTTTATTACTTATATTTCGACCCAATAATAAAAATAAAAAAATAAAAACATTTCTTCTTCCCAAAGCCAAAAAAATCTCAGTACAAAGAGAGAAGAAGAACTCAAGAGAAACTCAGAAATCGAGAGGAGAGAGAATCATGGGGCAAGGACCATCCGGAGGATTGAATCGTCAAGGAGATCGGAAACCTGATGGTGGTGGAGATAAGAAAGAGAAGAAGTTTGAGCCGGCGGCACCACCGGCTCGCGTCGGGAGGAAACAAAGGAAGCAGAAAGGTCCTGAGGCGGCGGCGAGACTCCCGACGGTGACTCCGTCTACTAAGTGTAAGCTCCGGTTACTGAAATTAGAGCGGATCAAGGATTACTTGTTGATGGAGGAAGAGTTTGTAGCGAATCAAGAGAGGTTGAAGCCTCAGGAAGAGAAAGCTGAGGAAGATAGATCTAAGGTTGATGATCTTCGTGGTACACCTATGAGCGTTGGGAATTTGGAAGAGCTGATTGATGAGAATCACGCAATTGTTTCTTCTTCTGTTGGACCTGAGTACTACGTTGGGATTTTGTCGTTCGTTGATAAAGATCAGCTTGAACCTGGGTGTTCGATTCTGATGCATAATAAGGTATGTTGTTGTTGAATTAGGGTTTAGGATCCTATTTTGTTATTTGATGGTTTTGGGAACTTAGGGTTCTAGTACTGATTTTGTTTTGTGTGTGTTTAGGTTCTCTCTGTTGTTGGGATTCTACAAGATGAAGTGGATCCAATGGTGTCTGTTATGAAAGTTGAGAAGGCTCCTTTGGAGTCATATGCTGATATTGGAGGTTTAGAAGCTCAGATTCAGGAGATTAAGGAAGCTGTTGAGCTTCCTTTGACTCATCCTGAGTTGTACGAAGATATTGGTATTAAGCCACCAAAGGGTGTGATTTTGTATGGTGAGCCAGGCACTGGGAAGACTTTGCTTGCTAAGGTTTGTCTTTCTACTTATAATCTCATGAGCATTAGTATACCTTAGAAGTATCTTTTAAATCACTTGTTTCTATTAATGTCTTAGTTTCTCGTTTCTCTCTGTGACAAAGCGTGAGAGATAGTTGCAGTTTGGTGGCTAAGTGTATGTTTCATGCATGTTCTTACCCTATTTTAGAACATTGTGGAAGTGAGCTTTTGTGTCCTTGTTTTCTTTCAGGCGGTGGCTAATTCTACATCAGCTACTTTCTTGAGAGTTGTTGGTAGTGAGCTGATTCAGAAGTATTTAGGAGATGGTCCTAAGCTTGTGAGGGAGCTTTTCAGAGTTGCTGATGACCTTTCACCATCAATCGTCTTCATAGATGAGATTGATGCTGTTGGTACCAAGCGGTAAGTCAAAACTATCACACAAACATGATCCATAACCAATTGAATAGCAGAGAGACTTCAGAATTGTATCTGATTAAACCATGTTTGGAATAAAACAGGTATGACGCTCACTCAGGAGGTGAACGTGAGATCCAAAGAACTATGTTGGAACTTCTGAACCAGCTTGATGGTTTTGATTCAAGAGGAGATGTTAAGGTCATCCTTGCAACAAACAGAATCGAAAGTCTTGACCCGGCACTGCTTCGACCTGGAAGGATTGATAGGAAAATCGAGTTCCCTCTTCCAGATATCAAAACAAGAAGACGTATCTTCCAGGTAACTAATTCTGCTCGTATAACATTGACATATCAATGGCTTGTTCAAAAGTTTATTTTCAATTGAATTTGTTGGGTTATTTTTAAAAAAAATAGATACACACATCGAAGATGACTCTCTCGGACGATGTAAACCTGGAAGAGTTTGTGATGACAAAAGACGAGTTCTCAGGAGCTGATATAAAGGCTATATGCACTGAGGCTGGTCTACTTGCCCTCAGGGAACGTCGTATGAAGGTAAAGACTCTGAACCATTCATTTCAAACCATACACACTCAACTTACGGTATCAGTAGCCGCTGACTCTAATGTTTGGGTTTTTATTTTGGGTCCATATTCAGGTGACGCATCCAGATTTCAAGAAAGCAAAGGAGAAGGTTATGTTCAAGAAGAAAGAAGGCGTCCCTGAAGGCCTCTACATGTAAAATCATAATCATATCGTCATCTTGACTTCCTCCTCTACACTTTGTTTTATACATTTGCTTCTGCGTAGGATCTTTCTGGTGTTATAAATTGATCATGCTTTCTGATCTCTTTAATATAACAATTCCTCATTTCCAATTTAGGATGTCTACTTTGATCTAAACTAAAACTCATTATTAAAACCGAATGTTACAGAACGTGAGAATTAAGACTAGGAAAAAGAAATCGGCAAAGTCAAGAACACAGCTTATACACTAGTTAATACGTTGTAGTAAAGAAAGAAAATACCAAGTTGGTTTGATCTTTTAGCGACCATGCGAGACAAATGGTTCCGTAAACGTCAACGTAGCCACCGAACAAGGCTCTGCAAGGGACTCAGCTGCTTCACTGAAGCCTTCCATGGCTCGAACGTTTTCTTGAGCTTTCATTATTTCAAGAAAGTTGTTAGGTAGCTGAGCCGCACCGTCCAAGAGCTGGATGACAGTCAGCATGTTTGGTCTAACTGCTGCGACCGGATGCGAACAGAACAAGCCGAGTTTCAGAACCAGTGTCACTTGCTCCTCAAGGTACTTACCATCATGCTTAACGCTCTCATCAACCACTTGCAGTATATCATCATCTTCCAAACAATCTAGCACCCAATCAGTAAGAACCATCTCGCTTGGGGAAGATGCTCGTTGCAAAACCGGTCTTCTCCCGCAAGTAATCTCTAACATAAATACTCCAAACGCAAAAACATCAGAGCTTGTGCTTGCCTTCCCTGTTCTTGAGAGCTCAGGTGAGATGTATCCAAACGTACCAGCCACATTAGAGGTTTGAGGATCATTCCCATGTTCACAGAGCTTTGCGAGACCAAAATCTCCAAGCTTTCCACTCATAGAATCATCAAGAAGGATGTTTGCTGGCTTAATGTCCCTGTGAATGATGACTTGAACCCACTGGTGGTGTAAATAACAGAGACCAGAAGCTACATCTTTGATGATCTTGAATCTTTGTGACCAATCAAGACTCTGTTCTGGTTGATGGTAAAGAAACTTATCAAGACTGCCTTTAGGCATACAATCATAGACCAAATAGAGTTCTCCTTTGCGTCTACAGTAGCCAAGAAGCCGAACTAAGTTACGATGTCTAAGACGCCCAATGGTTGCGATCTCTGCCACAAACTCTCTCATTCCTTGTCTTGAATCATGAGAAACTTTCTTAACCGCGATATCTATGTTAGACGTCAATAACGTACCTTTGTAGACTTTTCCAAACCCTCCTTTACCAAGAAGCTCACTGTTCTTGAAACCCTTTGTGGCAATGTAAAGATCTCTGTAAGCAAACCTATGTGGACCAAACTGAACCTCCCAGTCTTCAAGCACTTCAATCAACTTCTTTCTTTTCAAGAAAAGCATATAACTTATGGTCAAGAAGACGAGAACGGCGAGGCCGGTTAAACTCAAACTGATAGCCAAGATCTTTTTCACACTTGTACTACGAGAGTCTCTAGGAAGTTTAGGAAGACGAGAAATATCTATGTTTGAAGCTGTCCCGTTGAGCTTAAAGGTCCAACCAAGAATATAGTGAGATGAACGAAGACGACCTGTGGATGATGTGAAGCCAACATACATAGAGTCGAGAAGATACGGCGATAAATCTTTGGTTAGAGAAAGCAATGGAGACTTTGGCTTAGGGAGATGAATAGGATGAAGTGTGACATTAAGCTGTCTCCTTGAGGCATCATATTCAATCCAAGCTTGTATCGGTTTCTGATTTATGAGACGGATGTTTTTGAATCTACCATCATCGTCTTCGTAATACCCTGCGGTAGAAGCTTTCTCTGACCTCAAACCATTGATGTCAATACCAACATGGTTATCATCTATGTCACCAAACTCTACATTTTGAAATGTATCAAACTCAACAGCTACAATATGATTTGAAGGATCTCCATTGTTCGTAAGATTAAAGAGACCTAGATGTTGTGATGATGAACTATGAGGCAAGCCTTTGGTAGGAGAGATGACAAAAGCAAGTCCATGACCATCAAGTTGATTGACCTGCGAGACTATAGCGAAAACAAACGTAGTGGAGAAAGAAGAAACGGTACCGTTTGTTGAGTTCTTGAATCGTATCGGAGAGTTGTAGAAAACGTGACCATATGATAATCCAGTCGAGTTTGTGAGCTTCATCAAACCATTGGACTTAATGGGCCTTCTTAGTATGAAACCCATAAGCCCATATTGGAAAAATCGACTCAGCTAGAGTTTGATGGAGAGGAGAGAGAGAGAGAAAAAGACAATCATCTGGTAATGTAATCTTCGAAAGACACTCTCTTATCTCTATCCACCAAACGAAGAGAGAGGGAAAACGAAATAAACACACACAGGGAGAGACAATATGAGATAAGGATTTGAAGCCTCTCACCACTCTCCTCGTTTCGCTTATTTGTCTAACACCAAAAATTTTCTCGCTTTTACCCTTTTTATCTTTATCTGGGAGTGTTTTCTCAGAGCAACGGCGAGCTTCTAAAGGTAGCTCCTTTTCTTAGTTTTACTCAAATGGGTTCCTTTTGTAAACTCTTCGTTTGTTTTAGTGAATAAGATAGTCCGAAATTTACAATCTTTCTTTAACTTTAGCTATGGAGATGAGAATTTTGAGTTTTCTTTTTCAATTCGAATTGAGAAAAGAGTTACCTTTTTATGTTTCAATTTTGTGTTGTTGTCTAAGGAAAGCTGTGTGTAATGGGTTTTTATATGTAGGTGATAGTTTTAAGCCATGGCTACGATTACGCCTTCTTCTATCAGCAATGCTTGGCTCATTCCTGGAGCTGCTTTTAGTGTAAAGAAGAATGACTGTTCCATCAAATGTAGTTTTTCGGGTAGAGCTGGGAAACAGATTCTATCGTCAACGCAGAGACTAGTTTTGCCTCTTTCGACTTCTCTTAGATTGTTTCCTACTCATGGAAGGCATTTTGTGTTGCATCCTCATCGTAGAGCTACTGGAACTGATGTTGTTGCGGCTGTAGAGGAACAAGATTCTACTCCTGTTGTTGCGGGTGAGAAACAAACCGTGGCTAGTGAGAAGTCAGATGCTCCTGCTACGACAACTCAGTCAAGGGGAGGTGCTAGACCTGGGAGGAAGAGTGAAATGCCTGCAGTTAAGAACGAGGAGCTTGTTCCTGGTGCTACTTTCACTGGGAAAGTACGAGCGATTCAGCCCTTTGGTGCTTTTGTTGATTTTGGTGCTTTCACTGATGGATTAGTCCATGTGTCTCAGTTGAGTGACACCTTTGTTAAGGATGTTGCGAGTGTTGTCACTATTGGGCAAGAGGTGAAAGTAAGGTTAGTGGAAGCTGACATTGAGACAAAACGTATTTCTCTTACTATGCGTGAGAATGACGATCCTCCTAAACGTCAGTCCGGTGGTGGTGATAAGCCGAGATCAGGAGGGAAAAGGGATGGTTCAAAAGGAGGACAGAGGAAAGGAGATGGATTTAACTCAAAGTTTGCGAAAGGGCAGATGTTGGATGGAGTGGTGAAGAATTTAACGAGGTCAGGAGCGTTTATAACAATAGGAGAAGGTGAAGAAGGGTTTTTACCAACAGCTGAGGAAGCAGATGATGGAATTGGAAGCATGATGATGGGTGGCTCTTCGTTGGAAGCTGGACAAGAGGTTAAGGTTCGTGTGTTACGTATAGCAAGGGGACGTGTTACTCTAACGATGAAAGAGGAAAACGATGGTAAGTTTGACGAGACAACTACTCAAGGGGTTGTGCATACAGCCACAAATCCATTTATGCTTGCTTTCCGTAAGAACGAAGAGATTGCTGCGTTTCTTGACAAGAGGGAGGAAGAGGCTGAGAAGCAACCTGCTGAGAAACCAGTAGAGCCTGAAGCTGAAGCCTCTGTCACCACATGTGTAGTCGAGGAATCGCCATCTGTCTCAGCTGAGGTAACAAGTGAAGATGTTCCCTCATCAGAAACTCCCAAGGTAGTAGAAGAAGAAGTGATAGCGACTAAAGCTGAAGATGAGTTGCCAGAAAAAGAAGAGCAAACGGAAACACTTGCTGCAGCAGCTGTAGCTGAGGAGGTGATTTCTCCAATTCCAGAAACCAAAAGTAGGTTGCATTGCCTTCTATTATATTGAATCAGTTCATTGATTTATTATGTCATAGCATTGACCCTTTTCCTCTAATGGTGACCAGGTGAAGAGGAAATTCTTGAGAACTCTATTTCTCCAAATTCAGCCACTGATGAAGTTTCATCTTCAGAAACTGTACAAAGTGAAGAGGTTGAGAAGGAGGAAGTGGTGGCTGAAGTACCTGTTGCTGAAGCACCTGTTGCCTCTTTTTTCCCAGAAGCTTCTTCCGAGGAAAGTGTTGAAGCTCCTGTTGCCTCTTTTTTCCCAGAAGCTTCTTCCGAGGAAAGTGGCACCGCCGCTACTGCAGATGAAAGCATCAAAGGTCTGTCCTCTGTCCATCTTTTTTACCTGTTTTACTTCCTGACTCTTGACCAAATTGTTTATGTGAGTTTTCATCTCTTTACACAAAACGAAACAGGCATTTCACCAGCTCTAGTGAAGCAGCTCAGAGAAGAAACAGGGGCAGGAATGATGGACTGCAAGAATGCTCTCTCGGAGACTGAGGGCGATATGGTGAAAGCTCTGGAGTACCTCCGCAAGAAGGGACTAGCAAGCGCAGACAAGAAAGCAAGCAGAGCCACTGCCGAGGGAAGGATCGGTGCTTATATCCACGACAGCAGAATTGGTGTCCTCTTGGAGGTTAATTGTGAAACTGATTTTGTCTCACGCGGCGACATCTTCAAGGAACTTGTTGATGATCTGGCGATGCAGGTAACTCCAAGATTCTAGCTCAAACATTTTCTTCATTTTGCTATAACTGAGGACATTACTCGACCTGACATGTTAGGTGGCTGCGTGCCCTCAAGTAGAGTACCTTGTAACCGAAGATGTTTCCGAAGATATCGTGAAGAAGGAAAAAGAGATAGAGATGCAAAAGGAAGATCTTTTGTCAAAACCAGAGCAGATAAGAGAGAAGATAGTTGAAGGTCGGATAAAGAAGAGGCTAGATGCACTTGCATTGCTTGAGCAACCATACATTAAAGACGATAAGGTGATTGTGAAGGATCTTGTAAAGATGAGGATTGCAACCATCGGAGAAAACATCAAGGTGAAGAGATTCGTGAGGTACACTCTCGGAGAAGGCCTTGAGAAGAAAAGCCAGGACTTTGCTGCTGAGGTTGCTGCCCAAACTGCAGCTAAACCGAAAGCGAAAGAAGAGAAAGAACAGCCAAAAGCTGAAGAGGTCAAGGAAGCAAGGTGAGATGTGTTTTTTAAATATTTGCTAGTCTTGACATAAGTTCGTAAAAGTTTTTGGCTATAAGAAAGAAGATTTAAACTTTTTGCACACTACGGCACTGCAGTCCAGCAGCTACAGTGGTTTCAGCTGCTCTTGTGAAGCAACTGCGTGAAGAGACAGGAGCCGGAATGATGGACTGCAAGAAGGCATTGGCGGAGACAGGAGGAGATCTTGAGAAAGCACAAGAATTCCTGAGAAAGAAGGGTCTCTCATCAGCGGATAAAAAATCAAGCCGGCTTGCAGCAGAAGGGAGAATCGGCTCATACATCCACGACTCTCGGATTGGAGTTCTGATAGAAGTGAACTGTGAGACAGATTTTGTCGGAAGAAGCGAAAAATTCAAGGAGTTGGTTGATGATCTTGCAATGCAAGCAGTGGCTAATCCACAGGTAAGGGAATGACTCAGCTGAAACAATGACTCCTTAAACAATGGTTGGTGGTCTCTGACATGAAATGTCAATGCGCAGGTGCAATATGTTTCGATAGAGGACATTCCAGAGGAGATAAAGCAGAAAGAAAAAGCGATTGAGATGCAAAGAGAGGATCTTTTGTCGAAGCCAGAGAACATAAGGGAGAAGATTGTTGAAGGGAGGATCTCAAAGAGGCTTGGAGAAATGGCATTGCTCGAGCAGCCTTTCATTAAAGACGACAGTGTTCTGGTTAAGGATCTGGTGAAGCAAACGGTGGCTACTCTTGGAGAAAACATTAAAGTGAGAAGGTTTGTGAAGTTTACTCTCGGAGAAGATAACTGATGAGACCAGTTAAAGTTTACTCTTGGAGAAGATAACTGATGATAAGACAAACTAAAAGATTTCAAATAAGGGAGCTCTGTTTTGTGTCATGTGAGTTAAAAAGAGCAAAAGTCTTCCCTTTTTTATTTTGTAGACAAAATCTTAAGTATATTCACTTTTGGTTAGTTTTTTAATCAAACAAAACCTGTAATTTTTTGTTCATGAAAAGATGAGATTTTTGCATTATAGATTAAAGTTTTATTTAAAAGATTGGTTGATACTTTATATAAGACATCAAAACTTTATTAAAAAAATGAGCCAAAAACCAAATTACTACAAGCCAAATCAGTCAACACAAAATCAACAATATTTTTTGCCTAAACTGTTTTGTAATCATTTATATATATATATATATATATATATATTCCTTGTATCCCCTATATAATAACGAAAAACGAAAGTACACAACATTGTTTTGTAGACTATATAATTTTAATAAGTTGATTACAAATAGCTTATAAATTAATTGATAGATTAATTAGTTACAAGTTAAATAGTGAGTTTAACTTTAATTTACTTTAGAAATATTTTATTACTTAAACACGTTGTTTCCAAAAAATCTTAAAGAAAATATTGTAAAGAATCATTTGATATCATCTAATTTACCATATTAATTTCCTTTATTAAATTATTCATCATATAAAATCTTTTGATATCTAACTTAACATATTAATTTGTTTATTATCATTATACTTCATCTCTCATTTGTATATATGAGTCTATTTTGTGAAACACATAAATTATCATATTATTTATTATAATTAAAAAATAGTTTTATTTCGGATATACCATAAGTTGAATTTTTAAAAACAAATATAAATGATTCAAGCTATAAAATATTTAAGTTTTAGTAATATAATTCTTTAAAAATAATATCTATTGAATTAAAAAATTTACTGAGTAACGGGTCAAAATTTGAATATTTAAATTCAATTTCATACTTTTCTGTTGAATTTTATAATTTTGCATAATATAATAAACTTTAAATAATTTATTTTGAAATATTTTTAAAATATTGAAACTTGATATCAAAGTTAGAAACTATAAACACTCCAAATACAATATTATGTCTTAATGACATTCAAGTCATGATGTAGAATATATATTGTTGAAATAACTTCACGTACATAAACTAATATAACATATTAAAATTTTATTTTAAAATAGAAAATATACAAAATCTTATTATATAAACTTTGAAAGTTAGTCATTAACAAGATTTTAACATGTGTCAAGTTATCAATCTCAGATTTTGACATGTGTAAAAATTAATATTTAATAGAAGGAATTTGATTACAACAAAAATAAAATTTTGTTTAAATAATATTAATAATATAAAAAGATAAAACATTAATATTGTAAAAATATAATTATCAAAAATTATAGAATTTAGTAAAAATACTAAGTTTTTTAATAATAATTATAAGGAGATTATATATATATATTTCATAAAATTAGAAATTATAATATTATGTACTTATTTTTAATTTTAAGTTATTAATTCTACAAAAAAATAGAAAAAAGGATTAAGGAAAATATACAATTAGTTATTAATTCTAAATTTTGTAAATACTCACTTCTATATAAACATAGATGTCTCATATTTAAATAATTTTATTTAAAAACACGCTTTCAATTTTGTTTAATTGAGAATTTTTTGTTAATGGAAAGGTAATTTTTTCTTATTTTTTAAACCAAACTTTTCTCCTACTTTTTCCTTTTTCAATTGGGAATATGTAAGATTAATATGTTAACCCAAAAAAATAAATTAATATATGCGTCTTCTTTTCCTAATAATGTATTTTAAAAATTATAATAGTATATTTAGATTATTTTATTCAATTTATATTTTCATCTTTGAATAAATTGGGATTCATATATTACCGTGCTTATAGTTTTCTATTGTTTCTTTAATTATGTCAAACTATTCTTTATCCAAATTTTTCAACCTTGATTGGTTGGTCACAAACCTTTCTTCTTTTTTGCAAACATAATAATTGTTACCATTATTCATTCAAACCCAAAGGAGATAACGAGTAGAAATTCATCAACCTAATGGATAAAATAGGCAAATCAAACACAAGCTTACAACAAACATAGATAGACTAATTAGAAAAACATAATTCGTTGTTGATATATCCATAAAGCTCAAAAACTGACACCCCCTGGTTTACGAAAGGTGTAAAAGAATTGATTTGGACACATATACCACCAAAATGCACTTATTTTTTCGCTTAAGGGTCCTGAGAAAACTTTATGATAGATGACCTTTCTCGAAGCAATTGTCGGAAATGTGCGAGTGAAGACAAAATGCAGGAAAAGATCATCTGTTGATTTGTAGGGTCGGTAAACAAGTTTTTAAAGCCTCATAGACGTAACAAACCGGTCATCCAATATGAATGGGTCCATGGGCCGGGAATAGATGTAGGGCCCACTTAAGAAGGTAGGTCCATGGATTGAGAGTGGACATGGGCTCACTAAGCAAGGTGGCGGTTGAGGCGTTATAGAGACAGATGCTACATCATAATGTGTCAAAGACACTTCCACGAATACATTGGGAAATTTAACATTAGTTACAATCAAAAGATGTTTTGTGACGTTAGAAAATTGTTTTACTTTAATTGGTTGTCGGAGCAAGCCATTTTGAGGGAGCAAAAACACGTGAACATGTTCTCTCTACACAGGAGGAGGGCAGAGCCGAGGTTCTCTCTATGGTGGAGAAAGTTGGACACACAAAGTTATTTCCCCAAGAGAGGAAGGTGGAGGAGGTTGGACGGAAGATCATCTCCCCAAGGAAGGAAGGTAGAGCCAAGGTTCTTTCCATGGTGGAGGAGGTTGGACGCAAGGTTCTCTCCATAAGGGATAAGGGTATCATACATTATTGTGATGATACATCATTGATTAGTATATTATGTAACATAATTTTAATTCATAGTATTTTTTGAGCCAACAGTTTTAGTAATTAAAAAACTATGCAGAAGCGAAAGTAAAAAAGTTGGCTAAATGTGTTCATATAGACATTTTCGAGACGGTGATAAAGAATATATTTGTAACATAAAGTATATTTAGGTGTAATAAAATAAACTTTTAATAGTAATATACATAAAAGATTTGTAAATAGATATAAATAAATGTATTATAACAAAAATAAAATTTATAGATAAACATACAAAAAATTTTAATATATTTTAAAATTTTTAATTTAATTTATAAAACTTTAAACCCACACATCGGGCGGGTTCTCATCTAATAAAATATGCAAAAAAGGTTGAAAGTGACAAAATTTTGTTTAACATAGTATATCTTCAACTTTAATATTGAACTAGGATTTACCCCGTGGTACACCACGGTCCATTTCTTTTATTTTATTTTGTTTGTTTTATAAATCAATAACCTCGTGTATTCTGAAGAAATTAACAGTCAAATATTTATAACAAATAGATCAAAATTTAAGTTATATTTATGTGTTAATTTTGTTTAGTGTAAGATTATATAATTGTATTTGACTGTTAATTATAGGATTTAACCCACAGTTTACCGCAAAATAATTTGTTCTCTACATTATCATAAATTACTCAATTTAATATACTAATATTCTAATATTGATAATGTTAGCAAAATAATGAAATTATAAATTATCTGTGTAACACCAAATTAATGATAATTAAATTTATATTCATATTGATCCAAATCATTTGCACAATATAATTTCATTGCATGTTATTTTAACTTTTAATTGTAAATATTCATTATATATTAAAATAACTCAAATGTAAAATAATATATATCTGGAAATACTTGTTTGGTTACAAAAATCCTAAAACAATTTTTAAAATATATATCCGTTTATAAAAATTCAAATCACATCTTATGCTGAAAGAAATCTAAAATTTTCTTAACTTTATATATTAAATAGTAATTCAAATAATTAAATATAAGATTAAATTAAAGTGAAAAGAGAATTCTATTTTAATATAACATATTGCTTTAAATTATGTAGATAGATTTTAAGAAATTAATATTATCAAATAAGATAATGATTGTGTTTGGTTGTAAGGATTGTAGAGAATTTAGTTGTGACTTGTTTGGATACAAAAATAAGAGAGGATGACACAAAAATATACTTCAAAATGTTAAGATAGAAACAATAAATAACTTTAATTAATTTTCTAGTTTATATTTTTTATTAACCTCCCATATGACAAAGTTCTCATCTAGAGTAAAGAAAAGGTCGGTCGGCCCACTATAAGCCCAATAAAAGTTTTAGGGATAGATCGATCATATTAGTAGTAAGCATTCCGAGGTTGTAATTTGCTTCAAGGAAAAAACAAAAACCTGTGTCTTCTTCTTCTCGCAGCGTCTCTCCTTTGCACAGAGGTTCGTGAACATTCCAATCTCTCAATGCAAGCTCTCTCTGAAATTACCCTTTTGTGTTATTTACCTCTTTTAAAGATCCTATTTAATGTTTCTCTACTAGTCTGATTTCTAGGTTTCATGGTTTTGATAAGTCATCTTTCGCAATTTTGAAACTTGAATCGTTTGAATTCTCATTTCTTTGTTGATTCATAATTTTGTGTTCATCAGCCATGAAATTGGGTTTGAATTGTCTTGTGTATTGAGATCGTCAGATCGACTTAGTCTAAAACTGCTCTCTTTGCATGTTCTTGACATACCAATGTTTATTCCTATCTAAATTAAGCAATGTCAATTTTTGAAAAATAAAAACTTGTCTTTGTGTCTCTGGATCACTTTGCATGGCTTGCTTCATAACTCCAAGAAACTTGAGAATTTCAAGAAAAGCATAAATATATATTAGTTTTTCAACCAATTGATTAGCATTTAGTACAAGAAAGATGATTTTACAGAGTGATCTGCATGATTGTATCTCTTTGTGGCTCTATAAAGGTCGGTGTTTAGGGAGTTGCATAAACAAAATCTTGTTTTTTTGATTACTTGAACAATATATTAATATAGACAGATCGTTTGATCAGTTGATACTTGGGTTGCTGAAGTCATTGTGTATGCTTGTTTGGTTGTTTACAGATGAATTTTGGGTTGCCTGGTATTTCTTGGTTTGGCAGCATCAGTTCCAAGAAGGATGTACCTATGATTGAAACCGTGACATCGACAACATCCCTTATGGAACAGCCAGAGCAAGGGAAAGCAACAATGTCTATCCTGGAACAGCCTCAGCAAGGGAAATCGACAATGTCTATCCTGGAACAGCCAAAGCAAGGGAAAGGATTGTTTGATATAAAAATATGGACCTGGTCCTTTGGTTCACTTCCTTGGGCTGCAAATGCCGGTGATGGAAAGCAGAAACCCACTACTATAAATAGAGGGTTAAAAAGGCATGCCCTTTCTCGAAGGTCCTCAAGATCCGATGGTGTGAATACTGTTTATCGGTTTAGACCTTATGTTTCAAAGGTTCCGTGGCACACAGGGACGAGGGCGTTTCTCTCACAGCTTTTCCCGAGATACGGACATTATTGTGGACCTAATTGGTCTAGTGGGAAAGATGGGGGTTCCATGGTATGGGATCAGAGACCTATTGACTGGTTAGATCATTGCTGTTATTGCCATGATATTGGTTATGATACTCATGACCAGGCAGAGTTGCTCAAAGCTGACATGGCGTTCCTTGAGTGTTTGGAATCAAACAAGCGCGTAGTTACAAGGGGAGATGCTCAAGTTGCTCACTTTTATAAAACAATGTGCATAACAGGTAAACTGCAATGTCTTTTATGTTTCTCTCTGTGACATGCCTTGGCTCTAAGTCATAAGTTGTTTGGCTGTAGACTGTAGTCTCATTTGGTCAGCATGCTATTATATCCATGTGGTTCAGTACTCTATCTAATGTCTCTAATTGTAGATTAGTGGTGTCAGGTGTGAACACTAGAAAATGTAGGATTAATTCATATCTACCGTTATTGGTGTCAGTTGTGATGTCTGATAATTGCTGTCTACATTTGAGGATATATCTTGAAACCATCTATGTGAAATTCACTCAGGTCTAAAGAGCATACTCATACCCTACAGAAGCTACCTTGTGAAGATACAATACGGGCAAAATCTACTCGACTTTGGCTGGTTAATGAACAACTTCAGCAAGAGAAGCTGGAGTTTTCAGAAAAATTGAGACATAATGAAGCAAATCAGAGTTACTCTGCAATCCCTGTAAGCCTTTCGGGTGTCTTCGCTTTCGTTTTGTACATAGAAGTCCTAAAAGAGAAGGAATCTGAGGATTAGGTTCGGTAGTATAGATAAATATATATATGAATATGTGGAAACGCTAGTAAGTGGTGTGTGTCTTTTAAACGCGTTGTGTATGTTTGGTAATAATATGATCCGATCATTTTGTTTGAACGCAATAGCTCTATCCGAAAGATCTATATAACTCCATGAAAACTCTGTGGACTAGTAAATATTTTCTTTACTACGGTTTGCACTTTGCATCATTGAGATACACTATTTAGTTCCCCATTGGATAACAAAAAAATCAAGCCGGGTATAACATTGAAAGCGTCACCCGGTTTACACACTACCAACCTTTTTATACATATCAATTATGAAGTCTTCTTCCTTGGCAAACACTTATATACAAACCCATATGATCCATTAGATTGATTAGAAATAGAAGAGGAAGATGCCTTATTAAGAGCATAGTAGAGGCTGTTTCAAGAAAGATCACTCCTAGCACACAAAACACAAAAAAATACTTCAAAACAAAATGGCTATTACATTTCTTAGAAAACATATATTTTTTTCAAACATATCATCACATAAAAGGGCATTTCCTAGTACCGGCTTCTGCACTTCTCCATCACCCTTGGAGCTGCATAAAAAGAAAAAAATAAAAGATTTCTGTTAGAAACATGGTGTACGTGACGGTTTCTTCATATCGTGCAGTAGTAAGTTCCTAGTGTTTAAGAGCTTGCAAAGGACCATATAGAACCCAGCAAGAATTATGATAGTTTAGAAGGCGGTCTTAGTTCAATATGGACCACCTAATACATCTTAAAACCGACCACATGGGTGTAGAACAGATTGATCTGCCTAAAACTAGAGCGTTGAGAGAAGAAAGACTGACCTAAGCCAATAGCCTCAGAGCTCTTCATGATCTTCAGCTTCTTGCAGGAGCATATAAACATTCTGCACAGAGAAAAAGACAGTAAGAGAGCTTCACTGAACTATATTCTTCTGTTAAGCTTGAAGCATGCTAAGATCATTAGATATGACATAATACTAGATGGTAGTATACAACAATCAAGCGGTTGAGATTTGATTACTTAAAATTAGCAATAAAAGACTTACTCCCAAGGGACATCACCGACCAGCATCCAGTCACTGTCTTTATCTTCATAGGTAACAACATACTCAGAACCACGCAAGAGATCAGTCAAGCGACTCTCGTTTAACCCATCTCTGCCACACCCTCCATGAGACCCAAACTGACCTGCAAAAAAAAAAACCAAAAAACACCCAAAAGAAAACAGTTACACACTAACTCAAGTCATAGTATTTATCCCAATGAAGGAGAGGACTAGATTACGTTACCGATGGTGAAGCAGCTAAACATCTTCTCAAGAGCAGAAGAGAGCTCAAGGTAGCTCTTGTAAGTCTTGAGATCGATTTTTCTCAAGTAAGGAGCACCTTCCATACTCACTTTGACATACAAGCAAGATTGTTGTTCTGGTCCAGACTTAGCCTCCTCTGCCTCTTCTGTCTCTGAGTTATTACCTGGTTTCTGAGACTGTGAAGAAGCCATTGAGTTCTTCCTGAATGATCTAATTGGTGGCCAACCCACCACTTGTGCTCTGCTCAATCAAAAAACAAACACCATCAAGAACCTCTCTTCATAAAAGCTTTTTCTTGTTTTTTCATATCTGACAAAGATCTTAAACAGAGCAAATAAAAAAACATACTTGAAGCTGGAGCTGTTGCAGAGCTCTTCTTCTCCTTAACCGGAACAGCCGGTTTGAGAAAGTAGTCGACTTACCATCTTTCACGACGGAGCTACCAGGACCAGAACCGGAGCCAGCATCACCAGTAGCAGTAGTGGATCCAGGAGAGAAGACCCATTTGTTAGACTCGTTAATGGCGTCAGAGAACACCCTTTTGGCACCTGAGACAGGACAGCTAGTCTTGTTGAGAGACAAGAATCTTGTGTCAACTCGCTCCGGTGACTCAGAACCGGGTAAACCGAGTCTCAGCTCGGTTGCCTTGAAATTCAGACCGTCGTTGTTATTGTCTCTGGTTTTGGTGTTGTCAGACATTGTTGTTTCCATGGTAGGAAACTCTGACAAACCTATGTAATCATGCTCTGCTGCTGCTACTACAGATTCAGACATAACTGCTACTTTTTTTTTTGTTCTTTCAAATAAGTATGTTGAGAAGAAACTTTTGAAGCATTTAGTGATTACAACAAAAAAAACTTTCTTGAGAGAAATGGGAAACAAAATATTCTGAAGTTGAGATTGTAAGGTTTATTTGGGGAGAAATAATTATAAAAAACAAAAAATAAAAGGTGATGAGATTGAAAGCTTTATTTTTTTTACTTTATCGTCTTTTTTTGTTTTTAAAATTTGGCAGTAATCCTATTTTCCAAAAAGTGGACAAAAGTATACATAATTTTATATTCTTTTTATAATCTGTATAATTAGAAGTGTATTGTTTCCTCTTTGGGGAAGGGTTTAAACACTTATCGTTGCTGTTAAGATTAGAAAATGTTTGTTTTTTATTTTTGGTAAATAGTTTTATATAACTAACATGTAGTATGAATGATGATGAATCGTGTGTGTAGACAGACATCTATTCCCCGACAGGTCACAGAAAGCGTCCGTAAATCTTTCCTATTCTGCCCTTCTCTCTCTGTCTCTCTTTCTTACAGTTTTACTTTTGTAAAAAGAAAAAAAAAGCAACAATTTGATATATTTCATGAAAGTGCATGTTATGCTATTATATAATACACATGATTTAGTAGCAACTAAAAACACACTTTTGTATTCAGTTCCTTCGTAGCCTGATATTGAAATGAGTTATTGATCAGTTTAGGAATTACAGTTGTAAATGTTTTAGATTCGTTTCACGAGCTGACTCATGATGATTTTGTTCGTGAAACAATCTTACTCATTACTCATAAATCATGATGATTTGTTCTTAGTTGAAATGAAGTTGACTGATACTATTAGGTATTTCACCCTAAAGAAAAAAAGTTAAAAACAATACTTATGATTTGACAAAAGAGAAAACAATACTTATGATTTTTCTAATAACGCCGAACCATTGAATCATGTTCATGATTGCATAGCATAATCTATAAGAAAATCAAACGATAACACTTGCCAAGATAATGTTTAAACGCTAATATAATTATAGCTTACGAATAGAGAAATTATTAAGCGGCCAATAATTGCGATGGAGGGGTGGATTAGACTTGGGGATGAGAATTGAGAAACAGAGAAGAGAATCTCGAAAAAAAGTTTTGGACCCATTGGTTCTCATTGTTGAGCCCACCAGAAGCATGAAAAGGGGAAAGAAACAGTAGGGAGGGGTAGGTCTTTGCCACTTAGCCGCAGTAGCAATATTGAGCAGTGTTCCCAAAAAGAATTGTGGTCTCCACACTCCACTTTTCATTTTTTTTATCAGACTATATGTTTCTTCCACAATCAAGCAATATATATATATGCTTAAATTACAATTTGACGACCTATTTTATACTAACTTTTTCAGAGTTGGATCAAACTCTTCAATGATCATATCAGATTTAACTTTGCTAGTATATATAAATGCTTCCCTATCTCCAAATATATCTTTTAAAAGTGGATATTTATCTTTTTTAAAAACTCAAGATTCTAACCCTGTACTCAAACCAAAAAAAAAATGATCAGATGTTTAATTTGAAGATAATTAATATAAGAAGAAATATGTGAAATATTTTCATTATATTTCTACCAATGAATACTTTTCTGAGTAAGTCATTTGTAACAACGACATGTATATAACAAGAAGACTGGACATACAAAAAAAGACGTGTAAGTTGCAGTATTACGCCATGCATAGTAATTTGGTAAAGCCTCTAAGGATTCATCTTTGGATCTTATCTAAAGCTTTTGATTTGTGTTTTTAGTGTAAGCTCGAGTGTCTTAATCGTAAGTTGCCTT